>VZTG01005242.1:83144-135493 GCA_013397845.1 Melanocharis versteri | reverse complement strand
TTTTTTTTTTTTTTTTGGGACCACTACTCTCTGCCTTTGATTGCTGCTGAGAATCTGAGAGGCTGCACCTAAAATTATTTAGACAACTCAGAACCTACCTCTCAATAACTCATAGAGAGAGCATTTCCCAGGGGCAGTTAGGCATGTTTAACTGATCCGATCCTGAGCTGCCAGAGCAGGATTATTTATTTTTTCTGGTGGTGCTGCCCCAGACTGGCTGTAAAAGTTGTTAGATGTGTGTGGTGTGTGCTGCTGGTGTCCCCCGTACCAACGGGGATGCAGCAGGTGGGGCTGCCGGTGTGGGCCATTCCTGAGGGGATGGGAAGGGACAGTGAGAGGAGCTGGCAGAGGGCAAGCTGCAAACTCTGCTCCTTGTTGGCAGTGCAGCTACCTGTGAATTTCAGTTGTCAACACATTGGGATGGCAGAGGAGGTTTCAGGACAAAATGGTGCCTCATTCGGAAATTGGGAGGTTTTGTGATCTGGACTTTTTGAGCATCTGCTCTGTGCTGGATGGTTTTGTCTTTGACAGTAACTTACTGAATTGCTGTGAAGTAATAACTCTTCCTGGCATGGCATCCACTTGTTATTTATTTATTTACATACATGCATCATTGTAGAAATTATATTTGCAAGTGCAAAATAAAAAAAAAAAAACCCAAACAATCTCATTTCAGCCCTTTCCCCGTAGTTTCTGTATGCTTTTCCTCTTAGTTTGGTGGGTTTTTTTTCCTTTCTCTTTATTTTTAAAATAATGCCCTTGGAGTCTGTGCAAAGTGAGCTTTTCTGCAGTGCTCATTCTGACGGCAAAGTTGTTTTTCTGAGGACTGCCCACACTTTAGGTGTCTGCTGCATAGGTTTTCTGTGTAATAACTCTTGTGCCAATCTGTAGACCTCAGCTGAAATACTCCCTTAACAAAGTTCCTGCTGAGAAGAAGCAGCGCTGCTTTGGCTACACCGAGGCAGTTCAGGTGATGCCCTCGGCCTGTGATGCCCACAGGGCAAGGCTTTAGAAAGCAAAGCACAATGCATAGGCCATAAAGTGCAGTGGGGGTGTCTAGAGTTCCTCCCAAGGGGAGCTGAGCAGACATGGCAGTCTCCTTCTTGGTGCTTCCCTCCTGCCAGCCTGTGCAAGCACTGCGGGTGGTTATCGCTCCAGACACGCTGGCATCCCTGCCAGCTTGGTGTGTGTGTTTATTAGGTGGCATCCATGGGGATAATCTCATTTTGGCTTTTAACCATAAGGTAAATGTTCGGTGACCTTCGGGCAATCTGTGCACGTATAACGCTGTGTGCTGTCAGCTACGTGATACTGGTGGTGATAGTGTTGCTGGCAGAGGCCCCAAGGTGGGAGCCCTCATTGTCTGGGGGCCCCCGTGTTTGCTGACAGACAGGAGTGTCTTTGCCTGCTGCCAGCACAGGAGGCACCTGCTGATCGGAAACTTCTTTTATCACAATGTTTAATTTGCTGTCTCACAGCTTTTGGAAAGAGAAGCCTTTCATCTCTCGAGTTTGGAAAGGAGTGATATGATTATATTAAGCAGATGATGCCTATCTGCAGCTGAAAGGGGGTTTGTTTGGTTTGGTTTGGTGGGTTTTTTTAAGATGGCAGTTACAGTAAAGTGCAGTGCAAGCGGCTGAGCTGCAGACATGAGATGAGTCAGATCTGGATAATTGCACTCCTGTAGAGAGTGCCTGGGCTATCCTGAAGGTTCCCTCTCTAGAGCTGTCTGGTCTTGCTCCTGGCTTCTCTCTGGACCAGTGAGAGATGCTGAATAACTTGGGTGTAGCTGTCCTGAGTAGCAATGTAGGGTGGACTGGTTTGGGTCGGTTTTTTGGTTTTGAGGGAAAGCTGCTGTTTGCCCTGATGGAGCTTACTCAGGCTTGAAACCAGCATAAACCCAGTGGGACAAATAGCATCTAAGATGTTCCTGCTGCAGTGTTCAACCAGAATCCATGCTGGTGGTGATTGCCAGCAGATGTCTGTTCTGCATAAAACTTTAGCCCCTGCACTGACTTGACATAGATTTTTATTATATTTTATAGGAAGGTGGCATGCTTATGCCATTTTGGAAATGTTGTGGTCCTCTTAGACTTGTATCTACTTGTTATGTCATAAAATACATGCCCTAAAACTAGTGCCAGAACACTGAACTCTCCTTGAAGAATGTTTTAGGGGGGGACACATAATTTGAGCTGATAACCATGGATGGTTGTGATGATTAAAATATCCCTGAAGGTTAGAATCTGTCTTATTGATTATACTGGGCAGTGTTGCTGGGTGGTGATGCCAGTTCAAATGGCATTTGGACACAAATGATTCTTCTCTTAATGTTTTATAAGCAGAGCTGTTTTAAAAAGTGGTGGTTATGTGAGTTGTTGGGTTTTGGTTTTGTTTTTCTTTGATAGGAGTGAGTTTGTTTTCTCTGTGCTTTGTATCGTGTCTGGAATTCTAGAATAGAATAGAATAGGAACATAATAAAAGTCATACTCGGTCAGTGACTTTCAAATAAAAAAGGAAGAACTGCTGAATTTTGAGTGTGGTGGGTTTACTCAGGGTTTTGACATTCTTTTTACCTGAAACACCAACTTCTCTTATCTATTTCCCTTCTCTGATTCAGGAAGGGAGTACTTCACCCTCCAGCACAAATAGATATACCCAAAGTCCCCCGGGTCCTAAAGGTTTTTTACCTATTCCATTTTCTCTTTGCTGTTGCCTGGGGAAATGAAGTGATTTGGCTGGCTCAACCATTCCTTGTTTTTAGTATTTCCACAGCTGCTGGCCAACTACTTCAGGTTTTTAAGGTTAATTTGACTTCACTCTTCAAGACAACTGGCAGGGATGTGGGAAGGGTGTGGGATGTGGCAAGCAAGTCTGCCAGCTTGCTTAAAGCTGCAATAACAAAACCCAGTATAATCTTGAAGGTCATACTGCAGCTTTTCCTCTGCTGTGCTCCGGGAAGGTTTTGGGGGCCTAAGGGAGTGAAATGTCTTAGAGAGATTTGTATTAATTCATGAGAACACTGTTTTGAAGAAATCCATTTCATTGTAAGGTTGCTCTGCATTTATGAATTTGGTTAATTTGGTGTCATCATATGAATAATGCATAGATGTAGCACATTGTTTATGACCACCTGTGCACATGGGTGTGTAAATAACAAAGAGACAGAATAAAGGGAGAGGAGCTCTCAGACATGCAATGGGAGAATGCAGTTCATTAAGAAGTCACTGGGGACAGGTAGCTTAGTGCTTCCAAGTAGCCAAGGCAGTTGCATAGACACAGTGAGATATATAATGAAGATTAAGCAGTTTAGTATTAATTAAACTGAAAGTAAGAGTTATATGTGGTAGAAAAGAATGGGTTTGGTGCCCCTTGCCCATGGAGGAGCCATTTTATCAACCTCATGGAATTTAGAGCCTGAAGGACTACATTAGATTGACTAGTTTGAGGATGTAAAAGGCTGTGAAATTCCATGTATATGCTGTTCATAATATTGACACGAGAGGTGTTACTTGGAATAAATTGTTGCATGCCACATTCAGAAGAGAAGTCAGAACAGAGATCACATCAAAACTTTCATATGCCCATCTGGATAAGCTGAGACACAGGCTTGAACCCAGTGATTCACAGACTTTGCTAAAAAAGGAAGCAAATGTGTCAGTAGACCACTGCAGGAAAATTCCTGCAGTGTTCCAGATTTGGGAAGATGCTGTCAACGTAACCAGGTACAGCCACAACACCTGCGAGAGCAAGCACTGAAGAAGTAAAATTATCTGTGTTACTGTGGAATATTGTTCCATCCTACCCAGTGACTCCTCCTGTGGCACAGCACTTTGGAGGACTGCTCCAGTGTGAAAAAAAAAAAAAAACTAACCAAAACTGGGATGCACAGCTGGGGGGAATCTCCTGCCTGGTGGCCAAAGGTCTGATCTGTGTTTGTCACTGTTGCCTTATGCAGAACGTGGGTATTAGTAGCTGAGTGTGGTACTGTTAATTATCTGCCTTTGGTTTAATGCAGTAAGAGATTGAATCGAGGGGACTCATGGGTTCAAGGGGCAGAATTGTTCACTTATTCAGCTTGACCTTCTCTGTTAGGAGTTAGGAATTTAGTTTTTTCTGTAAGTTAGTTGAAAGCATATTTTTAAGAGAGAAATACAATCTTCAAGACTCCATGTGATGGTGAGTACCACCTGGCAACCTGTTCCAGGTTTCAGTTACCCACCCTACTAGAAAATTCATTTGTAAGTCATGGTAATTTATTTATTCTAGATAATAAAGCCATTGGGGCTGTCTGTCCTTTTAGTAAGTGTTTTTACAGTGCCTAGTGCAAAAGGATCTCTGGGAGCCTTGGTGCCACCAGAATGCACAAATAGCTTGTTAACTGGGAAGAAGCAAACTGTGTTTCTCTTCACTCAGATAGTCTTAAAGAATATAAGATTAGGGAGTTAGGTTCCTCGCTGAAGTGATTTCTTCTTCTTCCCTTATATCTTCCCTCCTTATGTTATAGCCTATATGGTGGTATTTTCAGTGAGAGATTGAGCATTGTTTTTCACTTCTGCTGTTTTCTGGGGCTGGCACTAAAAATGTTCCCCTTTTTCAATTTGTCAACTGCATTGACAAATTACCTTTTGGCAAAGAATACAGCACAGTAATTTTGGAGTATAACTGTTCTATCAGTCTGGCTTCCTTTATTTCTGCCAAGGGTATTGCTGGGAAACTCAGAGATACGGCTATGTATTTTTGTAAATATGCTAATAAGAATGTTGAACCTTGCAAAAAAAATAAAAAAGAAAAGAAAAGTGTTTTAGAATAAATTTCCTGGTCAGGCAAAGGAATGGTTAAAGTCTGGAGGAAGTATGTAGCATGACTGCATGTTTGTCTGATTTGGGGCTGCTGAAATATTATCTCATATAGGTTGGGACAGAAAAGGTGTTAGGCTTTTTGAATCAGCTGCCAGTGGCTCTAACAGGCTCTTGGAAAGCCAAGGATTAGTCAGATGGAGAAATGTCTTGGCCAAAACTCTCTTTTCTCTGGCTAAACCCACTCCCTTGGCAGCGATGCATTGTATTCTTATAAAAGCTGCTGTGGAAGCTTGAGGCCAATGCAAGATTTCCTTACGAGTATTGCATCCTCCTGGGACCAGTTAAAGTAGATGGAGAGCTCCTTTCTTCTCTGGAATGTAACGGTGAATATGGGCCATTTCTAGGACATTCTGTTTCTCTTATGAACCTGCTTCTCCAGATTCCCCTTTTGTTTATCCAATCAGTACAAATGACTTCTTGACAAGGTTCCCAATTCTTGACAAGGTAAGTGGTTTTGTCTGTCACGCATTATAGCGGAGGACTGATGGCTCCAAACAATAGACATGTTGTTCCCATCTCAAGATGTCAAGTGCAAGCGTCTTTCAGATGTGATTACTGGCATGCTGTCTTTGGTTCCATCTGAGATCTCTTAATCTTTCCTACAGTTGGGAGGACAGCTCACAACAAAACATTACCTAGCAACAAAAATGCCTCAGGTTGGTTCGGGGAGAGCAACAGAAGAGTTGTTATTAATCACGCTGAGATGATGCACTGTGGTTTAAAAAATTGGAAAGGAAAGGCCAGATTAAATATTGACATTTAGTATATTCCAACTGTGTTAGCTTTCACTTTGGCTGACACTAAAATGTATATTCAGTGGAAATGGGAAATAAAAACCCTTGTCTGTGTTCTTCTGGATATCCCAAAGTGAAATAAAACCCCCAAACAACAATGATCTGATATTTGGGGATGTAGCAGATGTAGCCTTCCAAACCTGGGAGGCTGAAAAGACTTCCATTCTGGTCCTAAGGGCTACAGCAGTCTGAGTGTCAAGAATACGGGGTAGATTGTTGTCAGTGGAAACCATTTTGTTTTAAATGAAAACTTTGATGAGCTCACTGTGTTAAAAAATGGGTTTAACAAACAGATATCATAGTGGTGAAAGACCTGAGACTTAACAGCAGCCTACAGTGTGCTGTATTTAAAGAGTAAACTTTGGTGCGTTTCCACCAGATGAAAGCCTGACTTAGCTTTAGCCATCTCAGCTCAATGGCAATTCACTTCCCAAGGCTAAGTTAGACCTTAATACAACAGATCGCTGTGATCCTCGTGTCACATGCCGAGTTCCACTAAAGATTCTAGAGAAGGGATGGTATCATGAGCTGTTATGGAAAATAGGAGTACAAAATAGTCTATTACCGTGATAGGAAATAAATGTGGTCAGCAGTGAGGAAGGTGCTCTTGTGTGCGGAGGTATTTTGATGTTAAACCACACTGTTCTGGAGCAGTTGGGGAACTTTCCACTTGGTGCTTTCTCTCAGAGGTGGTAATTTGGAACCGATCCGCGCACTGCGGCGTGGGTAGTGTGAGCAAACAGTGTCACGAGTGGGCATGGGTGGGTGGTTGAAATCATCATTCACATTTTTTCTTCATATGATCTTCTCTGAGCTGAAATGGTGCCAAATCAGTCAGGCTGGTTCTGCTGAACCCATTATTTTCCTGGTGGTAACTCGTCACTCTGTCCATCCTTTGCTGCACGTGTTACCTGCAGGCAGTGGGCAAAGGGGAGCACACATCTGTGGAAGGACAAGAGGAATTGGAGAAAGGGCTAAAATAATCTAGTATTCATTTCTATCACAGCTTTTAAGTTAATTTGTTAGCACAAAGATAATTAATTTGAGGTATAGCTGTCAAGGTCCTTTTGAAAATTAGAGCTCCATGTTGACAAAAAATGACTGTGTGTTTTTTTACTGGTTTCAGAAAACAAATGTATTCATCAGCCTAATAAACAACTTTAAGTTTGCTACGTCCATTGAATTAACTTGTTCACCTTCTGGCGAGAGCCTGGTCTTACTGCCTATGTGTGCAAACCAGAAGACTTTAAGCAGAACAAAAAGAAAAATTATTCTCCTGAGACTTAAGATTGCTGGGGGATGATACAGGCTTGTATAAAGTTTTGGAGTGATGCATACAATGTTCTTGTCAGGGTTTTTTTAAGCTGTTGCTGTATCCTTGTAAGTAGTTGAAAAATGTCTTTCCTCTGGTAATAGCCATAGTTTGTAGGTAATGGCTTGTCAGAAACACTGATGGTTCATAAAGATTAGCTGTGTGAAAATGTCTGCAATGCTTTTTCTTGCTTGTCTGCAACCCAGAGAGTACAACAGAGGAACACAAAAGAGGGGCTGGGAGTACATGGCGAGGAAGCAGTCGAGGCATTTTTTTAAGAAGTAATAAATTGTAATTCTGAAAGTCCTGGAAATCCACATGGCAGAGACATGTGAAGAAGCCTTCTCAAATCAGAATCTTGCTCCTGATTCAGGGGCATCTCAGAGAAACCCCCTCACAAGTTTGTCGTCAAGGGTATGTGGAGATACATCAGGTGAAGTAGGGTTTTTAAGAAGGGTAGAGAAAACCAGTTTGATTGCTTTCACAAAACCTCAGCATTAAACAAAATGTGTGGCTTTATGTGAAGGAAGTAATTAGGAAATATCTTGTGTTTGGTATTTGAAGTTGCCACAAAGTTAGTTAACAAATTAAGAAACAATTTGAATTTTGGACTTTTTGTGCTAACATCAGTGGGAATTGAATGATGTCTTGTTGCTCTGATAGGGAACAGGCCAATCTCAATATAAGTTTGCTCATGAATCTCTGGACTTTTATGTAGTTTGACCTGCTGGTGCAAAATTGCCCTTGAAGATGGACTGAGAAGCTAAACTGTACAGGAGTGTGAACTACAGAGCAGGTGAGGTGTAAGCTTGCTAAGAAAAACAGTTTAGAGCTAATTCAATCTTGTCAAAAATTTCTGCCACACTTGCTAAATAATTTTTTTAGGGAAGTATTCCAGTATTTCAATTTTTAAGTTGTCAAAACATTTCATTTCAGAATTTTTTTAAGTTTTAAATTTCACATATTTTTTACAAGACAACATATGTTGGAAAATATTTAAATACTAAATAAAAAAAAAAAGCTTTTCTTTGTTTGTTATTTACTTAATTCACTATCTTCAGCTGCCTGATTTCTGTTTGAGTTGAAGGAAGCTGAATATTTTTTGTAGTCCCATGGTTATGATGCACAATTAGAACATAGCAAATAAGAAGATTCTCAGGAAAGATCTATCCACCTGGTCTTCACTGATTTTGATTCAGGAAAGCCATGTTAGAGGCTCTTTTATTTCCTCCCCTTTTATCTTCTTCTTGCATTGCTACTCTAACAGGTTGGGGGAGGAAGGAAGTTTGGCAGCCAGCAGGAATAAGAGTACTTGTCACCACTTCAAGGGGGTTTGGGAGAATTTCTTCAGCAGATTGGAGGGAAGAGTGTAAAGTTCACATCAGCCTAGAGGTATGTGTGAGATTTGTTGAGTGGCTTTGGTGGTAATACACCCTGTTGTCAAAATCCTCTTGATTCTGGTTTGTTTGGGGCTTGGTGTTTTGTTTTTTTTTTTCTTAAACTAAATTCTCCTTGTGCCCCTGTTGTATCCACCGTACCTCCTTTTCCAGTTATCAAAACCTTTGCTCAGTAAAGGTGCCCCATCCCCACTTCCCAGCTTTGGAGCTCTGCTGTGAGTTCCCATGTAGTGCCAGAGAAGAGACCCTCTTGTTTCACCTGCATCCTAAAGGTACCCTGGTGCCTGCCACCTCATCTGATTGTCACAGCTGCCCCAGTGGTCACAGAGACCTGACCATGGCTTTCCTGCTCCGGCTGCTTGCACCCACAAAGTGTCACGGAGAATGTGGCATGCCCACTGATCTGCCCTGCTCTCTTTCCTTGGCTTGGAAGGACACCTCAGGGGCAGGGTTTTGTCTCGAAAAAAAACGTTTTGTCTCTTGGCCTGTTCCAGTGCAGCATGTTAACTCTCCATAGAGCCGGGTTCTGGCTGGGACACTCATTTTTCCACCTCTTTCTCCTTGCTTTTTTTTCTTTAAGTGGTACGAAGCTGCTATCATTTTACTAAAAAATTAATTCAGAAACACTCATAGAAACATGCTCTTCTTGTTGACGTAATTATGAAAGTTTGTTGAGCCTGGGCATCCTTGGGAAGGGCAAAGTGTTGCAACAGGAATCTTGTCAGAATTGTGTCTTCTTTTTATCTTGTCATGGGAGTTCGTCTCTAGCATAGGAGCTGAAAGTGGCTAAATCTCTGCTAAGAACCTCTTGAGGGAGCTTTCATACAGAAGGAGAGAATGAGGGACTTAAGGGCATAAAACTGAGGTGTCATCAACCTGTCAGGGTACTGGCACTCAAAAGCAGCTGTCCTTGATTACTGTCTATCAGTGACATCACAGCTTAAAACTGGAGCTGCTGAAAATAATTCCTGTATTTTAAAGTGAGATTGTCCCTTATAAAACATGCTACCTTGAGGGACCTAGAGATGAGAACCTGTTTTGTTGGGTTTTTGGCAGCAAATAGAAGCAGGCGAGGACGTGTGTTAGCACTTTGGTGTACAGTGCAATCTGGTAATGTCCAAAACTTGGATACCATTACTGTTTTGCAGCCAGCATATCCAGCCTTTCTCTAAACAGAGACATTCTTCTGCTACAAAATATTGAAAATTTATTTTAATGTGTCACCTGTCAAATCCATACTGGTCTTTTTTTGCCAGGGCATGGCCTCAGTTGAATATGTGATATGAAAACATATTCCTGTCAGGAAAAGCAGTGTGCAGGGCACATCTCTTACCTTTGTCTTGTCAGCTCAAGTAGCTGACGCTTGCTGGGCAGAGTCTTGGTCCCAGTACCACCAAGCCTGCAGATTTTATTTTAGCTATGCTTCATAGTGAGGGGAGATGTTTTCCCTTTCAAGCTGGATTTCTGTGCCTGCCCATCCCTAATGCTGAAAATGGGCTTCTTTCTTCATGCTCTGGCTTGTAGTCAGCTTGGGAATAGTCACCACATTCTTGCCAAACAGAGTCACGTTCCTTTCTAGTTCTGACAAAGGTCCCTGGTTCATTCTCTGTCTCAGGTTTATCAAATATCTCTGGTATCCAGCGCACGTGAGAGGAGAGAACACATGGCTCACTTTTGTCAGACGATTTCCATAAGTTTCCTCCATTTTAGTTCTCCTTGCTGTTTGCCACAAAGAGTTGTCTGGAAGAAATGGTGACACTTCCTGCCTCTCCTCTTCATGCAGATTTTAGTGTTTCTTTACGTAAAATGTTCTTTTCATGTTTTTGAATACCTGGTAGTGATGAACCAGAAACAAATTTGTAATGTAAGTGTGGTGCTTGAGCAGTTTTTTCAGCAGAAGATACAAAGAACTTGTTTGAAATATGTGTATATAGTAAAAGTGAGTAAGTCTGTATTATATCTGCCCTAGATTGGCTGGACCCCCTGGAAGCAAGTATATTACTTTCATCTGGTAGAGCATGTATTTTAAATTAAATCTGATGCAAGGAGTGGTTGTGGTGGAACCAAATGGAACAGCATGGTTTGAAAAGGGAGCACGTCCTGAAGCACAAAGGAATGGAGGGAAGAGCTGCAGTGCTGTTTTCAGTGTGTGGATGCTGATCACAAGCAGTAACAGATTTTAAACTGAAATATTCATCTATATACAGGTATCAAAGGTAAAAGAATGAACTCAAAAATGTCCTAGCACTCTTTGATGTTATATGGTTTAAAATATGTGCTGGCACTTAAGAGATGAAAGGTGGGATGAGGAAAAAATGTAGTTTTAATGCAAGAGGTTTAGTAGCAATTTTCAAAGATTTTGGCCAGTTTTAATACTGAGAAGATTGTTTTAAACACAGTAAACTTCTGAACGGAAGAAAATAACCATATTTGATTTTAGCCGACATTCATATAATTGTGCAGAACAATTAATATAAACATAAATGAGTATTTTGAAAGGTGGGATGCAAACGTCTGCATGGTGGATCTGAACTGGGGACTTGCAGAGTGGTTCTGACCAGGGAACTGGTCGCAATGTGAGCGTGTCCCGCAGCTGGGGCTGACAGACCCCTTAGAGGAGAGGGATGTTCTGCCCGAGCTCCACGCTGTCACAGTCTCTCCAGACTGGAACAAGGTTGCACAGAACTGTCTCGGAGTGTGGTAGCTTCAAAAGCGTGATTGTACCCATTATGCTGAGAAACCCGATTTAAAATTTGTATGGAGAGTATTTAGGTGGCTGGAATCTGCTCCTCTGGAGAGACCTCATGAAAAAGGAGGAAAATACCTGTTTGTATTTATATTTGAGGCTTTTACAATTGAATAAAGGCAACATTAAAACTTTGAATATTTTTGTATTTGCCAAAACCAAATTTTTGCCCTTCTCTTTGTTTCTAAGCAAATATGAGCCTACAACAAGCGCTGTTGCGTCCTCAGGATATTGTTTTCAAGTAGACTGTAGAGCTCAAAAGCAAATTATCTAGAAACGGAAAATGTGGTATATTGGGCAGAGTTTGTGGGAGTTTATTTTTTTTTAAGGCACAGATAGTTGGTTTTGGTCTAATTGGTAGTAAAATGAGAGCATGATTAAGGCCAATTCTTAGTTTGCAACCCTCTGCTCAGACCATAAGTTGATGTTCTCTTTTATCATGAAACCTTTTCCCCACAACTCTTTGCTCATTTTGGAGCCACCATGTCATGGAGAATTCGTTCATGTTGCTGTTCCTGCAGGATTGTTCCACTTCTCCCTTGCCACTGTTTTCAGGCTTTCATGCTCCTGACTTACTTGAAACACCTCTTAAGTTGTAGAGTGCTGGCTGTGTTTGTGAAGCTCTGGGATAGACAGACTGACCCTCACTTCTTGTTTATGTTTTCACTTTAACCTTTCAAGATCTTTTCTGCTTGGGAAGAAGGCAAAGAGGGTGAAAAGATCTCTCTGCCTATTTGCAGGGCAGTGTTTTGTGAGAAGTTTTGCTTCGTGGAGGTTTTGTTCATTTCTGACAGTTTGAGAGAGGAGCTGGCTGTGTTGAAATGCAGGTAGAGCAGTGCCGGCATCAGAAGCACTTGTGGATGACCACAGTATTGCAGTACTGAATGGAAGGTGGGTTCTGTGGTACAATAAGGAGTGAAAAAACATGTGCTGTGAGTGGAAAAGGGGATCTAATACTACATAAGTGACTAGAGGAGATAATTGAGCAGACAAATGCCTGGTCCTTCATAAAGAAGATGAAAGGACAGAGTGTTCAGCAGTGAGTGTGGGGAGGAGTGTGAGGGGGGAGAACAGTGCTGCAGCATGAAGGCTGCCTCACCTGGAGCCCTGTGTCCCCTCCATCCTCAGTGTTAGCAGGTAAACTCATGCATATTCATAGCAATAGAAATAATAACAATAATGAAAATTGGTAGCAAAATCAAATTAATGTGGTCTCCTGCAGCAGAAATATTTACCCGATGTGTCCTGCCAGTTACAGAGATTGGCATTAAACCTAGACATTACCTCATCTTCCTGGGCAGACAGCCTATTTCTATGCTAAGCAAGTCTGCAGGAGTGAACAACTGAATACCTGCCTGATTAGCTGTGCAGCAGCAGATCCTGGTTAGAAGCGATTTCCCTCAGCGCTTTCTCTCTCTTTTGCTCGCACGCTTGCTCTCTGCAAGGTTTGTCACCATGCCTTATCAAACCGTGTTTTTCATCTTGAAGGGCACGTTGCAGGGGAGATTGGCCAGACAGGTGGGCTAGTATAAATGCTGGACCAAATCAGAAAGGTCAAGAAGAACAGAAGGAAAAAAGTGTGTATATATATGTGTGTGTATCTCCCTCCCCGTCTCTGCATGTGTCGGTGCCAGCTAGGTGAAACTGGATTAATGAGGAAGGGAGAGATAAGTGCTAAGAGGATTGTGCTATAAAAGGAGATTTTGGGGTTTTGAGAATAGATGAGGGTTTCTTTATGAAAACTTTAATTGGCTACCTTAGATCATTTCTTCAGCTTTGTTCCTGGGTGGTAAATCATAAGTTTCCTGCTGGGCGTAAAATCATAGCATAATTATGATAGTTGGCCTGTGTAGTGTGTCTTCTATCGCAGACTCCCAGCATGCTGTATATTCCTTAAAAAATTAAGCCTCATAATGTATTTCAGACAAGTAGTCTGACAAGTAGTAATAAAAATAGTAATAGGAAAAAAACAAAGTGGAGAAAAAAAAACCCTCCAGCAAAAACAACAGTTGCTTTTGTTGCAACACCTTTAAAAGAACATCATACTCTTGCATCCACCTGCTTGGCTACCGCTACTCTTTTTTCCATAGCAAGGTTCAAGGACTCTGGGATACAGTATCACTGTTACTGGTTTGTTGAAGTCCTCACAGCAATGCCTTTGTGAATTCAGGAGCTGCAGATGTCCGTAGGTCACTCCTCTCCCTTGGTGCTGGCATGCCAGTATTTTCCCATATATACATGTATTTCCATTTCAAACCTGCATGAAGCTGGACACCCCACTACCTTTGTGCTTTTTCTTCACTTGGCTCCATTGCTTGCATTATCAAGAAAACATGCAGCAAAGTCACAGTGAAATGAAGCCTCTTGTTCTTCTGGTTTGATGTTCATAAATCTGAAGTCATTCCACACTAGGGTAGTATTTATACAGTAGATTTCTTAGCTGTTTTGATCAGTGGACGTATTTCTAAGTGCCAGTCCGCTCAGCTGTTGAAAATAATGAAGAACTACCTAATGGAGAAAAGGTCTGGGCTGATTTGCCTCTTCCACTTTCTTCTGTCCTGCCAAAACACATGTGGCTTCTACTGGACCTGCTCTACTGAGTGGCCAAACTCTGGAAGTAACTTTTCTCCTCATACTTACTGGTCCTAATTCTGAGAAAGTGTTTGCCAAAACATGCATCACTCTCCTGGAAATGGCATGGGGACTGGAGATGTACAGTCCAGGACCAATAGACCTATATAATGGCTGAGTTATTTTTCAGGAGGGGAGTTTTCTGTTGGTAAACAGCAGCAAGTTGCTGTCTCCTGAGTGTCCTAAAGGATGAGAAAAACCTTTTAAAGAAAAAAAAAATCCCTTGTCTGTCAACTGCAGGGTTAAAGACTACAAAAACACAGAAGTGGGAGTTGGTTCTCCACTCTCTAGTCATTGGTAGAGCTGAATGTTTCCATTTGTAATGCTATCATTTTGATTGAGCAGCATTTAAGATTTCTGTCAGAAATGTTAAGGAAAGCTCACAAAAGGAATAGGGAACCAAACGTTCACCCTTGGTTATGAGGATTTTGTTATAATTTTCATTAAATATCTGGAGACGATAGCCCCATCTTATAGTGAGGGTTTAAGAGGCAGTAGTGTAAAAGACATGCCATCAGCAAAAGGGGAGCTGTACCCTGATATTCCTCAAGAGAACAGTGGGAGGTTATAGCCCTCTGGAGCAGAGAAGGAAAAAGGTGTTTGCTTGATCTCAGTAAATTATGTCAAAGCTCTGCATTTCACCAAAGTATCTGAGGGAGGTCTCTGACCTAATTGTTTTTTCTTTCCTCTGCAATATAAAAGATAATCAGAGTCTGTATCATTCCTGTCTTTCCAATACTTCATTGTCAAACAAAGGACATTCACCTGTTACAAGTGATTTGAACTAGTTTGATGTAGGCAGAAGACCTTGAACACATTTCAGACATGTTATTGAAGTGGTAAGATTGGCAAAGTCAGATTGTCCTCTTTATGAAAGTACAAGTAGACTGCAGAGATATTTCTGGATGTTAGTTTGTACCTAAATTATAAAAGTAATTTGGCTTCTTGATTTAAGAATTAAATCTTCCATAGCATTGGGGCCAGCTAGTTTGTTGGAAGATTGAGCTGTCTAAGTTATCAAAGTACACCAGCATTATCTTGTCAGATGGGAAAAGCACTAGTACTCTAAACACGAGTTTGAAGGCGTCATCTCCATCACCCTTGTGCCTGCAGGCAGGAATGACTAACAGAAGACGAAAAAAGTAGCTTATTTCTGAAATAAAGTGGCATTTTCCATTCTGTCATCTGCAGATGAGAAGAATGGACATTGAGTTATGACGCTGCTCTCTAAATCTTTCTCAGGGGAAAACAGAGGCGGAACATAATCTTCAGGGTTTTTTTCAGAATATTTCCTCACTTAAGGCAAAAGAAAGAACACCATTGCTTAAGATGTGACAGAAAATATTATGTTGTTTCAGTAGTGATGTACAGTGCCAGCACAACCTGTGCTGCTTTTTGGCCAGCGATCATCCAAAAGTGAACAATTTTTTTTTTTTCAGTATGTTCCAAGTTGAAGTTTCCTTTTCAATTTCAGGGCTCAGACAAAAAAAAAATGTGTGAGGCACAGGTTACACATTTCTTTTTGGCAAGCACTTTTGCTTCTACTCAAAAACTAGATGTGTCTAGAAGTTGTCCTGTGGCTTATCTTTTGACCTGACAATTTACATCTCCATCTAAATTGGACACGTAGCAGGTTGCCAACAGCATGGCATGGGTATCAGCAATTTCTGCCTGCGTCAATATGACAGAACAGGGCTGGCACTTTGTACCTGGTGGCAAATGAAGTTAATTCCCCTTCAATATATATCCTTCGTGGCCTCGGACTCCTACATTCATTGAATGAATGGTGGCACCTTTGCATTGAGCAGATATATCCTTTCACCTGATGATTATAAACTCATGAGTCTCCACCCTCTCCCTGAACTGTGACCTCTCTATATTTTCTTGACTCAAATGTTTTCTTTTATTTTACCACTTCCTTACAAATCCTATGAGCTTACTCTGTAGTGATATTTACCTTAGGATATCATGCCATTAAAATGTAACAGCTATCCTGTTTTACTTACATAAACAGGTAAAGTGCAGTCAATCAATCAATCAATCAATCAATAAGGAACAAATAAATAAAACACAGAGCTTGCTCTTTTTTAATAGCAGTATCATTAGCAGTTATCAAATGGATATGCAACGTAACTTCAATTCCTTGGGCTTGCTGTTTTCATCCACTTATCAGCAGTTCAGATCATACACTACTTTGGACATTGATAATATGATTTTGTCAGTTCCTTATTGTTTTAGTGGTAAAATTGCAGCTCCAGATAAACAAAGTCCCTTGGCCCATTACACTAGAACACAGAACTAAAAAGGTTTCCTTCATGCCTTTTGTAAGAGAAGAGGTTTTTTGCATAAGGTTGAATGGCAGGAATTTAAATACTGTCATGTGTTTTGCAGACAGAAGTGGAATAGGCAGAGCTCAGATCTGAGAAGAGCCTGTTGAGTCTTTGTTTACCATACTCTATCAGTGGCATCCAGATCTCTGGGAGGGCTGCATGGGAAGAGAGTATCCTCAACATCCTAAATTTTCAGCTGATTCCCAGCTGCTGCGGTGCTGGTGTTTGTGGAGGGAGAGTGCACTCTGTGCTCAGCAGAGTTATCTGTGGTCCAGCACAGACGGGGAGCAAGTGTCAGGAGGCTCCTGCAGCTGCATGGAGAGATGCTCAGCTGCTCTCGTGGGGGACAGGGAAACTGAGCACTCTTCTCCACTGAGCCAGGAGCTCTGGCCAACTTGCATTCTTCACAAAGCTCAAACTGCTTTTTTGACACGGTGCTGCGTTTACCAGATGCTGCTAAGCTCTGGATATTTTCTTCTGATAATGTTCCAGACACTTAGAAGTAAATTAAAATTATGTACTAAACCCACTGCAAAACATTTCTTCACTGTTTTAAATTCCCAAAGAAATAAGGCTTTGGTGACAATCTGTGAACCCTGTGTTCCTACGTACACACAGGTGTGTATGCATATGTAGACATCCGTTTACCTGTTCATTTGCCTGCTTCACACCCTTCACAACAATTTTGGAACCAAGAATTCCCTGGAAGAGGAACAAGTCTTAGAGATGGAACGATTTCTTCAAAAGTGAGAAGCAGGTGAAAGACGGTCCTTGCTACTGAGCCCATTGAATGAAAAGCTGCAGGAAGAGCCCCACGCCCCATCAGCACTGGTGTGGGGGCAAGAACGGGATGCCATGGATGCTTCAGCTACTGGAAGAACTCTTTCAATGCTTGTGTCTTACCGAACCAGAAAGCTCTGGGTCAAGTCAGATGTCATTAGTTCAGCTGTTCACAGAGCCATGTGTGATTTTAACATCTCTTTTGAGGAGCACATGGGGGGACTGAATGCTGCCATGTTTGTATCTTCAGAGTTGCATGTTCCCCCGTAGCAAAGGAGTTCGAGTAACAGCCGACATGCTTTGCCTGCATGTTTCATCAGAGCTCTTCAGCAAGGCACAATTGCTGCTGCCTGCACAAGCTCGAAGGTGCTTCCCCTTCCATATCCATTTATTCTTGTATTTTTGAATCAGCCAGGAAAGGAACTTGCCAAGTTGAATCAGTTGTCAAGGGCCATGTTGTGGTCACCTTTGCTCCGGGAGCTAGACTTGGACCTCAGATTTCTTTAACATAATCTAAAAAGCCTTCAGGGTGACAATTCATTTCAGTTATTACCAATTAAAGATGGATTTGAAATGGCAATTTAGGAGCAAAAGACTGTGTTCTGGCCACTTTGGGTTTGGGGGCAGAAGGAGGGGGGAATGATACAAGAGTCTGAGGGTCCTTTTTTCTTACTAACACGCTTCAGGTGTGTAGTTCTGATTAACTGATTTTTCAATTCACAACATCTGGTGTAGATTTATCTTTTTGTTCGCATTTCTGTATCTTGTAGCTAAAAACAGAGATTGGATTTTTAAGTATCTCAGATACTGAAGGACAATAGGTTAAAGTTTTATTAGTGGGGTTTTTTCTTAAGCTTTAAAAATTGGCAGAAAGGATGGCTAAATAAATTATATTATGGTAGTGAAACCAGAGTTTAATTGAAATGGTTTTGCAATATCCTATGTACTTAGATGCACTAAAGAAGAGACAAAAAATATGTACTATATGCTTTAGCTTTTACTAATCATTAAGACAGTGGTATTGTTAGTAAGAATTTAGGAGTGGTTAGGGCCTGTTTTTCTTTTTAGTTCACATATGAGGGAATTCTGAAAGCCCAGTTTAGTTGCTGAAACAGGAGTTAGCCTTGGCTGTGACCAAAGGTGGGCAATATTTTTCAAAAGTGGTAAGAATGTGGTATGAAAGAAAAGGCATCAGCCTTAGGAGACTTTCATCTGCTAGTGGGCTGCCCAAAATGTTGATTTTATTTTTCACACTGACTTGTTTCAAGTCTGTTGATTCATGACATTATTTAGTCTATATTTTCTGATCTTTCAAGATGCCGTGGAATGTACCATGAGAGCTGCTTAAAAATAGTATAAATTAAATAAAGAGGTGAATGTTGAGTAGGAGGTTAGGTGAGGAGAAGAACATACTTTTCATAAAGTTTTCTGATCTATGGAAAACTAATAAGTAATAATTTTAAGAATCTTAAGTGTTCATAGATCTCATTCTACTCACAGTGTGTATCTGTCTCCATGTACACACAGCTGTGTGTGGGATGCCCTCCATCACTACCCTTGCTCAAATAAAACACTGTTTGCTTACAACAAGATTTAATGAATTCCCCGAAGACCAGGGTCGTGCAGTTAAGCATCATTGGAAGATGAACCTGCTTCCTGTAGTAATTTTTTTCTGGATGGTGCAGTGTTTAAGAGTAGGTAAGAGAGCTTGTGTGGTGCTAGGAGTGTAGTAAAAAGGTAGATGTGGATAAATACAGCTCTGTGCATGTATTTTGGTGGTCATGCACACCTGACACTTGGTGTATCTTGAATAAGAGTCACTTCCAGCCTTCTGAGGTTCTTTGGATCTCATGCCAAGAGCTTTTATGCACTGTGAACTTGTGCAAATCACTGCTCTTTGGATGAGTAACAGAGCAGATATACAGACAAATGATAATGTGTTGAATGTGGCTGTTTAACAAGTTTAATTGAAACATCTTATCTTGAAGCTCTTAATATAATTCGCAAATAGCAATTTAACTGCCACAAAAACACTTAAAGTGGTGTTGACATCATTTCACCCCCCTTTTTTTAAATGGCAGATGGAGTGATACACAAAGAGGTTGTGTTTTCCTGTGTTCTGCAGGTAATCATCATTAAAGTTGGACTCCAGAGCTTTTAACTCTAAAACCATTAGAAAATTACTGTTAGACCATTGGTAATGCATGCACTTACTTGATTCAGCTGTGAATGCTGAATTATGTGTTCATACGTGTTATGTAATGTTGAAATCCAGTTACATAAACCTCTAATGCATGAATAGGGGAAGATTGCATAGAGGGAAAGGTGAAATGTCACATCACATTGGCCTGCTACTTTCCAACCTGACTTTTGGCTTGGCACATCCACTTAACTGAGGGGCCACATCTTAAATTTACTCTCAAAATGTCTGTGCTCTGCTTTATACAAAGACAGTGGTGTGTGATCATATGTATGAAATCAAAAATGTGTGGCTGGATATGCAATTGGGTTCATATTGCCTTCACTTCAGTAATTTCAGGTTTGAATACCAGATCTTATGACTCCTCTGATGCTGTCTGGAAGTGAAAGAAGTCTCCTGGAAAAAAAAAAAAAACAAACCCAAAGAAAGTATCCACTCAAGTGTAATTAAATATTAGACTTGGGAGGAACATAAACCCCAAAGACAAATGCTCTGCTTCTGAAAACAGAAAACCGGTGCCATTACTGTAGAGGCAAAATGTTGAGACTGTAGCCCCAAGTTTATGTACGTGATGTTTTTAGTGTGTGGCCGTTCAGAGCACCCCATGCCTTGCTAATGCTTTTATTCAGTTTGTTAAATGTATTTTAGGCTCTGAAAGTCTCAGGCACAGGGAAAGAGGGAGCAGAGAGGAATGACTGTAACAGGTATTAACATTTGCACCTTTTTTTTTGCTCAAAGCTGAACATGGAGACCTTACAAATCACTGAGTGCCAGAGTGTTAGAGAGAAAAAAACATTCATGCTAGCAAAAGTGTAATAAAATTTGATGACTAAAGCACTAAAATGGTGAATTATCTTTATTGCTGAGGTTTCAGGGAAGGATTGAAGCTGTTTAGCAGACCTTTATATCCTGTGTCTTTTCCTTTTTGTTTGCTTATCAAAGCAATACTGCACAACAATTATGTCACTTGGGCACAGTGTCACACATACTAGTCTGCAGTCCCCCATGGAATCTGTGATGCATCATTTTGCTCACTGTGATGCAATCTCTGCCATCATTCCATGCTGGGAAAAAAGCACTGAAAGCAATCCAGGAGGGCTAGATGCATTGGGAATGGTGGAGATGATTTCAGGTGCTTTTGTTGCTGACTGACTTGAAGCATTTCCCTTCTCAGAAGGAAAGGGAACAGAATGCCTCAGAAAGGAGTTTTGTTGCCAGATTTTGTAGTTCTAACAGGTTTTGAGTCATAGTAAGACGTGTGACTTTAGAGAGGTTCATATTATTGTAAGGATCATGCTACCACATGTCCAGAGGTGTGGCATGTGCACCGGAGATTAGTAAAGCAGGAGAGAGAGGGTAGGATGTGAGTCTATAAACAGCAGATAAGACTAAACATTTCTTCTGAGATTTTCTTGCTTGAAGTTTTTCTCCACATAAATAAACAGTGTCTTGGCTGTTCCTGTTTTTTTTTTTTTTTAAATTATTAGCTAATTATTTATTTGCTGAGAAGATGATAGTAAAAACAGTCATCAAAATGAAATTCTGAAATCACCTGATGGTGGTACTGATATACATCGATTTTATGTACAGAAGAATGGCTCAGACTGTATTAAGTCCCTCCAAAGGAGCCAGCAGCTGATAACCCCTCCTGAGTCACTGCAGGGGTAGTGCCAGTGCCTTGCTGGTCTTTTCTGAGACCAGACATTTCCTGTAAGGAGTGATGATGAGGCAGCTCTCGATGGTTGGTGGTTGGTATCTAATGTCGTGGACAACATCTCTTTGCCAGAAAAGTGTTTGATGCCAGTTCAGGATGATCAGCTTCTTCAGAAGCAACATATGTAGGTGCCAGCAGGCTGATGGGAACACGCTTGGTTCCTTTGCATTTGAAATTCCTGCTGAGTACAAGGCACTTGCAAATCTACATCAATACGTAATAAGATATGGATGGGTTGTTTAAAAACAAATTTGTTGAGTTTCGTTGGAATTGTTCCTAATACTTGAAACCTTAAAGATGCAAGTTCCTGTTAGGAAATCAAGGGCTGAAATTCTTCATTATAATGTTGGAAACAAATTTGAGAAAAGAGAAATGGAGTAAATCACATCAGGAACAATTTAGTAACTACTGGTTAAGACCTTTTAGCTGTAAATTAGCTGGGGAAGCTGAGAAGCAATTCAGCACAGAGTTCCCTTTCCAGGGCACTCTTTTTCCAGGAGTAGCCAGGCAGCTTCTGGTTATTGCCAAGTAGAAATGAAACCTCAAGCAGTCTCCTGACCTTCATCAAACTTCCCATGTAACTTACTGCACTGCAGCTTTGTTCAGGTGGCGCCTGTTAGTAAGCAAATGAAATGTTTGGTATTAAGTTGAGGCATGCAAAACGTTTCTTGGAATGTTGATTTCCTGTTTTTGGTTTCCACTTCTACCTAAGAAGGTAATTGAAGTGCAGTTCTACCCAGTTATCCTGCACAATAAACTTTGCTATTTTAAAAAAACCTCATGGCTTTCCAGTGTCACACAGACCATTTATATTAAAAATGGGTACTCTAAGAAAGTATGAGGGAGGGGCGATTGCAGCATCTTATGCCTCCACCTTTAATTCTGAGGTGGAGCCTTTGGTAAGGGGAAGCTCTGTACTGAGAATGAATGCAAATAATTGGCACCGTTTATTTTCTGTCGTCTAAAGCAGTAGATACCAAAGTATTCATCTGGTTAAATCTTTACAACCTCTTAATTATATATGGTGTTGAGCCTCAGCTTTTTAAAAGAAGGGGGAGTGGGATAGCATCAAACAGTTTTTTGACCACTTCTGTGATTTCCTTCTCAACATGCGCTCTTTCTATAAAGAATTTCATGCATTTACTATGAATGAAGTAGCTCTACCACCTTCCACTCTCCATAACAGTTTCTTGAGGTTATTACATTTTCTGTAGGGATTTTTAGAGGGGAAGGGGGTGGGGTAAATGGCATCCCTAGAGAACAGAGTTAAAGTGTTTCTGTTCTGTCAGCTATGCCTCTCCACAGCCTTTAAACGGACAGATTTCATGTCAAGCTTGGTCTCTGAATTTTTCTGCTTTCTAAAGTTCCTTCTTTTTACAATGCCTTAGAATCCTTTATTTTTTTTTCCTTCTTCTAAACTGCGGTTATGTTCTCTCAACCATAACTGTAAGCCAAATGTCTTCCTTTTGTTTGGAGAGTGGTGCTATATTAGAAATGCATCTGATGTATATATTATGAAAGCTAAATGGTAGAGAGAGGAAGAGGGGCAAAGTGTGTGTGTGTGTATGTCATTACAGTAATTTACAAAATGCTTTGCTTTGAAAGTCTAAACCTTATTCAAATGTAGGTTATGTAGTCTTCTTTTGATTTTTTTTTAAGATCTTATCCTGTATATTATCTACTATACAAATAGAGACTCCCAAAAGAAGTCTAAAGTAGCTTTGTGTGTGTGTATTAATTATTTTTTCTTCCATTTAAACAAGCTGTCTTTACAAATTAGAAGTGCCCAGTACATTGTATTAGATCACTGAGAAGCAAGGCAGTGCTTGTTCCGTATTTGAGAGAAAAAAAAAAAAAAAAACCAAACCAGAAAAAGCTTTATTAAAGCTACATCTTGGGTTTGGGTTGCTTATCAGATAAAACTATTGCTGGTGGTATATGGAGACCTGTTGAGGAGGAAAAGAGCTCAGGTCTGTGTCACCTGTCCATGGGCTGCTGAACCCTCTTTTATTTAGCAGGCACAGCTGAATTTTGTCTAGTGCAGTACATGCTTATATCCTAACGTGTCTGTCTTTTCTGTAAAGGTAATACTGTCTGGTTTTGGAAGTAGAAAAAGGACAAAAGATATAAAAGCTTGAAGTTTCATGTTTTTAATCCTGCTTTTAATATTTTCTCAGGCAGCTACTTGCTTTGTCTTGAATTTAAACTACTTGAACTTTTATTTCGTTATTAATCTCTATATTGTTTCCAGGGTTTTTTGCTGTTGCACTGCAATGTAGTTGCAGCACCACAAAATCCAGTTATTTCTGTTAATATAATTTTTGTCTATGTAATGCATTATATTTTTTCTATTTGTTCATCCTTCCTGTCCTCACAGCTTCCTATACTGGGCTCTGGTCAGATACATCTTGGAGATTTTTTCTAAGGCAGTTACTCTTGATGCCATCCTCACCGTATCGTAGGACATAGGTATTTTCAGGCAGCATGGTGGAGACAGGGAGAAGCTGTGGTTTAAGTACTTCAGTTCTCTTTAGCTGAGAGAGGATGTTTTGAGTTTTTCTTTCTGCTGCATGTTAAAGCAAATTTGAGGCTTGTCTGTGTTTCAAGGCTGGACAAATAAGTAGGGAGCTGTAAATGTTTTTCTAACCCTCCTTCCTGCTGAACCAAGCAGAAATTCTATAGCAAAGAAAACGTGAACCATTATTTCAAATAGTGATGTTAATTGTACCTCATCATCCATTACCTAATCAGGTCATGCTTTATTTTGTTCACTTTAAATTATCATTCAGATTTGGTTAACCCAGGAATGCAGAGTAGTGACATCAAATACTTGGTTAATTTGAATATATTAAGGTTCAGCAAACCAGCCTCTAAATATCAATAACAGAATGTTGGAGTGGCTGCAGCATTCTTTCAGCATTGTATAATTTTTATAGACTTGATTGCCCATATTATTGCCTTTTTTTTTTTTTTTTTTTTTTTTTTTTGTATAGTTCTTCTCATTTGCTCCCAGGAGAAATTTCAAGTTGAAATAGTAGAGTGAGCAATATTTTCAAGTACTTCAAATGGTAGCGAAATAGAACTATTCCACAAAAAGATTTTTTTAAAAATTTGTATATCCAAAAGAAAAGCATACTCGCAGTTAAATAACAGTGTATATCCTTCAGGAGTTTTGAAAAGTTCTTTCACTCCACACAGTCAAAAGCCCTTTTGGTAACCAGCAACTCTTCCATGATGTGGAACAGATCCCCCACTTCCTCTGCCAAAGAAGACATTATTTTACATTTACATTTACATTTACTTTCTTGCAGTTAATGTGGTATTAAAGCCTTCTCTTGTCCTTCAACACAGTGCTCAAATACAGACTGGGTTATAAAATTAGATGATCATTCTTGCAGTGATTAGTCCGCTTGAATTCTTGCATTGTGTCCATTATCCTTGGCACCTCATTGCCTGTCTGAGGGTCTCAGCCCATCAAAGAACTGCTATTTTAATGAGATGGATTGCAAAAGTTTCTTTTGCCCTATTTGCTGAAATGCTGCCTGTTAGATTGGACCTACGTGGTCTTGGTGGGCTGTGCAGTGCTTAGGTGGCAGCCCATCATCACCTGGCCCCTTGCCAGTCCTGAAGGACGTGCGAGCTTTGCTGGTTCTCATCTTGTAAAAGGCTTTGCGCTTCGTTGGTAATAGCTGCTATGTCAGGCCCATTCTGGCAGATCTGCTGGCAGATTAATTATGATCGGATGTGTATGATTTCGGGGGCAAAAAAAACCCTTCAAGTGCTAACTGTGTGAAGAATTTCAGTAAATAATTTCTCATCTTCAAGTGAAATACTTTTGTTGGCCTAGTGTGGTTTGTGCTGAGCCAATGATAATTTTTTTGCTTGCTCCTCACACTATCTCTTCTTAGTGTAAATTAGAACTTTTTGGCAAAAGGATAGATTAATACTGAGTCCTTGCAGAGTGCTTCTGCAGTGTACTTGACATCTGTCTCTTTTAACTTTAAATGCTCTCTGGATGTATCAAGTATTTGTCAAGTTCCAACTCAAGCTGGGACTTAAACCTGAAATTTAGTCCAAAGTTACAAGTCTTCTGGTGTTTGTTTCCGTGCAGTGTGTCTGTAGCACATTCAGTACTGTATTTACTGCAGTAATTTTACTGCCTCTATTAAGATTTTGGATTCTCTGTTTTGTCTATATTATTGTTTTACTACCTTTCATTATAATTGAGTAGCTGAATCTTCCTTAAGAAAACAATGGAATTTTTTTTGAATTAATGCAAAAGCAAGGGAAGACTGCAAAAGTAATGAGAATCTCAGAACACAATCTCATTTTGAATTTGGAATAGAGTATGTGGAATTACAGCTGCAGGAAGAGTCTGAGAAGAGTCTCAGACAAATTAGAATTTTCTCAAAACATCTTCTGTTTCTATCCACCTTCTCATCTAACTAAAATTCACTTTCATGTTTCAACTACTGCTGTGTACTTTCCTCTTGCCCTGACAAACACAGTCTTGCTCATATCCATGGCAAATGCTCCTGCAAAGATTGTTGTCCCAGCTTGTCACTGAAGCTGGTGATGAATGTTGGCACCACTGGTTGATCAGAGACAGGAGCTGATATTTCAGTGAGAAATGAGGTGTGATAGGTAGGAAATGAATAGGTCTTGAAAGCAAAAGCAAGCAATTTATGTGCTAGAGTTTTTGTTATGGAGGAAGAGGAATTGGTGGAAGAATTAGAGGAAGAGTGACATGAAAAAACTTTCCTTAGCTTTGTCCTTTCAGCACCAATGTTCTTTCTTGAAAGCCCCTTTGCAGGAGCACATCCTCTGGGCGCTCACGGGATCCTGCTCAGAAGTCTCCCTTGCTGTTGTGTCTGCAGAAACTTGGCAGTGATGAGGTTAGGGTATTCTTCTGATTTACATCACTGGATGGTTTTCTTGCACGCTTGCTCTCTTTTAATGTTGATCTTGTACCTTCTCGGAGACTGCAGGGCTCATGCAGCTGGAGAAAGGAGTTTTTGCTAGCAGCCCTCTCTGCAACGAGGCTTATTCATCAGACTTTGCATACTGGCAAAACTGGCATACTTAACCCTTATCTAACAAGTAGCCTCTCCAATCCCTTGCCTACGTGTTTGCCTAGGGATCCAGCCTTAAAATTACCTGGATGGCCTCCTACATAAATCTTGCCCCAGTCCAGCAGTCCCTGCCAAGCCTGTGCTTGGCAATTTGTTGGTCTGGACCTCCCTTTTCTGATCAGTCTCTGCAGCCTCTTCCTTAGCCATAACCCCTGCAGTACAGCCATCTGTCTAGCTCAATGATACTTTTTTACTTGCAAATCCCTCTTCATCCCTGGTGAGTCATGTAAATCATTTAGCCCGCTGCTTGTGTACAGCTCTTTCATAAGCGCGTAAAGAAAGACAAAAGATGGAGATTTCAGCACATAGAGTCAGTGGATGCAGGAGGAGATGTTACGCAGTGAGGGAGGGTGAACAGGTTATGGATAAGGAGCACTGGAGTCCCGCACTCAGACAGTCAACCTCAACTACCTGTGTGGCAGATTAAGAGGAATCAGGAATAATAGAGCCTTTTCCCCCTGCAGAGCCCCTTCTGGCTTGAAAGGATTTCTTCAGCTGACATCTTTTCCAGATTATTTCAGCAATGCCATCACTTGTCATCAGCACCGAGCTATGTACGCCATTGGGCTGACTCCTTGCAGAAGAACACGGGTGTTGGTGCACTGACCTCCTCAAGCTCTGGTGCCTTAGGTACCATAAGGCACAGACAGCTCAGCCCAGGGCTGGCCTCTCTGCCCGAACTGGGCCGCTCTTTCCCAAAGATTGCACCACAGCGTCCCAAAGGGCTTACGCTGAGCAGGAGCTGATAAGCCCTGACAGCCCAGCATGATCCGCGTGGTGTGCTCCGCCTCTTCCCACTGTGAGTTTAGTGGGAGCCTCCTTGTTGGGTGCCAGAGCCACGGGGTGTCGTGCTCCCACTGAGAGCTCGTCCTGTTGCTGCAGAGGTGATGAGCACATGTCATACTTTCCTTCAGTATGGCTGGGACTGGTCCTGCATTGGTCTTACAGACATGAATGCTCTTTCTGGAACACCCTTGGCTCAATAAAACAGCTGGACGAGAATGAAAATCCCCCCTAATGAAAATCCCCTTAATTGTTCATTACGGTTTTAGAGGAATGCTTAAGGAAAAAAAAAAAGGAAAAAGAAAAAGTGCTCCATATTGAGCTTCAGCTTGATTTCTCATCATGATTGGCTTAAACCCAGAAGTCAGACACTTAATATTCTTGCTGAATTTTTAACTGTTGCAACTCTGGACAGCCTTTTGATCTGTACAGATGTCATCATACACTTTGTGAAATTCTTACCCTCAGCAGCCTTCAGCAGCCAATTCTACCGTCATCTGCATATTGCAGGGAAAAGTGCTTCCTTTCATGAAAGTAGTCAATAGTATTTCTCAAGGCCTGGTAAGCCTTGTTTTAGTTTAGATTTGATCAATTTGTAGATTTCCCGGTGTCAGGCTTTGTAGAGATTGCAGAGTCCTAGAATGGCACGGCTCTGTGCACCTAGAATAAAGACACATGCTTTATGGTATTTTTCATGCCCAAAATAGCAAACAAATACTAATCCTCACAACATATGGAAAGGCATCTGTTTTGAATCTGTGAAGCTGAGGAAGGGCGGGGGAATTCGCAGAACCTGGAAGAGAGTTCCACCTTTCAGCTAGAGTTGGTGGTCTGTTAAATGATGTGGCCAGATTTCAAATTAGAGGACTCTTTAAAACCATGTGAAACACCTGACTCAAGCTACTGCAGAGAGGATTGTTTCTAAAATTGTTAATGAACTGTTGAATATCTTAGATGAACCAAAGTATGTGGCTGGAAGTAAAATTGATTCAAAGAATTAAATCAAGAGAAAGTCCCTAACCCCGATTGCAGAAGTTACACCTAAGATGTTATGGGTATCCTATTGTTTCACATTAATCAGCACAGAAGAAGGCACATTCTTCAGCTTTGTTAGAGGAGAAAAGCATCGGTGTAGATATTCCTCCTAACTTCCATTATTCCGCAGCAACTATGACGCACTTAGTTATTTTTGGCTTAAAATGTTGTAAACAATAAGCCTTGAAACATTTTTGTTGACAGCATAGCATGGAATGGAATAAAATCTGTTGCATCAGAGAGGTCCTAGGATGGTATGTGTGGATTTAAACCTAAACTATATATGACATAAGCTCTCTTCTTACTAGGTGATTGAATCATTGCCCAAGATATGCTAAAATTCCTTTGGTACTTTACGGGCAAAATAGAATTTTATATCAACTACAGTTACAATTATGCTGAAGAATTAATTTGGTACTGTTAAATCTTAGGTTATGGCATGCTTAATTTTGTCTGTGTAGCTCAGGCTAAAAGGAGTTGCAGTTGAGTTGTTAGAGCTAAAGCTATGTGCTGAGTTAGGGCATGACGTGTGCCTGGGAAGCATGGCTGGGTCCTGTGGGAAGGCTAGAGCAGAATAATCCTTAAATATTCCTTTGACTAGAGCCTAATTTTCATAGATGGAATATGTTTTACTGAGCATTTTGGACAGCTTTACACTTGAGATACTGTTTTGCTTTTTTGATACTTCTTGGATATTGAGGAAGCTTTTATCTTTCGTTTCCTGGCTGAAGGTAACTTTAGATGATGCTGTGAATAGAGTGCGTGCCAATCCGTAATGAAATTTCCAAGTGCAATTTATGTCAGGCACACTGCTTTGACCTTTCTGTTTTGTTTTTGTAGGGGATGTGCAACAGCAACAGCAGAGTCTAATCTTCCTCTTTCTAAAGTCAGAGCTTGTTTGGTGAGGTTTTCAAAATATTCCAATCTGATAAATATATCTGGCAAGATTTAAGAACCTGTTACTATTCCTTAAATTATCTTAATACATCCCATCATCTTCATAATTATGCTTACACAATATCATGTTGGCCATTAATTTGATTTCATATCTAGCTACACACAGTCTTTGAAAAGTTTTATGCAACACATGCGTTTGTGTACTTTTATCTGTAGTATTGAGCTACTTACATGAAAATTGTTTTCGGCCTTATCAGCTCTTGGTAGGGCATGACATGTCTGTGTGTACCGTGCGTGACGGTGCTGCGTTCTGTTCCACCTCTGCCTCGTCCTCGCTCTTCTGTAGCACAGGACAGAGCTGGGACTCTTCAGGAAATATTAAAGAGGGTAGCACATTCCTCTGAGGACTGTTGTGTATGGAGAGTTGTTGGTAACTGTCAGCTTCAAATAGCACATGGAGTCTTTCAGTAAACAAATACTAATCACCAACAGACCGCAGATTCTGTAAAGCAGGGACCAGCATTTATTTGGCCTGTTATAGGTTTTACGTAAAGGCCTCGAGTGAAAAATATTTTGATACAGGCACAATCTGACCCCTGTTTTGCTGTTAAATATTTACATTTATATGAAGGGCTTCGACCTGGTAGTATATATCTCAGCAGGCACATATAAATAGATTCCATGCAGTGATTCATCAGTCTATACAGTGTTATTGCATGAGCATACACTCTGCAAGCAACACATCAGCCTGACTTCAGAGCTTGTGCATGGCACCATCCCAGTTCTTCCAAATGGTTACAGGGTCCAGTAAACTAACAATTTATCTGGTGTCTCCACAGTGGAAAGTTCTCTGTGCCTGATCAGTGACTGACTCAAACAGTTGCTAGTGAAGCAAAAACATCTTTCAAAAGCCTTGCTAAGCTGCACTCGAACAGCAGACTCATCTCTGCAGCTGGGGCAGAGCAACTGTCAGCCCTGCAGAAGCTGCTGCTGGAAACCACTGCATCCTTCCCTCCAGCCCCAACCAGCTTGGCTCTCGGAGGGTAATGGGGCAGGACCTGTGACAAGGATGGCCCAAAGTAAAAACATCTACCGGAGCTTCAGAAATGCTTTTCGACACCAGTACAAGGCAGTAGCTGCCTCACACAGGTTTTGTAGGGGCACAGGCCCTTCTTAACTGAGCCACTCTGCTTTGCTCACTGCAGGGCAGGTGGCTGAAAGGTTGGACTAGATCCCACTGCTCCTTCCTAGTCTCTCCTCTCGCTGAAGCTGGGACCTGCTGTTGGGCGCAGGGCCGACACTTGTCCATGCACGTATTCTAAGGACAACACCTGCGTTTCCCTCTAGCCATTTAAATGTACGGTCACTTAAATGGGGAAGACCAGGCTTGCTAACCTTCTGCTTTGTGGTCGTTATCTAGAGGTGTGCTGGGCCAGGGAAACTGGCTTTGGGAAAGCTTAATGCAGTTTTAATGGCAGCTGTGCTCCATTCCCCAAAGCTTTTTTTCTGTTTGTTGTTTTCTGGTATGCGTGGAACAGATTTTAAACAGAATGAACAAAAGCGGTGCAGAGCTTAGCAGGTCTGAGAGGAATCCTGGGTATATTAAAAACAAATGGGAAATAAGACATTGACCAAAATCTAGAAAAATATGGACTACAAGTCTCCTGTGAGTTGCCTGGCTGGCTTTCCACCTCTAAATTATTTCCATGCAGCAAGTTTAGCAGGGATAGACCTAACAGGCATTGAGAGTTGCCAGGAATTCTTTGTATGATTGTAACTATTTTTAATTTCCATGTTAGAAAAAAGTGTGCTTTTTATTGTTAACAGTATTTTGGCATGATAGCAGCTTTACAGAGATGAGGACTATGAAAAGGATATACCTATCTGTGTCTAATAGAGATAAACAGACCCTTTTCCGTTCTTATTCTTCCGAGGTGATCTGCCAAATGGGCTGGATGGGAAGAACTTCCCTGCCCTGTTTGCTCCCGTCTCTGGCGTGGCTCTCGCCAGCAGGCTCAGCTGCTCTTGGCTAGAGGTGCTCCAGTGCTTGCGGCAATGATACCCTGACAAAACACTGTTGACTTAAATCAGACCAGCCTCCTCCCTTTTGTAAAAACAAAACTTTCAAGTGAGAAGTAAGTCTGATTGCTTTAATCTCTTTGTGTCTTCCTCTTTGCCTTTCCTTTTAAATTAAAGCGCACATCTCGATGTTCTCTCTTACTTGGAAATCTGAAGGAGTGGTGGGGGGGAGTGGAGAAATAATGATGAAGGAAGAGATAAATGTAGCAAAGGTGGAAGTGATAGTTTATTCATGGCGTTACATCTCTGTTATCTTGATCTGGCCTACTTGAAGACTGTTTTTTTTCCCATCCAGGCTCCTTTGATGAGTGTTGATAGTTCTCTCCCACTGCTGTGGCCGCAGCCTGATCCTCTCGCCCCACTTCCCTCACAGTCAACATCCACAGGATGTATATTATAATTTGTGTGGATGGAAGTAGAAGCAGCAAAAAATAACCTTCCCTGGCATAGTAGGCAAACCATCCATCTGTTTTCCACCAGCTCCCACATCTCCTTTTTCTGAAGTTGCTGCACCTATTTTGCAGCTGACTGCCAGGCTCCAGCTATCGTGCTGGAATCAACAAGCCAGAGATTCTCTTCCACTTTTTATTACCTTTCCTTCTGGGAATGGCTCCATAAACCCAACGTAGTGCTGGAGTTCTGCTGATTTTGATTATTACCCTTTGATTTAGAGAAGTATGAGATTTATGTTCTTTTGTTTGGTTGAGAGACTTTCAAAAGCAAGCCAATGCGGAGATAGCTTTCCTTTCTTGCTGCCAATTTTCTCATGCTGTTGAGGAATTCATTTAGGCTCAGTTTTTAGGCAGGGTTTGTTGGGGCTTTTTCACCTCTCTGATATGGCTTATACCAACTGTTAAAAGTCATGAGCCAGTCTGTCAAAATCATGATCAGCTTAAAGATCACGAGCCTTTAATAAACAGGTTATTTTCTTGAGGCTTTGCAGTCTACTCGGGCTTTTCAGGCTCTTCTGTGTAAGCTCTGCTGGAGGCCTTCTTTAATGGCAGCTGATTCCAAGGTAATCAGTTGTTTTCAAAAGTTATGACTTTAAATAGACCATCATGAAACTTGGAATAAAATTTCAAGGGTTGGCAATGCTGAGCCTCTTATTCTAGAGGCTTTACAGTATTTTAATTGCTTTTGTGAGACATTTAGAGTGGCACTCCCCCTCCCCCCCAGCTGCCTCATTTGAAGCAGTTCGTGCAGCTTGCAACATGGCTCTGTCAAGGTTCACAGAGACTCCAGCTTCTTTCCTATGTGACCCAGACGTTCTGTCCCCTGAAATGTGCCAGACGGACGAGAGGTTACTTTGAGAAATAGTTCGCACTTTTCCCAGACTCTGCTGCTCTAACAAATATGTAGCTGAGGTAATGTCACTGTAGATGGTAATTTGTACATCTTTTCCAGAAACTGAATGCCTAAGCTAATAAAATCAAGAAACTGTCACAAACTCATTTTTTTCCCCATGTTTCCTTCTGTCAGTGCTTTAGGAACATTAATTTGGGCTGTTTCACAGTGTAGAACTGACTTTTTCCTTTGACTGAAGCAGAACCAAAGGACTTCCCTGCCAGTGTACAAAGAATTTGCTTGAAGGTTTTCTGACAGCAGCAAAGCACATTACTTTTTTTTTCTGCAGCTGAGCATGGTTGTGTTTCCAGTCACTCACATTGAAAATAGTGTTAGTTACTGCACAAATGCCATTTCAAATCATGCTGCCTTGTTTTAAGGCACTTCTCATCGCCCTTATCAAACTGTAGTAAAATCCTTTCTTTCCAGCTATCTTTTCCTCAGTTACAATGTAACAGTGGTGACAGCACGATTCATTACCCTTTGCATGGTGTTTTCTGGCTACGTTAAACATTTACAATGGAACAAGGTACTCTGCTGTAGTTCATTACCATGCGCTTTCCGTGGATTGGGTTGGAGTCAAGGGTAGTTGAACCTACAGAAAGCTCTCAGGAAAACGGAGGAAACATAAGAGCTGCAGTGCAGTGCCTACCTGAAGGCCTTTTCCTAGATGGAGGTGGAATGGGAGATGAATCAGGTTATTCCTAGTTCCTTGGATCTCCTGCATACCCCAGCAGAGCCTCACATGGGGAGTCACCGCTTGCCCCAAATCTCGTGTCTTGTTCTTGCGCGGTGGAGTTTCCACTTTGAGCAGGTACTTACAGGTGTCAGCAGAGGTGAGCAGAGACACTTCTGTAGCCTGACAGGGATGCCTGGGGAGGCCCAAGGCCAAGTGTTTTCTTTCAAGCCGGCAGAGGCAGTTTTCGTTACTCAGGTAAGTGCTCTCTGTTTCGGAAGGGAGTTTTGTAAGCTTTCTCTGATCAACCTTTGCTTCCTTCCCACTCCCCCTTGAGTCATTTAATTTCTGCTTAAAGGAAAAACATTTTCAAATTCTTCTTTCTGGGTTTGATAGTGATTTATTGTTCTTATTGAAAACTTAGCACCTTTTACATGCACTGCAATTAGAAACAGGGACAGAAACTCTCTGAAGCCTGGAGTGTTGTGCAACAGTAAAAACTGTGAAACAAGGCAGGGTAGAACAGAAAACAAGTCATAAAATGGCCAGGCAACCTGTGTGCTGAACACCTGCACAGAAGTCTTCAATCTTTGCCTCAACGAGTTGAAATGAAAAAAAAAAAAAAACCAGAACAAAAGCAAAAATAAAAGACAAGGAACAGAGTGAGGCAGGGAAACGGAGATGGAAAGCAAAGTGAGTTTCTCACTAACTGCCTGACCATTAATGCCAGAGTCTCCTTACCTGATCCAACCACTGACTTTAACCCTGCCTCGAGTCCAGCACCATGCCAAGATTTGCAATCTTACGCTTAAAAGTGGATTTGTACATAGCCAAAATGATGATTTCTCAGTGACACTCCACACTGCATAAACAGATGTCTCTTTTGTTAGTCATTTCTTATGTATCCTTGGTGGGATGGTCCTGGCTGAAGTACAGTGTTAATACCTTCCCAGTGACTCCTGCTTACCCCAGCTGGAGGTGGAGTTGAAATGGCAGGCAGATGTACACCAGCTCTTTCCCGGCATATCCTGTTTTTACAGGGATTTAATCTAAGGCACAGTTGTCACTTGGGATGAATGTGAGACATTCTGCACCAGCAACAGGGAAGGTTTGGCTTTGATTTAATCTAACCAGACTTTGCGACAGACTGGTCTCAGGGGCAAGGAGGCACTGGGGCTTGCATCACCAGCTCTCCTGGCTTGCATCTCGTGGCTAGAGATGTCTCCTCAAGGACTCTTCTCCCAAGGAGTGGGTTATGGTTTACTGAAGCCCATCACTTTTAGTAAAGATGGCAAAGACTATAATTGGTTTCATTTTATACAAATTCAGTGCTGCTTGGATGAATTGCAGATTTGGTGAAGCACCAGGTACCTCAGTGCTATAAAGAAACACAATTTAATTTTTAACTCAAGTTTCATTCTTTTTAAATATCCCAGGTTGTTTTTTCTGTCTCTTTTTTTTTATTTGTGTGTTTTTTATGTTGGAAGCTGCCTCAGCACGTTCTATATGCTACTGTGGTGGCATTTCTTAGCTAAGCTCAAGGGGAGTTTTAGAGGTTGCTGCCTCCTGAGAGCATAACTCAGTAAGACAGTGGCTTCCTTGGCAAAGTCAGCGCAGGAGCCTTCTGGCTCTGCATCTGCCTGCCACCACTGAGGTTTTGGCAGTACGGCTGCTGGCAAGGCCGAACTGCTGAGCCATCGCTGGAGAGGTCTGCGTGGAAAAACAACTCTACAGGGAAAAACATGCTGGATGTTGTTATTCTGGATCAGCTCAGCGATGTGCTTTGTAGGATGGTGGCACAAAGAGTTGTGGTGGCTAGCTGTGGTGTGAGTCCACGTGAGTGAGACCCTTGAAACCTCAGCTCAGTGCCATAGCCAGTGATCTGTCAAACACCACACGCTGCTCAGACGTCTGAGTTAGTTTAAGTACTAACAGTGGGAGTGTGTTATGGAAATACCTTAAGCCAAGCAAGACACAATTACAGGCTTCTGTGACTTCCACCAGTTGTCACGTATTCCCCAAGTTAAAGTTTCCACATTGAAATACGTAAATGTTAAATTAATCAGACTGATTACTGAATTCATTTTCAGAAAGTTGGTTAGCTGCTGGTATTTGTGGATTGCTGATTCATCTGGGAGATGCAATGCAGCAGGGAGCGTGGATCTGTCCGTTGGAAAAAGAGTCATTTCAATCCTTTAAAGCCTCTCTTCTCTTCAAATACACATGTAACAAAAACACTTTCTCAAAGGTATTCAGTGGTGGTTAAAAGCAGAAGATGTGTTTATGCTGCAGGTTGTTAAATGTATTTGCAGCCTTTTTTTGGAGCTCAGTGGGAACTGCACTGTCGTTGTTTATTGGTCTGCTTCAACTGCTGCTGGTTGAAATTAAAGGAAATCCATTGCCTTGATTTGCAAAAACATTATAGATTGCTTGTGCTATGATGAGGTAGGAGAGGCAATTTGAGTGAAGCCCACCACTTTTAGCATGTCATGAGAAAACATGTAGTTTGCAATATTCAGATAATCAATATGAATGGATCTGCAGGTTCTTAAGACATAAAAATAGTTTTGTTTGAACCGATTTCTTGATTTTCTTTGAGATTTCTCAGGCCTGGCCAAAGGGACTGAAGACTCTGGTTTCACATTTGAGTCAGTGGTGGTGACTTCAGCTCGTGCTGTCCAGCTACTCTTTCCTGTCCTGAGCTATGTAAATGCAGGTGTTTTCCACTACTGTGAAGTATTTCCGGGAACTTATTTGGCAGAAAAATAATTTGGAAAAAAGCAAAGAACATTAGAGCCAGTGCTGAGCAGTCCACATACCCAGTAGTTTAAGCAGACACTTCTCCAGATTCCCATATTTTCTGGCAGCTTGCAGTTCACAGTTCTTTCAGGTTCATCTTTGAAAGAAAGAGATGAAGTTGGCAAAAAAACCTATGTATGCAAGTCCCTCTGACCACTGGCAGTGTGCAATATGGGAAGCCCTATGAAAATAGAAAGACCTGCTCCCAAACACCTGCTTATGTTAGCTCCCTGCAGCAGTGAACCTTTGGCACTTGGTCCACATCTTTTCTGTTCACTGGAAGCCTTGCTGCTGGGAGCCTTGCTCTCTTTTTTCATTTCTTTCCTCTGAAGCGGCTGGAGAGGCCACATCTGAAAGGACAGTCCTTGCAGTTATTGACAGGTGCAACTTTTGTCTCATCCAGGATGTTCCTACTCAGTCTCCTGACTGTAGTGACAAGGTCATGGCACACAACATTTCTGAACAATGAAGAATGTTGAATAAATAAAAGTACGTAACAAGAAATGAAATTTGTAGGTCATACGGGCAGCCAGCCAGATTATAATATGTGTGAGAATGTGTGTGTGATTATGTTGTTTCAAAAGTAGAGCAGGGACTTTCCTTGCATCATGTTTAATTTTATTCTCCACATAAAAATATATTGTTGGAATTCACTCGGCGTTTACTGTTGCATGTAAGGATAAATCAACTGTCAGACAATGGAAGTCTCTTCCTGCTATGTTTGGTACTGATCCTCATCAGCGGGATACTCTGTTTGGTTTTAGCTCCCTCCCTTCAAGAAACAAAACTGAAGTGGAGAAAGTTCTGAATTATAAGAGACTTCAAAAAGGTAACCACAGAGAAAAGATTGGAAAAAAGGAGACCAGAAGGGACATAAGTCTTTGATACGAAAAATGTCAGTATTTAAGTGTCAGTAATCAGTGGCTTGCCATAATTTCCAGAGGAAGCAAAGAAATCAATTTAATGTGCCACAGAGGTGATTTAGGCTAAAAGTCTGTAAGATCTTTCCGTTGCTGAGGTGATAAAACATCATCAGTGGCTACTGGAGGGTTACTCAATGCAGTACCCTCACAAGAGATGAGAACAGCTCAGACAATCATCACTCATGGGCAATGTGCATGTGCTTGTTCTTACCTTAGAGCAGGAGGGTTGGGCTAGTTAATATGTGAATTCTGCAGCCCCGTATTTCTACGTTTTTATGCAAGAATAAAAAAACCCTACAGCACCCTGTGGCTAAACCAGAGGACTTTGTTAGATCACTGTCTGCTCTCCGTGTCTAATTTTATCTCTGTCTGCACTTGGTCTTGCTCTCTACCTCCGGCCACATGTTCTTGCCCACTTCCTTGTGACAGTTCTCCTACAGCTGTCTGGTGACCTAGACTGCGATGCTGACCCAACAGGAAAGCAACCCAGTAAGAGATTAGGTTACTGCAATTTATTCAACTTATGTAGCCATTCAGTAGATATAATGTAAACATTTGAAGGGGTAATAGCTTATACTTACATACTCTGTCAGGAATGTTGATTAATGGACAATGCAAGATACAGGATCGAGTCTTCTGAAATTTTCTTCAGGTCTAATAATGGTTTGGAGAAGTCACTTAAAATTTATATCCTGTTTCCTTGTCTGCAAAATAAAAATATTTGTCTAACTTGCAAGAACCGTTGTACAGTGCTTAGAATTAAGAGTGGATGAAAGTCTGAAAATACTGTCTTTTTTTGAAAGGTCAAAATATCATTTTCTGATAATTGTGGTACAACATTAACTTGAGCTGACACAGTTTTTTATCTCTGTATGCCAAAATAATTTGTCTCCTGTGCATGGAGTTAGAAGAGTCAAAGTATCAACTCAAAGAGGAATTTCTTTGACATTTATTATATTGAATGCAGCCTTTATTTCCTTATTTTTATTCTCACTGCATAAGGAGAGGCTTAATATTATCCCAGTTGTTTTTGCCTGCACTCTGGATCAGTTTTTGGTCAAAATGCATTGAATACTACAGAAAGATTGCAAAGATTTGAACATTTCCAAAATGGAAGCTGTAATCTGGGGACTGTGATCATTGCTGTCTTTCTTCTGCCCAGGGAACTGGAGAGTTCAGAGCCGCATGAGCTGTAAACACACTGTGTCATCCCTCCTTAGGCTCTAACAACAACATGAAAGCCCTGATTGGCAGTCTTGGCACATTTTCCTGAAGTCTCCTTGGTGTAGAACCTACTAAGGCAAAGGAGTAAACACCTTTTGATCCTGCATAGCTGCAATGGGAACAAAAGTCTGGAATACCAACACGAGTTCAGGTTGGTTTTAGGAGCAACACTTGGCAGCCCATGGGGAAAAGTGTTGTGCTTGTCCCCGGTGGCCAAGGACTGTGTGCTGCTGGGATGTATCCCGTGAATGGGTCTGATGAAGTGCAGGCTTCCTCCTGAGCTGCTGGAGCATTTAGAAATGGATGACTGAGTATGGGCACTGAGGGGTTTTAGTACCCAAAGCAGTCAGGTTGACCCTTGTGTGTTAACACTGGCGTCAAATGCAGCTGTAAATACTGAGCTGCTTCCAGTGGCTACCTGTCCTCTAACTGTGCACTTGCATGATGCTTTGTCTGTGGTTTGGCCAGAACGGTGCAGGCACCCTGGATTACAGCTGGAAGCTGACACTGCTCGAGACTTCACTGAAATTTCGCTGTTTGATTCTTCCTGAAGTTAATATCCAATCTATGGTGTGTTGTCATTGCTGGATTGTAGTTACCAACTCTTACAGTCTTCCTCTATAGTCATGCACTGATTTACATTTTCTTCAAAACCTGCCTTCCAAGGCTACTGATTATAGAAATACTTAAGAATTTTGGTCTCACTGTGAAAAAGGTTAATTTCCAGCTCTCTCAGTTGCAAAGAAAAGCTTAAACACATGATCCCTGAAGGCTTTGAAACTAGATAAAATTGAAGAAAAGAGAATATTTAAGCTCTCCTGATATAAATGCTGCCACAATTTCTGAATAGTTTGAAGTGGTAACTCATGTTATGTTGATTGATTCCATATAATATTAATTTGTTAAATATCTCTCTGTGTGTTTGGCTGTGTTTTTATTCAGTGCCACTCTCAAGACCTAAAACAAATTACTCCAGGCTCTGAGTATTTTTTTCCATTGATGACAATATGTTCAAACACAGAGAATAATATTGTTAACAAAAAGCTTTTTTTTCATGATCTTACTGATAAGGCCTGTAAGTTCACTGGTGATTTTTGTTTTGAAATTATTTGAGTTCTCTTAATAATATCTTTAAATATAACTGACAGGCTGCTTACCCCTACTTCGCAGTCTCTCCTGTAAGTTGCTAACCAAAATGAGTTGTTAGTGTAATCTCCCTGGCATCACATCTGAGCTCGGTAAAAAGAAAGTCTTATGTCATAACTGTTCTTGAAATACAGTTGAACCCCATCTGGATTTTCCAGTTACTTGTTTGCATTTATGGTGAGCACTAGGAAATCCAGCGAGAACTCTGTGAGACTGTGGTGAGAGAGGGCCAGCCCCCACAGAGACCCAATGGGCAGTTTTAAGGATTTCCTATTCAATTTTGATAATAGAAGATTTGCTAAATTTGAACTAATGAGAAATAAATGTGGCTTCAGAAGTTACTGATAAATCAAACTAAACTCAGTCAAAAACCTCTTAGTTCTGCTAAACTGTAGCTTGATATCTTGAAAGTTGCTCTTCTAATCAGGAGTTCTTATTTAACACTTTCTGTGGATTTTCTCTTTAGGAGAGAAATCAAGAAGTTTTATTACATGTAGTGAACCCTCAAATATCAAGATGCAATATGAATGCTATACTAGTTTAACTTGGCAGCACCTTTTTGTTAGTTATTTTATGACTCCATTAATATGCCACTATTAACTTGATGATTTTTGTTCAAGCCAACTTCCCTGTTTTAAAAAAATGAAAAGGTGATTGTTCATGAGTAGCTTTATTTCTTACCAGGCAAGTGCAAACGTGGTAATGCAGCGATGTGGCTTTCCTGCTTTTAATGTGAGGTCTCTAGACAATACTTCTCTACAGGGTGTAGACATGCTGTTAGAGGATCATGTTTCCATAAAACAACAGAAGCTTAAGTTAGTGCATTAGGTTTGCTAAAACACGTTTGCTTCCCCATCTTAATATTGTTTTCATTGGATACAATCAAATACTTTATCATTCAGATAACAAAGTGTGTCAGCAAGTAATTGTATTTGCAAATTTCAGGACATAATTATCTGAGCATATGCAAAATTATGGGCAAGGAAAGTTGGTAACCCAGTTAAGATGAGACTGAAAATTTGACTTATGATATATACATGCTGTTTGAAACAAAGAGGGAGAGGTAATGCTTTCCCTGGAAAGAAAGAAGTCTGTATGGTGTTGGCATTGCTCTTTAATGTGCTCTGCCACTACAAAGAACTCGAGCTTTTTTTATTATTTTAATCCTTTTCTAATTAAAGTTTTCTTTTTGGGAAGGTGACAGAAATTATTTGAGAACAAATTGAGAAATAAGAGCTATAATGATTATAAGGCTTTTCTTCTGCTTAGAAATTAATGTTTAACAACTGAAGTGAAGAGGCTGGAAAACAGGCAAAAACCTCAAAAGCAGGAAAATAACCTTACCTGTCATTAGTATTCAAGTGAGTCTTGAGCACAGGACCTTTGTTTTACAGCTGTTTATGGGAATAGTGAGTTAGTTGCAGACCTCTGGCATGCTCCCCCAGCATAGTAAGAAGGTAGATTTTGGGGGAAGGTTCAAGAGTGCAAACAAGAATAAAGCCATCTTTTCCCCTAATCTGGAAAAAAAAAAAGTTAAAAAAAAAAAAAAAGTTTTATTTTCAGGGTAAAAAAAATCAATTTCCTAAACACCAACACACTTCTCTTCTTTTAGTCTTTTCTATCCTGACTCCAAGCCCCCCGACCAGAGCTGGGCTTCTGTTCAAGGCAAAGGGATGCTATTCCCCGGTGGATCTTGCACATTTTACCTCAGAATGGATATGGGGGGCTGTTTCAGAGGGACTGGAAGCTGGCTCGACATGCCAGCTCCTCACCTAGCCCCAAGCTAGCAGCTGAACTGAAATCTCCAACTCCAATTCCATGCTCAGTAGCACTGGTTATGTACTGGGTGGTCAGTTAGGGTCTATTTTTAGGGTATGATTAAGGATTACGTGTTTCAGCTGTCTGCACCTTTTGTGTAACACCAGACTTCTTTCCCCATTTAAAGTCTGAGCTGATGAGGAAATGCGAGTGGAAAAGGTTTCTGAGATCTGTGGTTTCTTAATGTCAGAATAGTAAGGTTTGGGTTAGGTTGCAAGGCAGTCTGACACAGAAGGCTTGCTTATTGCAGAATAAGCCCCTGGAGTTTAATTTTATTTGCATTCCACATTCCTTAGAGCAAATAAAAGTGTGAGTTTTGAAATGGTTTAGATTTAGTTTTCCCAAACCTCAAAAAAATCTGTGATCTCATTGTTCATAGCTCACTTTGTTAAATTCCATACTTGGACTATGGATGATGAAGGTTGCCTCTGCACTTCTCACAGCTCTGTTAAGCCTACATACATAGTTTATTCTGTCAAAGATGGATTTTTCTCATCAGGGCTTGTTAGTGCAAGTAAATAGTTCTCACCATCATGGCAAACTGGTTTTTAAGGGATTATGTGTTGTGACAGCCTCAATCTTTACCTGTTTCTCTGGTGAAATCTGGTATAGTACATTTCGACTTCCATCTGATTCCCTGATGATATTTAGCCCTACTCCCTGCTGTGCTACTTCATGCTGCTTTAGCAGGAGCTGTTGGCTTGGGCTTTCCGTCTCCAGGAGCTGCTCCTCTGTTATTCCCCTCTTGCAAATACATCCTGAGATTGATCCTGAGCCTGCTACAGAAGGAACAGTGCAACCATGTACAGAGAGGCTCTGTTTGGCCTGAAAAGGCTGCAATCTAAAAATGAGCTTGATGATGTCTAGACAAGACTGTAAGTATTTAGTACCTTTACAGTGCTTTGCATCTTCAAAGCACTCAGCAAACATTAACTGATTAACATAACTGCGCCATCTGTTTTGATGTTTACATTTTGTGCAGGCAAAATTCCTGCTTTGTTTTATTACCTCTTGCAGGTATGTGGATGTCATTATTATGGCCCTTCAGAGGATGGTAAAGTCAGGTCCACACATGTCTCTGGTAACATTTTGCCTTAAAACTCAAGCCAGTGCCATCGGGGCCCTGCTCTCTGACCTGGCTACGACAGTTGGGATTATTTCCCTCTGAAATTTCAGCCTCTAGTCTGTAGAAATTGTTGTTCCCATGGCTGCTGGAGGCTGCTGCCTCTCTTGTCGCTTTGCTGCTGAACTTAACTGTTTTCTCCCCAGCCGTGGACAGGCAGGGACACATCCAGCAGTGTGGGAGCTTCTCTGCCGAATGCTCCCAGATAGCCAGCTGAAATACTGGCTCAGGCAGAAAAGGTGGTAGAAACCACAAAGACAGCGAAAAGAAGGGCAGACCTTTACTTAGCTTTTGGCAAAAGGTTGTTTATCTCTCCAGCTTCATGCATGACTACAAGAAATGTCATTGTATTCTTCTTTTTCCAGCTTGTTATTGGAGATTTTGCGTAACTGAGGGGCTGTACTGATGAGCCAGTGTTCATTTTCCATTTCAGTTTAAATTTCTTGCTAAAGATTTCTAGACTCTTTCAAAACCGATCTAAATCAAAGCACCAGTAGCACTGACAAGAATCAAAGCTGAAAAATCTTAAACCAAACCAAAACCACACTCTTCATTTATGTCTCTTTTTTTCCTTTTATTTTCAACTCCTTACCATTTCAGTGTTTCACTGCCTGAGTGGTGTTTCAGGTAGATCACACAACCTAAAACTACCTTTATTTCCAAGTTAGCGCAACTTTGTTTTGCAGAAGAGCTCTAAAGAAACAAGTGCTCTGCTGTCAGCAGGGAGAGACCGGCAATGTTTTGATCCGGGGAAAATTGCAAAGACACTCCGTGAGAGAAGTGAATCGTGAGAGGTGTGTGGCGAGGCAGTGCGCCGGGAGACTTTTGCGTCAGTAAAGGAGTCATCGTTTGAAATCTCAGATTAAACTCAGATTAAATTGTGCCGTGCCATCTCGTGGGAATCAGCCGTGACCGAGAGGAGACGCGGCGGCTGCTCGGCGTCAGGGAAGGGCCGGCTGTACTTGCACAGTTCCCCTCGGAACTGCTCTGCGCAGAGAGGCAGACAGCACGCACGGGCCCGCGAGGAGCTCCTGCACAAATTCGATGTCTGGCATAGTTCACACCATGGTTTTAAGTGTGACCTCAAGGCATTTGCAAGGAATGTCTTTGTAAAGACTGTAACGAACGTGCAAGGGACTCTCACAGGCAAATTTGCAATTAATAAACCGACAAACCTGCAACACGAGGATATAAATACATTGAAAAGATGGACTTGGACAGACCTAGACGGTGGGTGTGGCTTTCACACTGAATATCTTTGCAGCATTTTTTGTTTGTTTGCATACTCGCTTCTGGTAGAGACATTTTGCTATGTTTGCAGGCTAGGATACTGCAGTGGGAACAAAGCTCTGACAAAATGGAATTCTCCTTTGTCAGACTGTGGCATCAGAAAAGCTGATGTCAAATGCCACCAGGCTCTGACTGGAAGCCTTTAAAGAAAGGTTGAACTTTTCATAAAAGATACACTGTGGAAGTGGTTTAGGAAAGGACTGTGTCCTGTAGCATCCCTGGGGTGAGGTGAGACAGCTGCAATTATTCCCCTCAAACGGAGCCCCTCATTTGCCAGAGCAAAGCTAGAAGAAGCCAGGCACAGCTGTGAGCAACTGGCTCTAGGTGGCCCTGCTTGAGCAGGGGCAGGTTGGACGAGATGACCTCCAGAGGTCCCTCCTTCCCTCAACCCTTCTGCGAGCCTGCGGTTCAGAGCCTTTCTCCTATTCCCTCCTCAAGTTTCCTCCTGACAGTTCGGTTTCTTTCATGGACGTGCTGCAGTCCCTTCAGTAGGTTACTCTGGGAAGGAAGAATATGAATACAGAGAATTGCAGACATTGTAACCAAGTTATGTGCAGCCAATTTTACACAATGGAAGAGTGCCTCCTGTAAAATGCTGGGCATCGTTCACTCAGATGGAAGGAATTATGCCGAGAACACGAAGCATTCTGTAGACTCAGTATGGCTTTATATAGAGAATCCCACAGCAATCAGAGTGAATTTTGCATCTGACTAACTCAATAGGGAGGATATTCTACGCCTGTCTTCCCTATGGTTGCCCTTATTAGTCCAAACGTTCCCCTCCCACCCCCCCGAAAAGAACATGCTCAATAGCATTTTTATATTCCATAAAGGAAAATGTTTCATATAATATATGTAGATACTTCTGTCATCTTAAATGTTCCTTCCAGCATTTTGTATCCGTATGGACCCATATCTCATCTGCCTTTTTAGTCCTAGTCTTTCCTCCATCCCTAAGTTTTGGGGGATGAAACCGCAGTATCAGTGTCTTCAGTTAGACTGTAGTAGAATCCCATGTGGAATGGGGAGCTTTATATTTTTAGCCAATTTACAAGTAATTTTATTCAATAAACAAATGGTGATAAGCAATCAGTGGCTTATATTTACATCTCACATGAACAAAAAGGGAGGCGGTCTCTCTTACTGAAGCACCATGACGAAGATTCTGAAAGTCCGTAAAAGATGAAAATTATTTGCATGTAGGCACAGAGGGAAGCACTGTGCAAGCATCTAATTGCAGCACTCCCTGCTGATTGTTTTTAATGTGTGTTGGTTTTATTAAGCATTCTTAATATGAAGCTAGACTTTTGCTTAGGCAAAAAATGTAAGACAAACAGCAGTTTTAATTCTCAGGTTACTGAAGTGCATGCAATTGGGAAGACCTGTCTGGATGCAGCAGATTAGATGGATTTGTTCCCCCTGAAAAAATGAAAATAAATTGGTTTTGTGGTCCTGCATTGCCTGACTGGTCTTTTGTGTGTGTGTGTGAGTGTATGCACAGTACGTATGGCTCTGTTACATCTTGAAGTTTTGGTTTCATGTGTTATGCTATGCATTGCTTATGAGGGACAACGTTTGCATGACAAATTGCAGATCCATATGGCATAGTTTTTTAACATCCTGTACTTCTAGGTATTTTCAAGGAACTGTGCCTGAGGAGGTGAAGAGGGGAATCTGCTGGTGACTTCTCACTACAAGTGACGTCTCTTTAAAATGCTGCTGTCAAATAGAAATGGTCATGGTTCAGTCCTAGATCAAATGCAATACAAAAATGACATAACTTTGTATATTGATATATGGTAGCCATACGTAATTTGATTCTATGATCTATCCCACTAAAGAGATTCATAGCTTTGCAGAGAAAGAGACACATGTTCATCTAGCATGGAAGGATCCAGATTTACTAGTCTTTAATGACGGGCCATTTCTAGTTGGGGATAAGATTCTGCAGATCATTATTAGCCATCTTAGCAACTCCTCCTGAGCTCTTCACAGTTACAGCCTGACTCTGGCCAGGTGTGTGGCTTTACTAAGCATAGTAACTAGTAATGAAATGCTTTTACTCCCTTTAGTGCTCAGGTCAAACAGGTTTTAGGGACATGAATGAAACACAGTGTAGCACCATACAGATTTATCAGCTTTTACTTTAAATTACTTTTAAAATGCATGCTTGCCTTTGTCTTTGTAATTAATGTTTCCATCCACACTTGTGGCTCAGAAACCTTTATATTTAGCTACATGATGACTTACTTGTTCTACACAAATCTTACGGTTCAGTTCTCACAACAGGCTAAATATTTCGCTTAAGGTAATTACCTGACTTCAAAGGAACTTTCATAGAAAAGTAATAATATCAAAAAGAGCCTATATGCTATAAATAGGGTATAAAATTCCACATTAAAGATGTGTGTATATTACAGGAATCTTCAGAGCAGTGTGAAATATAATTAGGGCCTTCTACTGAGGCATAAAATTCTCAGTAATACATGCTAATCTTATTTGCTTGGAATGAGGTGGGAATATACCTATCAAGACATCTTTTGAAATATTTGAAATCTTTACCTCTGAGTTTCCAGTTATACTTGTCTAACTTGATCTTTTCTTCCTTGTCACTTTTCCATCCTGGAAGGTTTATTTGTGAATAAGCTTTCTTCTTTGCACAAAATCAGAAGCGTGAACTTTCAGTAGGACAATAAGAATTTTAGTGAGATGTAAAATGCTTTTTAAGAAAAGAGGAAGAAGAGCAATATAAATAAGTTCATATGTGATTATGTGCTCTTCACAGTGTGTGCTGATTGCCTGAGAGGTTATGTTGTAGTTTAAGGCAAGTCAGGTCCTTCGATGTAGTGCCTGTTCTTTGCAGCATCTCATTCTTCCCACAAATAGACATCTCTTAGAAAAGAAAATTTCTAATTAACACAGCTTTTCTGAGGAAAACATGTTTTATTTATGTCCTCATTTCCCTCTTCTTTCATCACCCCACAACTGAAGTATTTGTCCAGAGCACATCTTCAGAAAGAATGTTTTAATGGAAAGTATTGATTGGGTGAATAAGGATTAGTACACTTTGCTCGTGATTACTGAAGGAATGGTCTGCTCCCAGTGCTGGTCATGCAAGCGGCTCAGCAATAAGGCAAAGAATTGCTTTTGTCCAGAACAGGGACATTTCTGGTCTTTGATCTCTGGAATCTAAAGCAGTGCTTTTTGCTTGGAAGGTATTGTTACAATTAACATTGTACAGATGGGCAAACTGGGACAGAGAAGGGCTGGTGACTCATCCAGCAAATTACCGATGTAGGGAGGAAGGGACTGAGCTGTCCTGTCCCTGCTGGACTGATGGCTGCCATGTCTGGTTCAGGTGGCTGAATGGAAGATGGGCTGGAGCAGCACTGCTCTGGGTATGGTTATGTATCAAGACATCCAAAATGTCAAAACTTGGCAGAATACTGGGTTTGTAAGCTGGCTGTTGCTTTAGTGGGAGAGGGAGAAGCAATGTTGGGGAGGAACTGGTACGTGCACGACAATTAAACCCAGCAGTTTACGCCTGTCTTGTGATTTATTACAGGACTTGTAGGAACCTAGAGAGAAACCAAAACCAAGTCACCTGAATTACTGTTTTATGTTAGTTCTCAGCTCATTTTCATCTTTATATTGGTGGGCAGGCTCTTGCTGTTCCAGTAGGGCGTAAGAAGTTTTGAAATGTTCCTCAAGGTATGTTTCCCACAGCCAGTTGCCACTAGTAATAATCTTTGTAACTTGCTTCTCAAATAAAATCAAAGTCAAAATACACTTGCTCTTTTCCTAATAATATGTTCTGTGTAGTTCCAGGTGTCAGAAGCACTGCCTGTAGGTGAGAGGGAGACTGGCCTCATTTCAGCAGTGCTGTTGTTATGGCAGAGCTCTGTGAAATATTTTTTCTCTTGAAAAAAAGGATCTGCAATCTAATAGTCTACCATGTTGACTGTAAAAATTTCTGGGAATGTGGAAACTTCCAGGAGGAGACTGGGCCAATTCCCTCCCAACATGCTTGCAGACAGTGCAGTGAAGTCTGGGACCTGCATTTGCAGAGTTCCCCAGGATCTCACCTGGGCACCTCCCCTGGGAAACTCCATTAGACCAGGGGGCTCACAAGCTTGGGGGTCTGCAGCACTGCTGGGGCACCCTAGAAGCCTTGAAAGCCAGCCAGGGGAGGTGATTAGGAAACCCAGCTTCTCTGACCCCCTTGAAGTCAAGAAAGCAAACTTTTTTTGAAAAATCCAAACAGGATCCCTGTCATGGACAGCTGTGCTTCCAGAAACCTACTCTTAGTACCACAAAAGACAGTTTTTCAAATTTGGAATGACTCAAAAAAGTTTTGTGTGTGTGTGTGTGTTCGTTTTGGGGGGGATTGAACTGAATGGAACTGGACTGAATTTTTAGATAAGGAAAGTCCATCCACACTTACTATGTGGTGTGATGAGATACTATTGTCAGGTTACCCCTTATTCCAGTGACTAGACATATGAATTTAATACAGGACCTTTATTTTAACATCAAAAATTTTCCTTAACTGTAGTGTCAGCAAGCATAAGATGCAGAGAGACCTCTGCAAATAAATTGTTTTTATTGTTTAACTGAAGAAAAGGAGGATGATTGGGACCATTCGGGACATGTGTGCTTTTAAGTTCCTCCTAAATTTTTTCCTTGTGACTTATTGGAACCAAATCAGGAAAAAAAAAAAAAAAAGGCAATAGCCTAATACCATGCAGACATAATAAATTAGGTTCCATAGCTGTTTTAATTCCGACGGGTTCTTCCACCTCGGCATCACCGTTGCATTGTTTACTCGGGAAAGAAGACCCAGCGATAAACAAACAAACACAAAGACTTACGGCCGGTGACTGCCTGCGTATCACTTAGCAACATCAATATTTTTGTGCACAAATAAAGGTCTCCTGCGTGGTGCCTGCTGCCAGCATGTGTGCGTGTGCGAGCGTGTGTGCCTCTGTAGCGCTGACCTTGTACGCAGAGAGATCAGTCTGTCAGTGATTGGTCACTCCTTAATTTGGATGTCTAGACATTTCAGCCCGCGCGAGCGAAAGGCAGACATCTAAAGACGTGAGAAGAGATTCTAAGGGATACCAGGGCCTTAAAATAATTCCCTGTCAAACTGCAAATGTATTTTGTTCATTTTAAAAATATATAGGTGCAAGTGACTGAATGGAACACATGACTGAAGGCTTTATTTTTTATTATCTCTATTAATTAATGTGCTTCTTGGATGTTATCATGGCTGAGATATAAATAGGTAAAGCTTCCTTAAAGGTTATCAGCAAGTGTGAGAGAGTTAATATTATGATTGGTCTGCTGGCTGGAAATGTGTTTTCTTAATTTGCTGAGAATCACAATCCAGAATCCTTAGAAAATAAACGAACTATGTTTAAAGGAACTACCAAATCTTAATTTATAACGTTAAAACTACAGTCAGGAATGTCATCTCCGAGACTGTCCAGATGAGTAGGAAATTATTGTCCACCATCTGCGTTTTATTCAAGACCTTTCTATGTGCAAGCAAATGTGTTTATACCCACATGAAAAGGCTCAGTTCTGCCAAACGCTGAAATCTCTGAATTCCCACTGATGCCATTGGGCATTTGAATGTTTCCAGGGCATTAGTCCTACGTTTGCAAAACAGTGGCATGCACATACATTTACAATGGCCCAAATTTTCAGCTGCTCTTTAAATATATGTACAAATGGGGCAAATGATCACCTAGTTATCATTTGCATGGATCGTTGTGTTTGGCATATGGGATATTAGTGTAATGAATTAGAATTTACTTTTTTGGTAAAAAATGTTTAAATTTAGAAAATCATATCTATTACCTTAATAATATTTTGCTGTAATAATAAGATCTAGAATGTGGCAGAGCTTGAAGGAGCTGTTAGTATCCTTTGGAGATCTATTTTAGTTTTCTTTGGTTTTAATTCTTTCAGTCATAAATCCCAGGAAACAGCAACTGGTGCTTGAAGAGCAACCAGCATTCGGAAGCAGGCGCTCTGCAGCACTGCAGCAACAAATTATTTTGAAAACAACATGAAACAGTTTCATTTCAGTACTGATTCTCTCTGTCCACTATCAGAGTATTCCCATATGGGAATAGGTATAGCATCACAGAGAAACTTCCATACAACTGTAGAGGTGTCTGTATTACAGGTGTGCTGCAAACTGTTTAGGTAGGGCTCACACCTGTAAATGAACTAAGTGTTCTTGTGCAGAAACAAGAGACCAGATCTTAGAGCTAGTTTGTACTGTGAGGATCTGCACTACAGCATTAGCAGAGTGGTTACCCAGCTGCAGCTATACTGATGTGACACTCACCCTCCCTGCCCTCCCTCCCTCCCCTCCCCCCGCCAAAATCTGTGGGAACTATTCATTTCAGCATAAAAGTCAATTTATTTTCAGGTAAGTCTCAGCTTTAATTCTGTGAGGAAATTTTTAATCTAGAATAGCTCCAGGTTTTCTCTGCTACAAGATTGCCCTATTCCTTTCTATTTTTTTTCCTTTCCTAATGTTTGGCTCAAATAGTAATAGCAAACTGCATTAGCTCCTGAATTCTGTATCAGATGAAGAGCTGCCTTCCCTGGGCAAACATCCCCAGATTTCTGTGGATGTGGAGGCAGAGAAAGAACCCACACAGACATGTGATGGCAAAGCACTAACACTGACAGGTCTCTTGATGTTATAAGTACTGTCCCCTCTGGTAAATCTGTCCCATTTTTAGAGGCAGGCCACAATTACTGTACATTCCTTCCCCCGTCTCTTCAGAAAATGTCTCTATGCAAATAATTAACATACAATCAGACCCTAAACCTCTTCTAACTTGCACTGCTGGTGGAGGTTTTCATGGAGCCCATTTAAATGTGCCAGGAGGACATTTAAAAACAGGGAAGAAAGTGAAGTATTTTTAAGCAAACATTCTTTAAACACTTTGATAGAGCAAGTTGTACTTTAAAAATCATTACCTAGGTAAAGTGAACAGCAGTGGGGTTCTCCATCACTTGCCTTTCTTATGTGCTAGTGTGCTAAAATGTTTGCAGTATTGTCTGTTCGTTCTTGTGATTTTATTGTATATTCCACAGTTTTCTGCAAGTTTCAACTCTGAGGTTCTAATGATTATGTGAGAAGCTCACGTTACTTGTTAAGAAAATTAATGCAAAAAAACCCTCAGAGAGACGTTATGGAAAGAGAAGGTGGTATCTGTTTTAATCAAAACTGGTTTGTCCCACACTTGCTTCTTATCATTTTCATTCCCACTCTCACAACCCCCATGCTTTTAAGAAGGGAGTTAAGAGATGTGTGCCCAAGAAGTGATCTGGCCAGGATCAGTTGTGTCCCTGGAGGACACCCACCAAGTTCTCACCACATTGCTTGACTTGTGCATCTGTGATGCCTTGTTTTTTGCGTAGGCCTGCTCTACCCTTTGGCAATTAAGCACATTATTATGGTCCATCCTTTCACCTCTTATTCTTGCTTGCCTTACCCTAGGTGAATCTCAGTTTGTAGGCTGTTTTCCTGGGTTTGCCTGCTGTGGGTGTCTTCCTGCCTACAGTCATCTTCCCTTTTGTGTGAACAGGAAAAGAAGGGCCACACAGAGCATGGTGTAACCTCACTGCTGTCCTCCCCCTGTCAGGGCACAGGTCTTCTGCTAATCCATGCTGTGGGCTTCCTAAGGCACAACCTTCCTGCTGATGCAAACACCACATTCCTCAGTGCTTCTCTGTTTGATTGCTGTCAGTGTGTCCGTGGTTCTCAAAGTGTTTCGGGGTTTTTTCCGTGACTTTGCTCTATTGCCCTTCCTGTTGCTTCTACTGACAGACGTTTCTGTTCATGCATTCTTCAGACCAATATAAATATTTCTGCTGCAAATGCTATAAAACTGAAAAAGCAAGATTCTGTTGGGAAGTATTTTAAATTGTGACTTAAAGAAGTACAGATTTAGGTATCAGCTGAAAAATAAATTGCACCTAATGTTTTTGTAATGATTTTGTATCTGTCTGTCTTTTGGGTTCGGCATATCTATGATTTGGGTTGCCAGTATTACAGCTTAAACAAGCCAACTAGGACATTCTAAAACATTACATTTTCTTGTAGTCTAGACATATTTTCACAGACAGTCCAGCCACAGCTAAGGGTCTCTGTAGGTCTAATACAATTCAGATGCTGCTTCTTTCGGGACAGTCTTAGAGCTCACTGGCCCTGAACACAATATATGACGATTACTCATTTATTGGCCAGATTGGCAGAACTGAGTGGTTGCTGCCTTGTGCAGTCATTTTGCTCCCATTCCTGTGCTGCCTCCTGTGCTTTGCTGGCACTCCGAAATTGCTGACCATTTTTATGATCCAGATTGTTGTGTGTGGCTGCTCAAAGGTTTCTACCACTACATCAGAATGAGTACAGCAAGATAGGGAATACCTGGAAGCTGCTTATCAGTCTGTCCTGGGATTTTCCTATCTATGTCTCTGGGTGCATTACATCAAGAAGGAAGTACTGAATATGTGCCCAGCACCTGTAGTGCAATAACCTAATATTCATAAGCTTCCATTAAGGTCACTTGTTTTAGAGTCTTTGGAGACACATCACTAGGAATTATCCTGTCCTCTGAAATGCTGCTGCTGCAATATGAACTGATGAGAATTTGAACAAATTGTGTTTTTTGAATGCTCTCTGTGGTTTCATGTATGATTTGACTAGTTGTATTATTTAGCTTGGTTAACCTAGGCATGTAACAGCCTGTGTTCTGCAACTGGTCAGTTTAGCATTTGTATGTTCCATTTGTTAAAATTGTATTTAATGCTAGCAGACACTTAAGTTCTGCATTCATTCAGTAAATATGCAGTGTGTTCCCATATCAGGTCCTTTGACACGGTATTACCTAAATGAGCTTCACAGAATTGTTTTAATTCCAATTCCTCTCTATTATTTTTTTCTTCCTGTCTGTAGTGTTCCCAGCAGTGCAGTAGCCAGGATTTGATTTCTGTCAGAAATGATACTGCTTCAGTCTCGTCTCTGTAAGTCTCTGCAGGGAGGTTAGAGGGTGGTTATCCTCCGGCTGGTCTGGACCTGGTCCAGCATTCAATAAGAATGCAAATCCCCTTGAAAGCAGATACCTTCTCTGCAGCAATACCGCCTTTATGCTGCATATGCTTCAGAAAGCTTGTGATAAGTTAATGTTTGCATCGAAATACTGCTATTTTTTAAAGGTACCCAATCTTTTGCAGTTATGGAAGCTTAGTAAATGTGCGTAATTCTTTTCTCTCGTTTTCAACAA
>VZTG01005242.1:47513-81237 GCA_013397845.1 Melanocharis versteri | reverse complement strand
TGCCGGCGGAGGGGCGGCCGCGCTGCCCGGGCACGGCTATTTCCGTGCGGGGCCGGCTCGCAGGGCTGCCGGGGCCGGGCTGCGCCTCCCCGCGCCCCAGCCCCTCTGTTGATCGCTCTGTTGTCACTCCCTTAGCGACCGTCGCCACGTCGCGCCTTCGCGTCCTGCCGGGCAGCCCCGTCCCCCTCCCTTGCGCGGCTCCGCGGGGCCGGCTGTCGNCCCATCCCACCCCATTTGAAGGCTTCCAACCAGCTCCTCAAAGCTGTCTCCCCCACCCAGAGGACTTGAGGGGAAATGGTAGAGAAAGCCCCCAGCTGTGGAGCCGGCAGTGAGGACCCGATTTCACTGACCATTTTCCGTCAGCAGGAGACGGACATCCTGTAATCCAAACAAGGGAGGCTAAAGAGGAGTGGACAGACGTCACCTATCTGAAATGCCGGAGGTATCTATCCTAGCTTGCCAGATTTTCTGCTTCGCTCCTTGTCTGCTGGCATCACGTTTCACCATTTCAGTCCCTGCTCAGCACGGTGTGTTCCAGCTCACCAGGTTGCCTGGAGCACCTTCTCGTCCCTTCCAAGAACTCCTCATGCAGGTGTCCCCCAGGAGCTGCCTTCACCCCTCTCTCAGTGGTGCCCCAGGCAGCCCTCCCCAGCTGACAGCCCCTCTGCTGAGCCTGCCTACACACCTGGGGCTGAGCCAGTGGGACAAATCCTACATTCCTTAGCACTTACCGCAGTGGCTGTTTTCTTCTTGACAAACCCTTCCTAGCTGCAGAACAGATCCTTCGCTTCATTGAGACATACCTCTGATAGGCCGCATTTTAAAATATGACTGCCAATATATTAAAATTAGCCAGATTTTTAGGATTTTTTTTTCTTTTAATGTTTTTGTGTAGACACAGAACGTCTGTCTGCACAGTTCCACCCTGATCCATTTTTTGGTTTTGGAAGACTTTGACTTCTGTAACTCAGCAGAGGATATCACCTCAGTGAGCGTCGGCTCAACGCTGAAGTCTCTATAGTGTAGTTTTTGGAGATTATGAGGATCGACTGTTTCTGGAGTAGCTAACGGGAAACAGAGTGATGGGCATCTCTGAAAAGCAACCTGGTGCTATAGAAAAATTGTTATTTTAAAAAAATAAGTGTACATGTGTGAACACTAGACTGGTAGGGTACATGGCTGTTGCCGTGCCTCAAGCTAACCAAGAGGCTCAAAAGGTTAGAGGCACCGTAAAAGTTGTTATACAGAGCTGGTGGCATCCCTGCAAGAATTTCGCTGCCACTTGCTGCGAAGGGGCATTTGAGGTCCAGGAAAGATTTGGGTGTTAACTTTCAGTTGTTACTAAAAACTAGAACATAATTTTAAACTTCTTTTTTTCTCTTTTAGTGTGGGGAGGGGAGGTTTCAGCAACTCTTCTTATTGTGTGTGTTGATGTAATCTCCAGAGAGGTTACCAAGGTTAGATTTTTGAACAAGACAGATCTGTAGATACGTCATTACATATTCAGAAAATGTGTGTGCTGAGCTCTTTTAAAGCTCAACATTTCTGGATGCTGAGAACTTCTGTAATTGTGGCCCACTATATGAAATTACTATACATCATTAAAAAAAAAAAGTGGCAGTCCAGATAACTCAGAAGATAAAATGGTGTTCTGCATGGCATGGGAGTAAGGACAAACAAGGAGTGAGAGATGTGTGTTGAAGGCAGGGAGTGTGTCATGCTTATGGCTTCTCCACAAGTCAGATTTTACAACTGTGTAGACACGGCCACTTTTTTCCTTGGCTTTGACACCTGCCTTCAGCTGGTGCTCAGGACAGTGGGTTCATCTTGCTGTGCCTGTTTCTCAACTTAGCCTTTGCCTTTATCACCCACCGAAACTTTAATCAGTTATGGCCGCACGATGCGCGTGGGCTGCGTGTGGCACCGCAGCGACTCGTGGGTGCAGTGCTGCTGCATGCAGTGGTGTCAGTGTGGGGGTTTCCTTTCTTTGGTATCACTGAATTGGAAAACCTTCTTCAGCTCTGTGTGGGTTCTGCATGTGTAAAGAGTGATTGTAATAGTCACCTTATCTCACAGCTGAAGGACTGCATCAGAAAACTGTTAAGAGGGCTGGGTTATTGGCAGCAAACATTTCCTGTCAGTTTGCAGTTCCTCAGTCTGAAAACTTTGCCAGTTTATGTTCTGCTTGATCAGATTTACATCCAAGGTACTTTCTCTGTTGCTCAGAACACGTAATTTTTAGGGGAGAAATCGTTCTATCCTTTCCTTCGCCCTTCTCAGTTTTGAGGATGCTGATTTGTTAGCAATTCAGGTTGATGGATGATCCCTCTATAGAGATGATGGTGTAATTACCAGACGCTGAACGTGTTCATGCTGAGAGACCACAAAACATGGAGAAACTAAGACTGTAAAGCCATCTCATGTGAAGAGTTATTTTTAGGACATAAGAATACAAAGTTCTTGTTTAGAATTTTTCTACAGCACTATAAAGTGCTTCTATAGATAAATAACTGTTATGGCCTATCTCATGGCCAGTGGAAAATGGAGATATGAGGCTTGGACTTATTGTGACAGAGGTACAGAAAAGAATGGAAGAGGCTGGATTGCTTCCAAGCCTCTGTAGATTTCCTGGCCATTGCCATACTGGTTGGTTCATGTTGCTTCCCACCTAATGTTTTTGTCCCTGGTAAGCTTTGAGTTCGAACTGGTGGTGGCTTGTCATGCCCTAATGTCACTAGCATGTTTGTTTGTGGGGAGGAAAACCTGAAAAATGAATGAAGAAGTGTTATCTCAAGCCTTTCTTAAATGTCAATATTCATTCTCAAATGAGCTTGCTTTAACTTGCCTTGGTTCTTTTGTTTAGTGAAGAGTACTTCAGTATATTGAATTTCATGCTGTTTGATGCAGCGATACACATTAACACATGGTGAGGAGTAAATGTAAGTACACTGTGCTATTCTGTCTTCCATAAATAATATTATCGGCTAGTTGCCACCTTAATCTCAGTTCCTTCCAATTTATTTCATTTCAATCACAGGGAACTCATAACATCCATGTCATCTAGCCTGTACGGCAAGCAAAGATCCCAGTTCGCCCTGTAAGCTGGCAGTGTTGGTAATGATCTTCGATACCAGGGTCAAGAAGGCTCAAGCACAAAACTTGCGGGTGGTTTCTTTTTGTGCAGTACATACTGTTTAGATTAGTGCAAAGATTCTAGAAAATTTTCTTTGTTCATTTTGTTAATACACTTGCTTTCAGTGTAATCTCATGTTGCATCCATTTGAAGCACAATACTGACTAATCTTTTCATTTGCTTAACCTGTTTACTAAACCCCGAGTTTCCCAGAGCAACAAGGATAACACATGAAGGTGACTCAGGTACAGTTTAAGAAAATAGAGTACTCTGGAATAAAGGGCTCAAGAATAGCAAGTAGGAGTTATTTACAGCCATTTAAGCTAATCTGTCTGCGTGTGGAAGCTGAGCAGAGAGCCCTCGCATGAGGGGGCAGTGAAATTCAGCATGGGAGCAGTGAGTGAGCTTTGCAAGAGGAGATCTAATACTCCTGTCCTCTGGTGGCTTCCTTTTGGAGCAGATGTCACTAAAAGACAAAATACCAACCACATGAAATTCCCTGAAAGCTTTTGTGTAGGTTTACACATCATAAAGCAGCAAGGGCTTGCTCTCTTCATAGACAATATTAGGTGGGTTTTTTTTTTAATAGATTTAGATTGCCACTCAATATTTATGGTGTTCCAGTAGTCACCTTAGTATACTTGAGGACCTGTATTTTATATTTCTGATATCTTAAAATTGACTTTTGGGGATGAGAATGCTCTTCCCATATCCTGAAATAAATTACTTTGAGAAATGGAGATAAACATCTATTTGACTCTTTTAATCCATTGAGCTTAAGTAGTATATCTTTCTTCTGCAGAATATTTTTTCAGCAATTTTTTTGAGCTCTGTTTACTCAGAAACTTAGTTCTCTGAACAAAGGAGACTGGGAAACTTTAGCATTTGTAAAAAAAAATGGTTATAAAATAATAGAAGCATAGGAGCTTATTATTAGTTATAATTGCTGTTCATTTTCCTAGTTTTAGAAAATCTACCATTGCTGCTTTTGTACATATGGATGGTTTTATAATGTAGGGTGAAGGCTCTGGCAGTGTTTATGTGCTTTTGCATTTTTTGTTAGTATTCTAATTATCATCACTTCCTCCAACCAGACCATGCCATTAACATTCCTCCTACTCAATGCTTAATGGGAATCAGAGTTGAAGTTTGACGTGAAACAACCGTATTGTTCTTTATTCCTGGTTCTGTGTCTGCATGTGTAACTCACACACACATACACACACATGTCCTTTTTAAATTTGCAACTAACAGTGTTAAAATTTTCTGGGAAAATGGTAAGAAGGTGAGAGAAAGTCCTTAACAAAATGACGGGGACACAGCCCACACAACTGAATGCCTTGATGCAGAGGACTTGTTTCTTTGAACAGACACACGCAGTATCCATCACACATACTGCCAGCATGTGGATAGCTCATGTAAATGTTATATTTCTTTGAAAACCAGTAATACAGGACAGAAAAGCAAGGCTGTTTTCAGCTTCATTTAATTATCAATTTTGAATGACCTGCCTTCGGTAGCTCGACAGTACCTTTCATGTCCCCTCAGAATGTTCTGTGCTGTGAGCTGTGCCCTTACAAACGATTTGAACTTGTGGAAGTGGCAGGGGCAACTTTCGGAAACATGTAGCTGCCAAGTTTCCTGTGATGTGATCTTAAAATAGACCAGACTGGGAAAAGAGGGGAGGACTGTCACCAAGTGTGCTCCGCATGTCAGGACTGTTTTTACTTGATCTATATCGGCTGGCGAAGTCCTTTGTGAGCAGAAGAAAGAACCTCACCCCCACCCATTTCCTCTTTTCAGGCTATTTTGGGCTTCCTGTGAAGTTCTCAGTGTACTTTCTCAGCCAGAGCAGCATTGTGAGCTCCTTCTGGTAAATCACATTTTTGGGTTGGGGTGGGGGTTGGGATGATTATAAGGAGAAGACAGGAATTTTTCTTTAAACAGGTTGGGGTTTTTTTTCCCTTCATGTGTGCAAGAAAATACTTATTATCCCACTGAATGCATGGAAGTTTCCAGTATAATTTTTTTGACCAGGTCTACCTAGGTAGCTTTCACTCATGCTAGCAGGTGGTACGGACATTTTCTCTTTTCTCTTTTAAGGAGTCATTAAATTTAACAAAGAGCTAGTGCCAGGAAGAGGCAGCAGGATCTTAAGGAATTTGTGGAATATTCAAGCTGAATGTTCTTATTAGTTCATGGTTGAGAAATGCCACCGCATAAACACACATCACTGATCTATTTCTGTAGTGAAGCAATAGCCTAGTTCTTTTTTTTTTTTTCACTGAAGTTTCCACCAGAATAACTCAGTTTTTTTCACTGAGCTTGTCGTTGATTCCAACCATTATGGGAGAAACCAAAATTGGAGTCCAATTTCCATGTGGATATGAAGAGTTCTCCTCTCCTTAGCCCATATTCCCAGAAAAACATAGAGAAGCAGAAAAAAAAATTCCGAAAGAAGATATGGGAGTGTGGAATAACACACTCTCAGATTTCTCTGCATTAAAAAATCCGGATAGTATGAAACATACATGTATAACAGAAGAAAAACAAAGTGTGGGAATGGGTTTAAAGAGTTCTATCATGTGTTAGGTTGGGGCTTTTTGCTGGTTTTTACAGAACTGCACAATCCTGCAGTTCCTCAAGTCCTCAAGACTGTTACTACCTGAACCTGCTGAAGGCTGAGCAGTTTACTGGAGGAAGGATTTGTATGCACTGCAAAATTTTCTCTTTGTAGTTGTAAATACTGGCCCAATCCTAGGGAGTATTTGGTTGAAAGGCTACACTTGGTTAAATGTAAGCATTTTTCAGAGCACCCATTAAAAAAGTCCTCTGTGGGAAGGGAAGAAATGACTGATTTAATTTTTTTCCTTATCTCATTTGAAATTCAGGAACAAACCATGAAAAGATCATTTGGATCTTCCTGGACAAAAAACTCACCCAAAACTATACTTCACATTCAGTATCTGAAAATTTTTGAAGTTTTTCTTTGGAAAAATACTCCACGTGCAGTCATGGTGAGGTCGATTGACAGTTCCTGACATCTCAGCATGGACTGATATGTTACTTTTTTGTATTGTAAACACAAGCAGTATTCTGAGTCTGTGCACACTCAAAACAGGTGCTTTTTGCAACCATTTTAAAAGGGAATAGGTATTTTCCAGAAGAATCAAATGTCTTTGTTTTGCCCCCAAATTATAGCTCACCATTAAGAAATTGTCTCAATGCATTAAATATCTTTTATAATTTCTATATGACTTACTCTTGAGTTTGTTTGCTCTGTATTAAAATCCTAAGTAAAAGTCAGTGTGTTAATGTTAATCCATGAGAATGTTTTGCGGGTGTAGAAACTTGGAGTCAGTCCTGAAAGCACCATGTTCTCCTGGTACTTTTATCATGTCCCATCTTTTCCCCTGTCTGCAACATCTTATTATTTTCGTGGCAGGGGCAGTTCCTTAAACTTGCTTGCTGTTTTTTCCATCACCTGATGGGCTAGAGCAGTGCTATTATTTGCTATTATTTTTCTCAGAAATATGTCCTTGAGTCTCACTCCCTTGTCTGTACACCAAAACCAAAATATGTTTTCTTCAGACATTGCTACTTTTCACATAAAGGTCCAGGATAACAACTTCCTAACTTTTCTCTTAAAATACGGAAATCTACAGCAAAAACCCAGAAAGCTTTTTGGGGTGGGCTGCACAGTCCAGCTTAGTTTTTCAAGCCTGACTTTCCCAACATAGCTTCAAGTTTTCCTAGTTGCCTGGCAGGACTAGGTCTGGAATCAAATACATTATATTTAAGTTGTCTCAAAGCTTACTGCACTCTTGTTATGAGTGGTTTTTGTTAGTTTGTTTAATTCCTTGCTGATGGAAATCTTTTCTGCAACCTCCTCTTCTCACGTCAGGCATCAAAAAATTTAAATCAATGTCATTTTCATTTTGCTATGGTGATACACTTTGTTAAGAGGCCAATCCAGAGACCTTCATGGGTGTGTTTTGGGAACCCCAGGCTCAGATTCTGGTAAAAACAAAAATCATATGAAATAGCTCCTTGTGATTTTTTCTTGGGATGCAGCTTGTTTTATGACGGTGGGCCATGGAGAAGGATGGCTGTCAGGGCTGGGTATGCAGGGGAAAACACAGAGGATTTCTTTTGAGGGGTGGGGGAAGCATTTCTGCCCTGGTGAGCCCGGCACAGACAGCTCAGCCCCTCTTGTGCTGCTGTAAGCAGACAGAGTATAGAGGGTCATAAATTCTGGGAGCATCGACGTCTCAGTCGGTGCCAGTCTGCGAGCAGGAACTTTTCTCAGCCGGGCGTGGTTCCAGGTGGCAGGGGACGGGACAGGGCTGTGCGTTTCCAGCCCCAACAGGCTGTTTGAGATTGCGACCACTGCGCAATAGCCCTCGTTTGGAGCAGCTGGGTTGTGACACTGGCGTGAGGTACTTCGTGCAGCTGGGCCACGCCAGTGCCAGATACGAGTGCCATGGTACGGGCTGACCCAACTGCACTGAAAGTCTCATTCTTCTCTCTTTATTTTTTTTTTTTTTTCAGATCAACAATGCTAAGTGGGGGTTACAGCCAGTGTGCTCTTGCACCCACGTGCATAAAATACGTAGACATAAAGCAAATACAATTCACTTCTTTCTTTCCTTTTCTTTAAGCATTGTGAGAGTTTCTTAGACATCTGCAGTTGTCCAAGCTGCATTTCTTGCTCTCCTAAAGGCACAAAGTATGGTTAGGAAAAAAAAAACAACCCTGCTTTTATGCGTAGACATATATATGAAAATAAAATATATCCCTGTTTGCTTTTTCAGTTCTGTTTAGGGAAGACCAGTTTTGAGTATTGAAATAATGCAAGCCAAACATTTTTCTAATGAGCATCACTTTATTTGAGTTGGAAATACTGAAATAATGCACATTTCACAGGTCAGCAACTAAAGCCCAATTACATAGTGATTTGCAGATTGTCCAATTGTGAAGGGGTGGCAGTCAGCTTTTCTTTCCCAATCTAGAGTGTCTCACAGGTATATATTTACAATTCCTACACCAGCTTCATAAGCATAAAATAAGATCCAAGTCTCTTAGCTGCCTTGAGGGCTTTCTAGACTGGGAATGGACTTTGTTTCCCAAGTATGTCTCTAATCCAATAAAGCAGTTTAAAGCATTACTATAAAAGCATATATATATATATAAAATATAATTAATTATTGTTGGATAATGCTGACAAACAGGTGAAGAAACATACTTTTTTACTATTCAGTGATGACAGTCTGAACCAGGATTTAGCTCAGAGCAAGTTGCCATTCTAAAGCATTCAAAAATAATTTGCCAAGACATTAAAACAAAAAAGAGAGACCGTTGCTTAAAATAGTGATGTTAAGAAAAATCAACAAATTACATTTGACCAAGAGAAACTTCCAGTTCTTTTTATTTGTTTACTGGCTTTTTATTGTCTCTTGGGAGAGTCTGAAGCCAGATTTTCAGGCTATTCTCTGCAATTATGGGAACCTGGAAAGTTCAGTTTTTAAAAGAAATCCAAGTTTCTCAAGAAGAAACAGGACTGCAGGACATGGGACTTCTAAAAGAGTGAGCAAATGCCGTGGTATTCGAGATGGTTTTGTTGACTTTTGACTTTCCCACAGACCAGAAGAGCAATGGTCCTTGACAAATAAAGATGATGGTGCCTGGCTCCCAGCAAGATCTGCCTGCAAATGGCCTCGTGTTGGCAGTCCCAGGTGTGAAATGCTGGGTGTTTTCAGCAGTGACAGAGAGCTCTGAGGGGCATCAGGTGACAGTGACAAGAAGCCGTAAGAGGCCAGTTTGTCCCTGTTTTTTAAGTAGCAGAGCGTGGAGCGATGTGAGAAATGAAGGGTGGAGCTGAGTACTTGCATGAGTAACATCTGCAGGACTGGGCCTGATCCTCTTCCCAATGAAAGCAACAGGCATCTCGCCAGCCCCAGCACTGGGACCAGGTTCTGTGCCAGCAAAGAGGGAAACCAATCAGGCTTTTTCTATGGCCTGCTCAAGGAGGAAGAATTAAAAAAAAACCAAAAACACAAGAAAAAAAAAAAAAGAAGGAAAGGCACAAATAGGTGAAAATAAATGATACCAGTAAAATAGACTCTTTGGCTAATACCCATAGGGACATGTTTGGTAAGCAATGTCTTTAGTCCTGCCAGTCTTCCTTCAGACATGTGGTAAGCTTTGTCCTTGGTTGGAAGAGTCAGTCCCTGGGTTTGAAGGTGTGGGACATGAAGAACTGGAACAGGAGATAGATGGCCACTGGCATTTCTGTGGTGGGGTTGCCATGAGGGCAGGGAGTATGTTTTTCTCAACTTGGGAATGTTGCACTGCAGCTTTAAAAAAATTGGAAATACCATCCTCGTGACCTGGATCTTTTCCCTAAGGTTTTATTTTCTTCTTTTTTATTATAGTTAATCTTATTTCTAAATACCAATTTTCTTTCCCCTAGGGAATTTAGTTGGTAATGGCATCTTTACCTCTTTCTCTATCCCAGTTTGGTTTTGAGGTGGTTTTTCATTTCTGTAGAAGGTTTTTTGGGTTGTGTGTTTTAAGTGTGGTAAATTAGAGTAGAAATAGGTCAACCGATTAGTAACTGCTGGTTTGCCTTTAAAAGCAAATCACTTTTAATATTATTCTTCATATTTCTCAGTGTATGTGCCAGCTATGTGTAATTTTAGCTTGTGTAAGTGGCAGTGGATCATTTGGGGCAAGGGAAAACAAACCCTCTGGAATCAGAACAGAGAGCAGAGTAGGTAAAGTAACGAAGGCATATGTAATTATTTCCTAAAAAAATGCAGTACTCCAGTGAGGTTTAAGGAATCCCATGTGTAGGAGGAAGTTGCAGCTTTGAACCTAGTGTGTTTGGAGAGTCGCTTACCTTGGTAGCACAAAAAATAACTCATTGACTGATTTGAGAACTTTTCTGTTTAAATTAAATAAAGAGAAAATTTTCCTATTTACTGCTTTGTCCCTGGAAGCTTGTGGACTGTAAGCAGAGCTGTTACAGTACTGGCACATTTGAAAATGTGCATTTATGTTACCTGGAGAGTTTTTAAGGTATCACATTAGCTTGTAGTCATAATACTCACACTGTGTGTTTATCAGTGACTTGTTTGCTATACTTCTAAAAATTAATTGCTTGGCATGTATTTCTGAACTGGCTGGGAAGCTCCTTTAAACTTGTTGTACTCTGAAATTCTTTCTTAGTTAATGACTGTGGCTTAGTCTGCACTAGAAAATGGTACATCAGCAAGGGTTGTGCGTAAATCACTCTCCTAACACATTCAGCTGTGCCAGCAGAAACTGGAAGATAAATGAAATTATTTTTAAAAAAATTTCTGCTGGTGTAGCTTGTTCCTTCCAAGAGACAGGTCTGAAGTGTGCTGTCTGAGGGCTTCTTTGCACATGTAGTCCGTGTAAGGTTAAGAGACAGTTACCCACATAACTTTATGAACTCTGTCAAAGTGCTCTCGTGCTAGAGGTATTTTCAGTGACCAAGATGTCCTGTTTTCGGAAACCCTTGCCAGCCTTATGTAGACCCAAACAATACCAATTTAATGCCTTTGTAGAAGTGAATTCATTTAAATTAGTGGAGTTCCCTTCTTGTCCTGATGAGTAAAAGGGTATTTTTTAACAGTCAATCTGATCAGCAGAATATAAATTGCAACCTGATCTGGACTCTAGTGCTGACCTGGCTTTGGGCATAGCATCGTACGAGGCACCTTCCCGGGCCACTCCAGCCTGAAGGATTCAGCGGCTCTGGGCAGGGCTGTGCCCGTTCATGGGCAGTGAATGCTGCAGTGTGTGCTGGATGCATCAGAATGACTTATGTAGCTTTCAGAGGTGCTGGAAAGGTGAGCCAAGAAAATTGCCTGAATGGATGAAAAAAGTTATTTTGGATCACAGATGTTTTCTCAGTGCCTGGATCTCTCTTCTGCCTCATGTTGTGATCACTGTGGTTCCTCTGCATTTTGCCATGCCTGGCAGGTGTCAAAGGTGGGGGTCTAGCAGTAGAAGCACTGTTAAACTCTTAAAGGTTGTTATGATTCCTGTTGTTTTTCTGATGCTCTGTCTTTGACATGCAGTGGTGTGTGCCATGCAGAACAGTTGTGGTCGATCTACCATCCCTCCCTTGCACTCAGTAACCTCAATGAGCTAGCAGCGTGAAGGAAAATGGTACAAAAATTCCCAATGCCTCTTTCAGTGTTCAGCCTTNGTGATATTTTTCCTTCTCTGTGGCACAGAGGTGGTAGTCCACATGGATTTACTGAGTGGGGTCATGGGGCGTTACAGAAGAGATCTCTCATCTCCTACTTCTTTGTCGCTGTGCTGGCACCACTTCTGTTCCCAATAGTGTGGTGCCTCTCCAATTTCCTGTCTCTACATGCCAGATTATGGGAGTTAGACTGTCAGCACTGCTGTACTGGGGCCAGAGCCAAAGAACAGGAGCAAAAGACGTGAGCAAAATGCTTTCCTTGGGAGAAGCTCTGCACTAGGGGTCTTAGGTTATTGACTTGGAATGACTGACCTAAGTCTTTCTAGCAATTTGAAGGTGGGGCTTGTAACTGGAAGCCCTCCCGCCCCTCTTTTTTACACTATCCTATTCCAACATTGTTGCCATTTGAGTCTTTGAATTCTGTAGAGTGTGCAAGGCTGTGAAGAAAATCCTGGAGCTCCTGTCTTGCTGTCCCTGTGATCCACTGTTTACTCAGATTTTGCATTTTGTTTGCCAACTCATTCTGAGACTAAAACCAACATAAAGACCCAGAACGTTCCGTGTCAATGCTCAGATCCTGTAGGAAAAGGTTAAGCAATCCGAATGGTAATAGGAATGATGGCTTATTTTGGGACTTTAATGACACTCAGCAGTAATTTGGAGACTATGAAAGTCTGAGACTGCTAGCACTGAATTAGCACTAGCCATGCAAAGTTCTCTGCAGAGTTGCAGTTCTGGTCAGCTGGACCCTTACATAAGCAGGAATTACAAACCATGGAGTAGGGTTTGCTCAAAGTGCCTCACATTGGCAGAATTTCATTTTTTATTCATGGAACTGATCCGTTTTGTGATGCAGTGCAACTTGAGAGAGAGTGCTCGTGCTGTCCACAGTTTTTGAAACTCCCTTCACAAGATCACCAGCCACTGCAGAGAGTTGCTTTCCAGCTAGCATGCCACAGGCAAACTTTACTCTCATTCCTGAGGATTTTTTCTAGATCCTCCCTCTTCCTTGCAGGTCTCCCTTAATTGCTGGCATTCCTGCTGGCCTTTCATTTGATGACTGCCAGACTGTCACCAGATCCCTAATCTCAAATCCATCAAAGGAGTAGCAAAACCCAGCTCACTTACAAAGACTGTTCCATCCTTTCTTTTGTGACCTGATTTAAACCAAGGTTTTCAGTATGGCAGACTGGTTAGCAATTTTTTTTAATGCCATGGGAATGCTTGTCTGAGGATAGGTTCATATTTATGCTCTTATGATCCAAAACAGACAGAAACATGGATATATATGCTTCTGGTTGTGAGAGGAGGCTTGTACGGCTTTCAGTTCATTTGGGTTTCGGTGGTGTGGCTGGTTTTGTTTTACTTCAAGATGTCACTTGAAAAGAGATTTGTCCTAATTTAACAGTAATCCATGATCTGGAGGCAAACTATGTTTGATGATGCCCTAGAGTTTAGAGAATTATTAGGGTTTTTATTTTTGGCGGGTCTTTCATGTGATAGGATCTGTGCTTTGGGGCTGCACTCTTTGCAAAACTGAGAATGAAGCTCTACAGGGCTTAAGATAAATCAATCTTTTTCCTCTTGCCTCCCATGGTGAATTTGCTCCTGTGGTGGTTGCATAAGGCAACCCAGCTGAGCAAAGCCGCAATAAAAGAGAAGCAGCTTGCTACTCGCTTTCTGTCAAGTTGCCACACTCCTTCTGTACATGCTGCTCTACACCAGTTGCAGATTACTGCAGCAAATAGCTTCCAAAACTCCAGCAGTCCTTTCTCCCATGTGCCTTTGCTTGTTAGCATGGCTGAAAGGCTTTTGTGCTACTGCAGCACAGCTTGTCGGCCGATATGGCACGATAGAAACCAGTTCATTATCAGTGTCCTTTTTCATGCTTTAATAGCCCTGGCTGGTCATACATTTCTGCATCTGGAAAAGGAGTGAATTCAGTATCTGGAAATGTGATCCATCATGAGCTTGAAGTTGGGCAGCCTCACTTCAGGCATTTCCACTGAGGGACAGATTCAGGACTTGGAAGTCTTTGGGAGGAATCTGGAAATTCTTTGCTGGAAGAGCATGCGGAAATCCAAGGCAGCATTACTTTTCCAGGGTACTGGATACAAGTAGCCTATCAGAAAAAGGAACTTCTCACCAATCGTCATTTACCTTACGTTCAGAAACCAAGACTGTACTTTAACAGGTTGTAAATGAGCAGGGTTTAGGCAATTTGGATCAGGTGGTGTGCAAGGCTCACCACATCAGTGGCACAATCCCTCTTCCAAGTAGAACTGACTCACAGCTGCCCAGCTCCTCCATTACACGGTGCAGGTTTCCTGCTGTCCCACAATGGAGGTAGGAGAGAGGAGAGCAGCTCTGCCTTGCAAAGAGCTACTTTCTTGCTGTTTCTACATTATTTGCTCCATCTGAGTTAGCGAGATACCTGTCTTATAGTGGCTGGGTACAGCATGAGCCTCCTCTGGCATGTTCTAGCTACCTTCCTACATACTTGCTTTCATCCAAGTTGTACAGTATGAGGAAAGACTTGGCATTGTCATCCTGACTTACCAAATCTTGTATTAGTCATGTCTTTGGGAGATGGTGGCAATTCTTCACCTCCCACGCATAGCCTAGATATAGTCTTTTACCAGGCTTGATATGGATTAAAAAAAACAAACAAAAACCTAATTCTTTGGCTCTTTTAACTGCAAATGGCTGTAATTCATAAATTTTACCATTTTGTTTGTCTGATGAGAACTGTAGCCTGTGCTAAGAACAGTATTTTTGCTTCCCTGCCCCCTCTTGCTGTTGCGGTAGGGTGAATTGCATCATTTCTAATAAGATTAGAGCTATTTGCATTTTAAGGTGTTCAGGGTATTAGCTGGCAGTGTGTCAGTTTAGTCTGTCTGAGCTGGCTTTGGTCACCTCCCATAAAGGTTAGAGAGTTCAGAAATATTGTGCCTGGTTGAACTGAGAGTCTAGACATGTCTGGAGAGATCCTTAGTTTTCAGGGTTTGTCTAAGCTTTGTTTCAATAGGGGTGTGAAAGCTACCAAAAAAATGACAAGCTTACACAAAGGTTTGAAAGTCATTTGAGTACTGTGTGGGTGAGAAATGCCTGTATCTGTACTCTTAGTCAAAGAACAGTAAAGGGCACACACTGAAAAAATACAGAGCACTGTCAGGCAAATAAAAGGCCCTTTATTTGTGTGTAGAGATGGAGAAGGCGTCCAGGGTTGCTCCTGGTTTTAACTGTAGAAACTTAGGTGTGCCACTTAGACCTCTGCGTGCCAGGCTGAAGTCCTCTGCATTCAGCCTGATCCATGCAACCTTCTCTGGAGGTGAGCCAGGCAACAACCTTCCTGATGCTCCAGGAGTGAAAGAAAAGAACAATAAATATCAAAGAATTATTCCTGCAGGACTGCACACTTTGCCAGTCCTGGAGGCCCAGCTGCTGGTGGTGGCCCCGTGCTCCATGCAGGTATGACCATACCTCTGTTCAGCTCAGGGACCTTCCCTGCGTGCCACCTTTCGGTTCAAGAGAGCTCTCCCTGAAGAGCCCCAGTTCCGTGCCTTGGAAAGACCTGTATCATCTTCTCCTCCTATTCCAGTGAACCTCTTCACCCACTGAGCCTTGAAAAACATGTTGTCCAAGAACATGGTTTTCACGGGAAGATCTCAAAACAGGGAGCAGTATTGCTCTTATTCCAAAAGCTGTCCTGAATTGTGGAAAGTTTAATGGGTGTTAACAGCATTGGCCTGACCCTTGACAGATGACACTGTGTGTTGTGTTCTGTCCAGAGGAGTCACAGTATGCTGGGGTCATCAATACCTTTTGTTGGTACTTTGAAGCTGTGGTGGAAGTAGGACTGCTAAGGATAGCCCATGGAGACTGCTTTTGCAGTTGATGACAGGTAGACAAAACACTGGAGCTACACACTGGGGGTATTTTGCCTCAAAGCTTGCAATTTCTCAACTAGCAGATGAAGTAACCTGGGAAAAGGACAAAGGAACAGTAACATAAGCGGAATATGCCTGTTAAGGTTTCCTAGAGAGGAATTAATGCAGAGCAGAAGCTATTTGCTTCTGCAGGTTTCTACAGGCAAATTATATTCTTGACCACTCTTCAGTTCTCATGATAGCTGGAGTATTTTAAAACTCTGATTCCTGGAACTGTATAATAAGAATGTCAAGTCTCATTAAAAAAATACAGTAAAGCATGTACTGCATTTTTTACAGTAAAGCATGTACTGCTACAGTCAGGAACTGTACCCCAGTTCCTGACTGCAGCCCAGATCTTTTGGGTATGACCTGAGTAAACTCAAACGTTTCTAAACAACAGAAAACAATGGAAATGTAATTTTTTAGTCGTGGGATTAATGGTAAGTGGGCAATATGAGAATTATCAAACCTTCGCCATCAGTAATGCTAGAGGCTCTTGAAGGATATAACTACCTCGGCAGTTATGTTTAATGTGAAGTGTAGAGAAGAGAGCAGCCAGTTCATTTCCCTAGTTATTTAGGCACCATTGGTGATATATTTGTGGGTTTGTATATTTAATATAGGCTTTGATGTTCTCCCTTATGCATCTTTTTATTATATAAATAATGTCCTTGTTTCTTGGTGTTTGCTGTTAGTGTGTGCAAATACATTCATCTTTTGTTTCACCCTTCCCTAGTGACCTGTTACATTTAGTTATGGGATATGCAGAAAGGAAATAATTAGTCTAACTTTGATCTGCCCTTGAAATTGCGCTGTGCTTTTAAACCACTGTAGAAGAACAGTAAGTTTGTTTCTGCTCTCCTCAGCAACAAAGCACAGAGTATACCTAGGCACTGTAAATTATCGTATTATGATAGCCTAAAGAGCCACTTTTTAATAAATGAGTTGTAGATGGAGGCTTTTCTTTCCAGCACGGAGATGCTGCAGACAGGGCAGCCAGGAGCTCCTGAACTGTGAAATCAGAGGAGACTGTTGGATCATTGCTTCCGAGCATCCGCGTGGGTGCTTCCTTCATCTCACCCCCTTACTTTCATGCAGTCCCTCACCTTAATTTATTTTTCCACTTTTTAACATTGAAGCTTAGTTTGTTGGTGATTCTTTTCTTTTTTTTTTCCCTTTCTTTTTTCATCTTCATATTCTGCTTGGCACTGCGTGAGCAAATTATTAAAGGTTCCCTGCTCCAAGGAGCTCCAGGAAAAAAAAAATCTGCCAGAAGTTATTTGAAATGGGCTGTGAAATTCGCAAACTGTTACAGGAAAAGTAGGTACAGTTCCCTGTTACAGGAAAACCAGGTATAGTTTTCTGTTTCTGATCTCCATAACCTAGAAACAAAGCAAAATTTGGGTGATAGAACAAAAATGCAACAGCTTTGTTTTATCCAGTTGCTGGTGGTGAAGGAGAGTCTTAGGTCCAGCCTATGGCCACAGAATTTGAACTGTGTGTCCATCTAGTTAATTTATTTACAGTTGGTCTTTTTGGGTTTTTTAAACCGTCACTTATTTCCTAGTGTGTGTTGTTTTTTGAGACGCCAATACTATTAAAAGTTAGGTAATAGGACAATAGGAAACACCTTTATTTCTGGCAGTATCTGGACCTTGTTTTTACAGTTTCTTTTACTGCTCAGAAAAACAGAGAATAGAAAGAATTTGGGATACAGAAATACAGTGGTTGCCAATTTCTCCTTCTACTCCCCTTAGTCTGGCTGTGCACTTACTGCATGTGGCTTCGTGGGACATTGTCCCAGTGCAACACAAAACGGTCTTGGTGATTCAGTAAATGGCCTCCTACCCTGATCCATGGGAAAGACTATTTGCTGTCAAAGTCCTAAAAAGGCTTTCCTTGGAGTGGTTTTTTTTTTTCGCTTCTGGGGTTTTTCTTAGGGTTTTTTTTTTTGCTAGGCAGCTGTTGAGCTAAGAATACCCAGAATTTTTTACAGTGGATGTGAGTATTTTGTGCCTTAATCTCACCTCCTTTTCCATAAGAAAGTCATCTTCTTTGTCATAGCTCCAGACCTCAAAATCCTAGGGCTGTCTTTTTTTAATTGTGCAGTGCTCAGGCCACTGAAGTTGTGATTCTTGATTAAAGGAGCTTTATGTTCCTATAATATAAATAAATGGTGAAAATGCACTAGTTTCACCAAGATGTTGTTTAGCCAGCATGGGCAAAATGTGAAACCAAAGTCTTTGTAGTGAGTCATAATTAAAGATTCCACTATATAGTTTGTACTATTTTTATTTGATTATCTATTATTCCTGCGTGATATTTTCCCATCCAGTGCAAGTATTTTTGTTCTTTTATCTGTTAGCTGTTTTTCAGCCCAAAGCCATTGTGTGTTGCTCCTTTAAGATGGCATCTCCTGTGATGTACCCCAGAGCTAGATGCAGTAGTATATAAAAGTGTCTTAACACACTTCACACTATCACAATGCTAAATTATTTAGGTTTTTCAAAAGGCATTTAGACCTTTGCTGAAAGAGGATTCAAATGTGTACAGCAGTGGTGGCTATTACTCAATGTATGTTTGTCCAGAAATGCATATGAAAGGTAGAGATGTTAATTTTAGTTTCACTGAGTCTCCCTGGCTGAAAACTGAATGTAAATCTGAGTATGTATCTCTCTCTTGTGTTTTGCCTCTAGCAGCTTTTAGAATCACAAATGCACATTTTTAATGACTAAATGTAACATTAACAGAGAGCCATTCTGCCCCAGTTGTTTCAGTGGAGAATGGACTTGCTAGAGACTGCTTTTAAGTAGCCACATCTATCTAATCAAGGTTTCCCTCTTCCCCGTGGAAGAAAAATATTTTAAAAAGCAGAGAAAATAAGATTATTCATTTCTGTGCAAGCTTTGGAGTGGCAGCTGGAATGTGAAGTAAGAGGTCATGGTGTATGGCTGCACAATAGACACTTCCCTCCAGAAGCTGGGGGAAAGTTCTGGTAGGTTTGTTCAGCCGTACCAGAGGTGGGCAGGAGGTTGTACAGTGCCCCTGGGGCTGGGACCCAGCGCTGGTGTCATGGTAGATAACCTGCTGCATTCTCTGGGCATGGGTGGAAAACACCACCAGAGGTGCAATGCTGTAAAAGATGAAGGGGTACCGTTAGGTTATTATATTTTTCTTCCGGGTTTTAAATAAATCCCTGCACCGTTTTAGGGAATTAAGAGTGAAACAAAAAATATTTTGGAAAGCCACCTTAGCCTTTCTCTTAGTTTTGCACTTCTAGACTCCCGAAACATGGAGCACCGCTTTGCCGGATGTTGGGGCTGCGAGTGCAGGCTTGGCAGCATTGCTGCTGTGTGTGTGCTCCTTGCAGCTGGCATTTGGAGCCAGCCCATGCCTAGAGAGTGGGATCAGTCTTGGGCTGAGGCACCTGGGGAATGAGCAGCTTTCCCATGTGGGCACGGTGGTCCAGCATCACTTTCCTCTCCCAACACGCTGTAGCAGGGAGCTTGTGGCTTGCAAAGAGCAGGAGGATACTTGGTGTTATCCTGCCTGTACCTCCTGGCAATTTCTGCAAAGAGCTAGCCTATGGCATCTTGCTGCTGTGTGAGGAATGGGTGAATCTGAGTCCAGCTGGATGGGCTTTGGAGTTTGAGGGAGTCCATAAGGGGAAATGGAGCTTGGCCATGTGGCATCAGCTCCTGGTATCTTCCCATTTCTTTCCCATTAATGTGAAACTGGGATTCATTCACTTTAAATGAAGTGCTTAATGTACATGATTGAAAAAAAAGAAAAAGTATACTACAAGGTTCATGTGAAAAAAGGCAGAGAAACTCTGGACCAACCTGAGGACAAGGGCGACCCAGGAAGCCTTGCAGCCAGCTGGTGATGAAATAAAGCATGAGGGATCGTCCCTTCTCTATCCCAGCTCAGCTGGCAGGCTGGAAGGCTTTTCCTGGATGTCTGTCCTGCCAGCTCGCTGAAAGGAAGGCTTTCCAGGAGGCCAGGGCTTTCACGCTGCTGCACCTCCTGACAGGGCTGATGTGGGGGAGGAAAGAGACCTGGGGCAAGAGGCAACACAACAGCTTTTAAGGGTATGACCTTAAAGGAAGAGGAGTTGGAAAAGCCAAAGATAAAGACAGCCCAGAACATCCTTAGGGCTGCCAAGCCTAAAATTAGACGCAGGCTAGGCTTTGTTTTCCTTGCAGGCTCACATGCCACATGCGTCTTCCCCCAGTTGGCCTACTCCGTGAGGACGGCGAGTGCTGACGCCAAGGAGCACTTGACTCCCTGGGAATAGGTTTCTTGTGACTTTGTGTAGTCCCCATCATCACACGGTGGGAGCAGGTGGGCGACACGGCAGAGCTGCTGTCACGTGCGGGCACACGTGGTGCGGCGCTGCTGACAGCAGCTATCCTGGGACTGTTGCTGCTGACAGCCAAAGCGCTGTTGACTGCAGGGAGGGTCAAAATTATTACTGGTGACCACACGAGGTATGAAGTGCACGGTTGGCATTAGGAGTCCATGCACAGAACACAGCTCACCGTGTCACTTAGGTGGTGGTTTAAAGTGTGGGCAGTGGACTGGGAGGCAGCAGAGGGATGCTGGATACCACATCCCACATGAGCATTATAACCCTTCCCTTAAAGGCTGTCGCTTACATTTTGGCGGGGCACCTCTGGACAGTTATGCCCAAAAAATCCACTTTTGCCAGATGGAAAAAAAAACCAAACCAAAAATATTTGGGCATAGCTTGGCCATTCAGGGTGGGCCAGAACAATGTGTAAAACCTATACTTGGGGCTGCACCAAATATAGGTGGATTCTCGTCAGTGCATTAAAAGGGAGCAGTGTGACCGTATAGTCACTACTGTTTGAAATGGTGTATCTCTTAGGAAGACATGCTGTTAAACCAGACTCACTCTGTGAGCTCTGAAACAGGCTATCTTAATTTTATTCGGAATTCACTTAGCACTGTTGTATTCACATTATGCAGCAGAAAAGCCTGTTAAGATATGTGCTTGCCAGGGAGTCCTGCGACTGAGCAAGAGCCTTTCTGATCTCTTTGCCAGGTTGCTACCAACTCTGCATGCGATTTGGGCAGTTTTGGCACATAGAAATACAGGTAAACCAGACTGCAGTAGTACTTTTGGCATCTCTGCTGGCTGCCGTACAAGGGACTGATCAGCCCAGGACATTTCAAGAATGCAGAGTTTTGTTTTTCATTTTGCTTTTCACTGCCTGTCATTTTGTTTTGTCCAGCTGCTTGGGAAAAGCAGCGGTTTTCCAGCTGCCTTCTTTAATCCCCTTCGACTGGGCTGGAATTTTAGCCAAGCAGTACCTATATTACAAGAGGGGAGAGGCACTGAGTATAATGCTGCACTAAGGGTTTTACGCTTGTCTCCTTGCTTGCTGCATCGCCAGGATAACTCCTAGCCATTTCTCCAAATCCCTGTGAGTTTTTCTTCAAAATGAAGTGATTAACTTCTGCTGTAAACTTCCCCTTGTCTAGGGCATCCAGGCCTTGCGCTGAGCTTGACAGCATTCAAGATCTCCTGCCCACACAGACTATTAGGTTCTGCTTATCCTTCGTTTCCACTGCCTGGTGAAATATTAGATAACGGGGAAAGAGCTTATCTTACATGCGTCTGAACTGACAAATATGGCAGCCTTTCAGTAAAAAGGCTAATGCAGACGAGGCCTTTTTCCTGGCTAGAATAAGAATGAGGCCGGCGCTTGTCTTCTGCCGCTGACAACGGTCAGATGCATGCGGCATGATTTCCATAGCATCCAGACAGTCGGAGCACCTAATATCTACCTGTCTAGTCAATACATCAGCTTTGCTAGAGCGGGGAGCTGAAGTTTGTCATTGAGGCGGGTTTCTAATGCAGCACGAATGGATCTTTCAGCTGTACTCTGGGGTAAACATTGTAAGCCGTGCAAATTTATTTACCAGCGCTGACAAATAACTGTGCCAGTCACTTTTGTTTTCTCCCTGAAATAAGATATTCTTTATAAATGCCCTTATGGATTTAATTTTTGCAGCTTTACGCATGGGGGAGGGGAAGGAAGGCAGATTTCTTGCTGTTTGAACAGATTAATATTAGCATTTGTTTCCCTATGTGTTTCTGCACATGAAAAATTAGTTTGTGTTCGGAATCAATAATCTTAAAGGTCTTTTCCAACCTAAATGATTGTATGATACAAATAACCTTCAGAGGGACCCGTTTCAGGATTTAACAGTTTGATGGTAGCAGCTGGGAAACACTGTCCTTATAACAGTGTTGAGGGGAATTTGGTTTAACAGCAAAGCTGAGAAACTTTGCTTTGCTGTGCCAGGGCTACCTGGAGGGGCAAGAGAAGCAGGAAGGAAGAGGCTGCTTTGCACACAGGGTGCTGAGCAAGGCCTGCTACTCATTTCAGAAGTTTCTTGGCTCATCTCAGGCTCAGGGCTGTGCTTGAAATTTAACACTTCCATTTTGAGAAAGAATACTCACTGTTATAATGTGGCATATTTCTGCATTGCATTCATACAGATATTTTGGGAAATTGTTTTCCCAGCTGTAAATTCTAAACTGTACATTCGCTCTTGATTTCTAAGCCACCAGCTACACCCCAAAGTGTCTGACAGCCCAAAAAGCTGGGGATCTAGTGGGAGAAACCGGTGTCCTTTTTAGAAAAGAGAGAATAGAAGTTAATGGGTGGCTTTCTGCAGTACAGTGAAACACAAGTGTGCTCTGCATGGAGGAACTGGAAAGAGTTGTTAGTTGGGCAAGCCAGACACACCTAGACAGCATCCTGAACTGCTGCCAATCCACACGGGGGGTTTGGATCTCTTCCAGGCTTTGTTCCTGAAAATAAATTGTTCAAGATGGGAAACTTTGAAGATTGCATTGACCAGTGAGCCATGCCTCTGGGTGTGAGCTTTAAGGGAAAGAACTCAGGGTTTGGATTTGGGCTAGAGGCTCACAGAGAAAAAGCTATGATCCAACTTTAGCTTACATTTCACTTGTTTGCAAGAGGTTGTCTACAATTTTTTTTGGTGTTTCTCCTTATAAATGGGATTTATTTTGGCCTCAGAAATTTGAGAAAGGGCTTTGATCCGATTAATTAGTTTAGCTATTAACTTGTTTTGTATCCACAATTTATATAAAGAGATCACCTCTGTATCTATTCCACAGGAGTGAAGAAATTAGGCAAAATGCATAAACCATGAAGAATACGTAAGACAATGGATATATGCTAACTATTATGTTATTTATTTAGTGCTTTGATAGCCATGTTGCAAAACAAATGAGGAGGTGGGGATATCTTTTGGAATAGAATATGCTGCAGCACCCGCCTTGATCTGCATTAGACATCTGCACTGTGAAGTACAAGCGATGCTCAAAGACGCACTGAGAAAACAAACGGGTTACAGAACTGTCGTGTTAGAAATGACAAAATGTGTAGGCAATGGAGAACTTAAAGCTGCTTCAGTTTCAGGCAGGATGTTAAAGTATTAACTGAAGAAACAGCGAAATATAGCAGAAAAGATAGAATATGAACATTCTTGAAACTGGGACTCGGTTCTTTATGTGACAAAAATTCACTGTGCTAAAAAAAAGAAAAAAGAGCACATTTTTTTTTTTAGCAGATGAACAGACCCTCAAAATTTTTTGATTTAACACTGGGAACCACAACTCTTAACTCTAAGAGTTAAAAAAAAACCAAACCCAAACCCCAAAAGCAAAACAACAAAAAACCCAAACCCCAAAGCAAAACAGAAAACCACCTTCCTGAAAATTTTTAGAGGTGTTCAGGTTTAAGTTGGCTTTGGGTAAGGCATGTACAATGAACGAAAAGTCTTAGTCTGAGCTTTCCGAGCAAGAAATGTGAGAGGACATAAAGGAAAAATTACCGGCGTCTTTTTAAATTCAAAATGTCTAAGCTGTTTCTGCCCAAAAAAGGATAGATTCAAGCTGAGAGCCAGTTTGGGTTGTATGACAGATTCATGCTCCTTATATGCACAGCCTTGGCTTGAGCAATTCCCTTCTTCCTGCCTTAGGTGTGTAAACCAGAAACCAGATGCATTGACAGCAAGGTATTTGGTGTGTCTAAAAGAAATCCAGGATAAACTCTGGAAAGGGTGTGCCTTTTCTAATTCATTTAGCAAAACTGTGCTAATATGATGACATGCAGTTTTCAAGGCAGGAAATATGGCAGGTAAGGTATTGGCAGCAGCTCAGCCTCACCATCCTGAGTGTCATACGGCAGTATTTCTCAGACTTTATCCATGAGCCATCAGCGATGGGTGTGCTGAAATCTCTCCCATGAGACCCTTTTGTGTACCTACCACAGCCAGGGGATTGGAGCCCTGAGGGCAGAGGTGGCTGGGAAGCTCTTGCTGCAGGGTGTAAACTTTATAAGGGAAGCAATTGCAAGTTTGTGCCGCACTTGGTTGAGACTACAGAAAGCCGGAGTGGTGTGGGATGTATGGGGAGTATATATTGCCCTGCCAGAGGGCAGGGGCTGTGTGGCCAGGCCTTTCCCACGTGCCACATGTGTGGCCCTCGTGGTGTGGTGTGCCCAGGCATTGTGCACGGAAGAGAGGGTGCACACCCGCACACAGGCGTTCGGTGAAGTCTGGCACGCAGCGGTGGGGGAGGCTGGGATGCCGTGTGCAGGTGGCCAGCACATGCCTCCGGTGTCAGGCGCATCCCAGACCCCGCGTGCTTGCTGGATATGCGCTCTGCTGGCAAGCTGCACGCTCTCACGAGTCATTTGTCTGGGACTTATGAATGGCAAAAAGCCTGGTCTGAGCTGCTATGCAGATCAGGATGCCGGCATCCTGAAATCCCGGACAAATCCCCTTAGCGCTTTTGGTAAATCTGCAACTGGGATTTAACGTTGTGACAGCACATCCTAAGTGTGGTAAAAATAGCCTGTCTCCCAGCAGTGCAAACCTGACTCGCACCCCACAGTTAATGGGTGAGCAGTCAAGGCTGTTTCTGGAATCATTGCACGAATGCGTGAAGCGGCGCCGGTGGCAGGGGATCACAGCGCAGCACTGCAGAATGCTTGCCTGGCTCAGGCCGATTCTCTGCAGCTTTGACTTAAAACTCAGCGGATCAGAAGTGTGGCAGAGACCCCTGATCCCAGACTGGAAGGGATGATGGAGAGATCTCTCTGCCCTTTGCTTCTCCAGAAGGCTTTGTCTGCCCTGGGTTTGCCTGGAAGCAGTCTGGAAGGTGTGCTGTGTGGGGAGCATCCTCTCCTAGGCTGGGCACAAAGCTCAGCCCTCTCCCTGGAGGCTGCATAAGAACTTGGATTTATTTGGTTTTAACCCTTTACCTTAATCCTAATGAAAAGCCATGTTTTATAATAAAAATTAGGGCTGCACCAAATGTGAAGCATCAGTAGTTTTGCTGCCCCAATGGGGTAACATGGAGAAGTGAGAGGGAGTGGATGTGTTTTTCCTGCTCTGCATGCACGCACAGGAGATCATGGTTTCTCTGTGACCCTGAAAACAAGTATCTTACTCTCAAAACTTCCTCTCCAACAAGTCAATTCACCCAGAAAGCCCTGCTCCACCCAAATGGGGTGTAGTGGTATCTCTTTAGTGGGCTGCACAAAAATGCTACCGGTGAGTCAGTACAATGTCAGATGTGCAGTTGTACAGAGTGGGAATACAGGATGAAGTAGTTTGAAATGCAGCCTCCTATCCAAAAATACCAGCCAACCAACTGTAAGATGCATTAGCTATCATTTCCCAGTGTATCTGGTGAGATTTCAAGCAAATTTTGTTTTTTTGCTGTCGCACACAGGAAAATACCATTGCAGCCCCTTAGGACCAGCCTTTAGCTCATTGGGAAAAGGCACCCGTCCACTTACCACTGGGCAGATTTTGAAAATGCATCTTTGTGATTCAGGTGCTCACATGTCATCTTCAAAAGCAGCTTAGCAGTCCAAATGATATACGGTACTGGTAGTGGACAGCCTGTGAAGGCTGAAGTGAGCGAGGCCGTGCTCTGTGGAAGCACTGCGTAGGTGCTGCTGTGCTACCGAGAGAGAGGACAATGGAGATGACAGGCAGGAAGAGCTGAAGGAACTTGCTTTAGGTCACTAACAGGTCAGTGACAGAGCTAAGGAGAGAAACTCGGTCTCAGTCTGATCTCGTAGCTAGTAGATCATGCATCTCCTTAAGCATCTATGCCATACCTTGTATGCAGTCTTGTATATTCTGTATGCAGGGTCATTTTTCCTTTCTTGGTACCTGAAGTCCTCCTATGAGACACTTCCAGTTTAATTGCACCGTACCTGATCCAATACTATGCTAAGGCTACAGGGAAAAAATGGATGGAGGAGCAGTGTTAGAAAACACCTCTCAATCATCACTGAGACCCCAGCTCTGTCCTGGATTCTGTTCAGAAACATCCATCCCTCCGACTGCCTGGGCTCAGCAACATCACAGCAGAGTGGGACTCTGCTACTCCACTTATGAGGTAGCACTGCATGGCTGCTGGTTTTGTTACTGGCTCTTGGTTGCCATCCTAAAATGACAGTGTAATTTAAACTGCCTAGAAATACAAAAGCTAGCCCACCCTTGCACAGGGTACAAGAGGTTGGTGGTCTTCATGGTAAATGGTCAAGCTGCCTTCCTGTCATGTGTAGTGTCTCAGAAGTGGCTTGAGTTTGTAGATACCATTAATTCTGCTAAAAACAAGAATACTGTCATTGCATTGGGTGGGATTGGTCTCATTTTATGTAAAATAGATGCAGATTTAAGCTTTGTATTGAGTTGCTAGGGTGCTGTCCATCAAGCAATGTTTGGAAATCGTTTTTTTAGAAGCTATGCCAGTTTTGACATGCTGCTTTAATATTTTTCTGGCTGCAATAGGGCAAGACATAGAAATCTTATGTTGTCATCACACAGAGCTGCGAAGCATTCTTTTTATCTTCTTTTTTTTTTTTTTTGCTTTCTCTCTCTTGCACTCTGTCATATGGAAACCAGATCAAGATTATAAAATTATTGCCCACAAACTGTGATCTTTCTTCTCTTTTGTGGTGAGAACTGACAAGTCAGTGATGGCTTGGTGCTGTTGGTACTAGCTGTTCATGCCGTGCTCATTTGTATGTATCGGGAAGTGCCGAACTTGGCGTTCTTCTCAGTTGGCACACAGGCTGGTGAAACGTCAGATTTTTAATTGTGATAAAGTTCACGAAAGAAAAAAATTATGGCAGATGTTTCCTTTTGTCAGAGCGAACTGAATCATTAAAATGTGATATGATGTACTATGAACAAGTCAATGTAAACACCATCCCTGTGAACATGTCAGAAGACTGAAGAACTTAGACCATTCATGGTAATGTTAAAAACCATGTGGTCTGAATGCTGTATTACCAAGCTTTTCTCTTTAAATGCAGAGCATGAATCTTATGAATTTTTATTGCCTTTCTACAAAATGAAAAGATAACATATTCTGCTTTGGTAAAAATAGCCTGGTAGCTTCTGCAGTGTGGTTGTCGTTTCGCTGGTGGTTTACTCAGAGGTCTGCTTTTCACAAGTAACAGTGAGGTATCCCATTCCCATTGAGTGCTGAGCTTGCTCGCCTAATTTCCTCTTTTCTAGAAGATGTATTTTTGGGAAGTCTTACTCCTTTTCCAGTCTGAAGGAAGTGCCAGAAACGCTGCTGCTTGCTGAGGAATGCCTGTGATGATGCGTTAAAACTGGCTCCCGATAAGTGGTTATGGAAAAACTGCAGGAAGCATCTGACAACTGACATTCTCTGTGGACTTTTTCTCCTATTTCCTCCTCATGAGGAAATCTCCTGCATGAGGGTTATTGTCCACACACTCTCTTAGGCCATTAGTCAGAAAAGAAGTGCATTACAAACTTCCTGATACTTCCCCATGACCTGAGTACTTTTTATCTGCAGTTATTCTCATTCTTGCTGGCCTAACAAATCTTGACTGGATTCTGATTCTTATTCCCAGTGTTGTCCTTTCTCAAGATTTTGGCTTAAATTAAGTGATTTTCTTAATGCTTCAGCTGCTGGAATCAAGCATGAATGAATACCTTAATTTTGACATAAATGGCAAGGACACTCTGGAAAGATAAAATCTAGGTGTATCCTGCAGGGTTGTTTCATGTCACTCTTCTGATTTCTGATTTGAGGGAGCCTGACTTTACAGTTTTGGAATGCTGTGGATTGGGAATAGATTACTCTCTTACATCATAAAGAGTGTTATAAACTATAGCAAATCCAAATAATTTTGGCCACCAAAAACCTCAATCCTCACCTCTTTTGGGGGTGCACTGTAAGTGAGGTGAATGTGTTTTGCAGAGGCATTTAAATACATGTACACTGTGATCCCCATCTCCAGATCAATTACATTGATTTATTGGGGAAAATTTTTGGTTTTGTCCATGGACGTACACGAGTTGTATGCCAGCCATGTATTTTATTTTAAATTGGCCTGCAGAAGCCAGAAGTAATGAACTTAGTAATGTGATAACAGTCATTAATGGCAGAGCCTCTATAGTTCTTGCACCATGGCAATTTGTGGAAACGCAGTGTGCTTTTTTAAATTGGCATAAGTTTTTACACCTCTCTTGCACCATAGGAGCTTAATCCATCATGAAACCTCGTTAGAAGCTGCACCATTGTATCCTGAGGCAGATGTGAAATTTGTGTGAGTCACCGATCTGCGATCAAGCTGAAGGAAACTGAGTCTGTGGTTCTTAAGAAAGAAGGCGCCCATTTGGGATGCATTTACACAGCTCCTTTTGTATAAATCATTAGTGCTATAAACTATCCATTATTGTTAGGAGAAGAAATTTAACAATGCAAATAAAACAAAATACTGTGGCAGAGCAATTTTATGCTTGATTGTAATGTTTAATGGCATGTTCTCATAAAGAGATTTTTCCCATCCTTCAGACCTATCGTGTCTGTGACTCACTTGATTTCCGATGGTTTGAACATCCCTCATTTTATTCCTAGAGTTGTTTTCTCTAGAGCAATTTCTGTAAACGTGCTGCAGCATGGGGTTATCCAGGGTTAATTTCCCTTATGATTACACATCCAGACAGCATGTGTGTAAATGCTGCAAGACAAATGATAAGAAGACTGCAGGATGAAAGAAAACAAATTCCTTTGTTTTGCATGTAGATCCATTTACCAATACTGAAGTCTTTCCTTTGCTCACTTTTAAATGTTAACACTAGCTTATATTGGCATTGTAGTTCCTTAAAAGCATTATTTTTATGTCATCACCAACCTCAAATTTTGCATTCTGTTGATTCTCTTTGTTCCCCATATCTCTTTGGATACTTTTTCCAGGTTCTCTCTTCATCCTTTACTTTCAGGTACAAGACAGCACCATCAGTGAGGCAGAGCTTTGTATCTCTAAACTAGCTGATTATATTAATGTCAGAAATAAAATACAGCTCTTCACATTCTACTTGTATTTTTAGTACCGTATTGTAATCCTGGTTCTGCTTTCCCTTCTTATCTCTGTTCTGTCTTGCCCTTAGATTTGTTTTTTTAGACCAAGGTTGCTGGGTTTCCTTGTGATCTCTCTGCATTGTCCAGCTTTTTGAAGTCTTTGCATACACCTTAGTCAGAAAGTACTAAAATATCTGATAGTCTGTTAACCCACAGTCGAGTGCCTGTTGTTTTCTTTTCCTGGCTGCCAGGGAGTTTGTTGGCAATTGAAATTTATGGACCGAATAATCCACCTGGCAGGAGACTCTCTGTAATTGAAGTACGTTGTTCAGTGGAAGAACGAACGTTCTTTGTGTGTGTAAAATACCACTAACAGCTTATTTAGCAACCTATACTTCTACAACAGTGCTTTCAGTTTTGTGTTGGAGGTGGATTCTTGCATATGCTTAATTCTAGCATCCATGCTAATTCTATCCCTCATTTAACTTTCATCCATTCCTATGTCAGGATAATGCATGATGTGATCTCTCAGCTTTTTAATGTGGTCATTAGTGCATCTCTTCTAGCTCCTGCTTGAACAGGGAAAAAAATATTAATAATGATGGATGATTCTTTCCTGTACTTGCTGGGAATTGCCTGGAAACCACAGGGAGCTTAGGGAGGGTAGTCATGCTGCAACCAGAGACTCCACAGAATTCAGTACCAGGTACTAATTGCAAGTACTGCTGGGAGAGCTCTGAATAATAACAGAATTTTAAAAACCCCAAACAAACAATATTGTGATCCTTTCTTGCCTTTTCTCTTACTTAAATAGCTCATTTTTACACTTAGTTGATTTGAGCTCAAAATGTGACAAAAGCTGTGGAATGTGATCAAAATTAAGGATGGAAGGAGGTGCAGTATTTTCAGCACAGCTGATTTTGTTCACTAATTTTGGATAGAACTAAATGGAGGATTGAAGTAGCCAATGACTAAAACACATGGAAGCCACTGTATCACAGTATTCACCCTAATGGTGGGAAATTTTGGATCTCAGACACCCGGTCACTTCATCCCCTTAGGGATATTTTCCTGTTCTGAGTAGCCTGGGTTGATTTTCTTCATCATATTTACAGCTGCCTTTCCCTGCTCAGAGTTTCTCATTCCCCAGGCATCAGCACCAGGAAATTCTGTACCTGTTTTTCAGCAGTGGCAGGGGAGCACCGAAGTTACCAGCAGTGTAATCTCCAGGGTAAACAGGGCCAGGGCATTATGCTCACTGTACTGTTTAACCCTGCTGGAGGAGACGAGTATAAATTGCCTATGTTGAGCCAACATGCGAGGACTGACAGAACTGCAGTGGGGATAATTCATAAGTAGATTTTCTCACTCACCAGTGTAAACAGAGCCAGTGCTAGTCAGGTCTGAAACGGTGATTACTTTTAAATCAGCATGTTATAATTCAGTGTCCCTGATTGAACCCTCCTTCCAGTACGGGAAAACAAACCACCGCACGCGTGGCCAGCACAGGGACCACTCAGGCTGTGCAACTAACTATGCATATGAAGGACTGCTTGAATTTCCTAATCCTTCCTATTAATGCAGAGCAAAGAACAGCTTTAACAGGGAGTTAATTTAGAGGACTTAAATACTGTCTTGTTCTCTCCACCAACTTTACTTCTTTTGGGTTGCGTTGCTAATCTCTCCACAGTGCTCCCATCTGCTTGTTCCTTGCACCTAATCACATTAAACACAACATGATACATCTGGATACGTATTGCTGGCAAATGAGTTACTTGAGTTCACTGCCTGTAAGAAAAGCACTTTTCCTTTCCCTCTGTTGGTACTGTTCCTCTGTATCTTTTTCTGACAAACTTAACCTAAAAATGCTAGATTTAACTAAAAAGGTGAAAATTTCCCCCAGATGGTGGCAGTTTGAGAGGTGGGGCATGGGGCATTTGGTGGGTGCATCTGCAGTTGCTTGAAGCCTGTCCAGGTCCAGAAATGGAGATGGTCCCAGTCTTCTGCTGTGCCCCTCCCTGACCAATACCCACATCCCTCTTTTTTTGTGTTGGCATCAGCGTTCACCCAGCAAGCAGTGTGACTTCTTCCTCTGTGAGCAGAGACCAGGTCTGGCTCAGCTGTGCCTCAGCTGTGTCGCTGTTTCCATGTGCACTTGGGCTGGCACAAGGTGGGTGCAAGAAGGAGCTGGGGCCAAGCTCCCACGGCTGCTAGCCTGACACAGGGCTGGCACTGGATCAGGCAGTGATTATCCAGGCTGTCCCAAAGACCCACAGGGCTGCTGTGTGGCTGGCCAGGGAGGGAAAGCACAGCTCCCCCATGAGGGGCATGGGTTGCCCCAACATGGCTTTGACTACGGATCATTGTCCTGGTGCTGCCTGGAGAATTATGTAAGGACACATGGCCCTGTGTGAAGTGTTAATGGCTGGAGTTTAAGCCTGTACCAGGTGGTTTTTGGGCTGAAGTTACGCATGTGGCTCCGAGCTGTATGACAGTGCAGGGAGGGGGAAGAACCTCCGCACACACCCACTGTCCAGGTTCCCCAAGTGAGTGACCCCAAGGGGCTGACCGCAGGCGGGAGGAAACACCCCCTTATTGTCCAGTTTCAAGACTATGGGTTTTCTCTTACTCTTCAAAGTAAAGGCTGGCCAAGAACCCGCCCACAGTTAGTAATGTCTTTAGAGAATCAGAGAAAAAAAGGGAGAAGTAGCAGAAATGCAAAACTCATACTGAGACAGCAGCATCCATCCAGTTTTGGTCACCAAAGCATGACTGTTTCTTTACACTTGAGATTAACATCTTTACTAACAGTAAAATAAAAAATTCAAGTTTTGTTCTTGTGGGTTCCAGAATGAGTCTTTTGTTTTCCCAGTAGTGATCTGAGGAGACAGATCAGTGAACATGTCCTTCATCAAATTTCACCTGTTACCAAGTTTAACTAGCCCTTGGTTTTATCATTAATATGCTAGACTTGTAATGGCCTGTGGAGAAGCATTATGACTCTGTGCCAGAACCTGCTTAAGGAGCTTCAACCCTGGTGCCAGAGCAGCTGTCCTGCTCAGAGGTCATGGTGGAACCTGCTACTTGGAAGTTTAGCAGGAAGCTGGTCCCCCATTCTTGTTGACAGAGAAGCCTATATGGGCTCTCTGTCACAGGGCTTGATTCACACTAAAAAGTTTGTGATAAATTCTTAATAAATAGGTGATGAACCAAATATTGTCCTGAGGACGTTCTTGAGGATGCTTATCAGGTGCACTACTTACGGATATAGAAGTCTGTAACCATTTTGCAGTCACTGTGCCTGCACTTGTACAATAGTATTTGGTGGGTAGGGAGGTATTGGGCTAGAGAGGGAGTAAAGTGTGCTAGTTATCAGTCTGTGTGCCGAATCCCCAGTCTTGCTAAAGCAATTGTTTTATGTCATAGGTTAATGCTCTCCAGGAACTGAAGACTCTAAACATCTACAGTTCAATTGTATGAGTAAAGTAAAGGAGAAGCATTAATACCAATATATTCATTTGTTTTGTTTTCTGCTTTCTTTGTAGTCTTTAAACTGCACTCATCTGAAACCAACTTCTCATTTTAAACATGAGGTTGGGGAATGATGTATGTAGGTCAGTCCTTGGCTCAGAAACTTTGTCTTATAAAGTCCTTGAAAGCAGAGTTTGCAACAGGAAGGTAATTGGCCTCAGCAGCAGCTCTGTACACATTTAGTGGGTATGCCCACACAACAGCCGTGTTTAGAAGTCTGGTCTGTTGAATTAATTATTTTCAAAGTAGTTTAAGGACAATCAGATTGTAATTTTGAAGGTGCTCTGCATCTGCTATCTGTACTGAATTACTTCTCTCTGCTGTTAACAGTGCTGTACTTGGTTAATACTCCACTTGCACAAAAGCATTCCATTGACATGTAATTTAAACTCATTCTGCTCTTCTAGGAACTCTCAAAGGGTATTTATTTACAGTCCACAATCACTGTCCCCCAGCTTGACTGTTGTGTTTGGATTGAGGCCTTAGACCTTGCAGTATCAAGCTAAACGTCAACAACAGTTTAATAAATCCAGACAGTGGGGATAGCCTGTAACCAGGAGAGGGGCCCTGCTGTGTGCTGTGGATATATATAGCAGGATATGTCTCCCTAATATTTTTAACCCCCTGGCTCTTCATTGTGCTAGCTTGATAGGTGACTGCGAGCAGGCCCACTCCTCTCAGCCTCTTTCCCTCCTGGCTTTTGCTCTTTGACTTTGAGTTAGGGCATCTTTTTATTTGCGGCTGGTCCATGGGATTTGCAAACATGAAAGGCATGGGCAGCAGTGGGTCTGCCTCCGTGGTCAGTGCCAGAGTGTCCTGGGGGCCTGTGCTGTGTGCAGGGGACAGCAGTGCAGCTGTGAAGCTGAGCTGAGCCAGCTACAGCCCACTGGGAGCGGGGCACGGAGCTTCACCAGTGCTGCAGCCCATCTCCTCTGCTTTCAGGAGCTCCAAGGCCCTGGCCAAGCGTGGACCAGAGGGTGAACTCTCTTTTCTTGTTCACGTAGACACACACTGGCCTTATTCAGTGCTTTGGGGATGCCACCATAATCCAGAGAAGTAACTAGGAATGGGGGGAGTCTTGGCCATGATGGCGAAGCCAGTATAGGAGGGACATCATGGAAGTTGAGGGACATGGGGGTAGTGGTGCTTCCTGACATGGCAGGGACACTGTAGGACTGTGCTGCTCCTATGCACAGTGGCAGCAGGGACAGCCCTAAGTCCCTGCTGCTGGTCTCGGTTGTGGTGCTCTGAGTGGAAGTACAGGTGGGGACCGGGATGAGGAGCCCGTCTGGCAGCGTTCATCAGCCAGAAAGGCGTCAGAAAGGCAGGCTCAGTGGCAGGGCTGGGGCAGGCACAGGGGCTCGGGGAAGGCAGAGGGGTTTAGGGGCAGGCACAGGGGCTCTGGGGAAGGCAGAGGAGTTTAGGGGCAGGCACAGGGGTTCTGGGGAAGGCAGAGGAGTTTA
>VZTG01005242.1:0-46564 GCA_013397845.1 Melanocharis versteri | reverse complement strand
GGTGGCGGTCTTGCGTGGCTGCCGATAGGGTTACGGATTGTGTCTCTCTCTTCGAGCTCTTCCGAGACGGTGATTTAATTCAGCTTGTAGTTAGTTGGCGTTTCCGTGTTGGGCGTTTACCCTGAAACGTTTCAGGGTTTTTTTCTCCTGGAGAATTTTTATTAGAGATACCGTTTCTTGCGTGTAGAGAAACGGGTATATGTGAGTGTGACAGACTCGGGGTAGTGAAACCAAAGCATTTCTCTTCCTGAAGCTTTCCCATGTCTGTTTCCCAGAAAATTTGTAGGACAAGTGGGCAGGAGGAGATGCCTGTCTGGAAGGCGGTGGCCCTTCGCGCCTGGCAGGTGCTGGGCAATGGGGCAGAGGACGTGGTGGGGGCCGGGGTGACCCAGTGCCTGTCAGCAGCCGCTAGGAGCTATTTAAATGGCCTTGATCAGTGCCAGCAAATACAGACTGCTGCTGCAGTCTGCCTTTGCTTTTTACTGCTGATAACCTAATGAGCAGCAGGAATGTCACTCAGGAGGAAGGAGAGATTTAAAATTATCTTTCCTTTCCCCGTGCTTTGCACTGAGGAAATCCTGTTGAACATCAGTAAGGTGTTTTGTTGCAGTTTGGCGTGTACAGTGTAAACTGGACTTGGGAAATCCCAGGTGCTCACAGCTGTGTGCTGTGGTTTTTATTTTCTTTACTGTATGGCCATGTTTCAATCAAATATTTTCAAATGATTCCCTCCCATGGGAAGTGCTCACAGACCAAATCACTCATCTCTAAGGGAGAGGTACTGTCCCTTGCCACTGAAATGCAGGGGCCTCGATAAATTTAGAAGACTGCCCTTGGCAGATAGAGAAGTAACATGTCATTCTAGTGATCTGTGCATTCTAGGAAAGCCTAAATCAACATTGCTTGTTTTGCATGTTGCCCTTTAGCAACAGTCTCTCAATTTCCAGTCTAAAGTGTGACATGGACCCAAAAAAAAGTTTGGATGAAGAAACCCTTTAGTACTTCAGTAGCCTCAGAACGTGAATTGCAGAACTTGTCAACTGTGTAAAGTCTGCATTCTGTGTTTCTGAGCCAAGAAAAACTGACTTTTAAGTAAACTGTGGTTTGGGTGGGTTTATTTTTTAATTAATTCTGTTCTTCCGTCTTTTTGATCTTTTGGTGCTGACATTGTTAGCTTCCAGTGACGCAAGAGAGGGGAAAAAGAAAGATCTCTGCCCTGCTTGTGGGGTTGATAGCAAAAGCAGAGCACAAAGCACTGACTAATCAAATTCTTTGAAAGTGTTGGTGGTCTTAATGATGAGTGTAAAGTACTTAACAGCAAGGAGTGATAAAGTGATAGACATATTTTTGCTGTTTACTTGTTCCTTAGTCTTAAGTAGGCTTAGTTACTCTTCAGGGGACGATTGTAGACCCTCAGCACTTTGGTGGTGTGGCTGTGCCTGCCGGTAGCTTGTGACAGACAGCTGGACCTTGGCACCAGCCTCCACTGGACACCAGCACACTTGCAGCTCCTGTAGTCTGAAGTTTTGTTCGCAAGAGACCTTAGAATAATGAAACAGCCTTGGGTTTCCTTTAGGTCCACTGCAGATTCATCTTGGATTTTATGTGTGAGTGGCGTTTCTCTAGCTCAGCTTCACGGTTGTGTTGTGTCTGCACAAGTGTACTGCTGTCACACAGGAAGCTGAAAGTGGCTACAAATTAGAGATTGGGGGCAAGGGGGCTTGTTTTCTGATATTTGTTCTGTCTCATATGTCATCTCTCTTTGCCCGTTAGCTTTTTAAAACAGAAATTTAATATCAGTTCCCCAAAGTTCATGTTTTTGCATCCAGAAAGTAGTGCCCTTTTTGGAAACTGAAACTGAGCCACTCGAGCTGCTTCTTTGCTTTTTCTACCAGCCTAGCAACCAAAGACCTCCTCCTATTAACTGGAGTTGTCTTTCAAGATGAGAGCATCCCCTGTGAGCAATGCAGTTTCCATAGAAATATCATCAACTCGGTAACTCCAAAGGGCAATTTTTCCCCTTGTATTGCTCACCCTTGCTGCTCCAATATAGCCAAAAGGGTGCAAGACTGACTCATTTCTAAATATACTTAATATTTGTGGTATAGGCAGGGCTTCAGATAAGAGGATGGGTTCTGACGGAGTTCATTGTAATTGTATCTCTTGCAACAACTAAGGCCTTGGTTTCATTTTTAACCCTGGTGGAACTTATCTTGTTTTAGAGTACCAGAGCTGTTTTTAAGATTTTTACCTGACTGGGAAAGTCTTAGAAAAGTTAACGTTATGCTAGTTGGAGAGAAGGTAGTAATTGAAAGAGACGCTGCTTGTAGATTCAATAGGCTAAAAGTTTTCCACTTTTGTTAAATAGCTTTCATGCTCTTTACTTGGTAAAAAAATTAAGGGTAGTGTACTAGATAACGTGTCCTGATTCTTCTCAGGCTTTGAAGCTTATGGAGCCCTCTGGACTCTATTGGCGTTACAGGTGGCTATTAAAATAGAGTGGGGTTTGTGTGTAGGTGGTTTCTTTGGTTTTTTGTTCAGTGAAATTGTTTCGTCCAAAAGGCTCATTTGTGGTGTTTATGTTGAAGAGTTTGTTACCTGTAGAGGCTGCAGAGAAGGATCACCAAGAAGCTACTTAGTTTTGACCTGCAGTCACTCACGCTGATCAATTTGCTCTGGCAAAAATGAAATAATTTTCTTACTTTTTAGAACAGTTTTCTTCATGAAACTTTGCAGAATGGACAGCAGTAGCGTCTCAAGCCAGATCAGTCTCAGTGAAATACTGAGGGTCTTTTCAGGTTGTTGCTTTGATGGTTAACCTTCTGTCTGCTGATGACACATTTTCCTCTTTTTTTCTTCGTTTTAGCTGAACTGGAGTTTGTTCAAATCATCATTATCATCGTGGTTATAACTGTTATGGTGGTAGTGATCATCTGCTTGTTGAACCATTACAAACTCTCGACACGCTCCTTTATCAACCGGCAGAGCCAAAGCAGAAGACAGGAAGAAACTCTGCAGACGGTGAGTGCGAGCCCCTTGCACCAAACTCCTTTTCCTTGTGCTGTCTGGGCTTGCGGCAAAGCCTCCCAAAGAGCTCTGGTACAGGCAGCTGCTGGAAAAGCTTCTGATACCGCTTTTAATACTCCCTGTAGTTAGGTCTTTTGCCAAAGTTGTATTTGTCAGTAGAAAACAAATTTGGAACACAAATTTAAGGTACACTGTCTTTGTTTTTAGACCCTGCTGTGTTTTATGTGGCCTGTATTCATTTTGCATTTGGAGGCTTAGGTGTTTGCTGCTTAGGTGTTTTCCGCTGCTGTAATTTGGGAGGGGAGTGGAAGGGGAATGAATGGAGATTAGCTGGGGTGCAAAGATTTGAAATACACGTTGCTACGACTTTCCATATATTGTCTGGTACCCTGGAGTTTTATCGCTGTTACTGTTTTGTGAAGCTGCCATGGCTGTTCGCTGGATCAAAACCACTGTCCCAGTAAGGGCCCAGGAAAATTTTAATGTTTGTTTCACTAAAACAGCAAGAAGAGACTAGAAAAAGGATCTCTCCAAGGACCTGGAGTGCTTAAGATGTGTTGTTACAGAGTCAAAGGCTTAAGATAGAATCTCAGTCAGTACTTGTTAAGACTGTGTTTAGTGAACTCAGCAGTAAATGGGCACCTAATTTACCTTGTGAGCCAGGAGTTTGCTGGGTGGGATGTTCTGCTGCCTTGTGAGGGTTAACCACAGTGTGTCCCTGACCTTGGGATATCCCCCACAAGCCATGCAGTGTCCCATGGTGGTGCAGGGAGGTCCTTTCTTCTGATGTGCTTTCCAGTGTCCCAGAGTGCTGCCCTTGGCCTCTTTGCTAACAGCGATGGCCAAGGGGCCATTTATGAAGTTGCCTTTTGATGCATTGAATTCCTGGTAACAGTGTTGAGTTCACAGCTTCATTTTGCTGTCAAAGAAAGTCTGATTGTAACTGAGAGATGTGATCTCATAGTGGTTTACACCAGTTCTAACTCCCCAGTGTCACTTTTTTATCCATCCCAGTCTTACGTTTTTTCCCTCTTTGTGCTCGTTAGGGAGCTGCCAGGGTCATGGTGAGAGGCCTCAGGGGACTGCTCTGGCTAAACACTAATTGCTTGCTTTTTGCTTTTTTTGTTACAGTTAGATTTCAGCAGGGGAGGCAGCACTGACAGGGAAGGAGGCAGAGATGCCACAGTGGCTGCTGTGGAGCTGCAATCCTGGCAATTGACAGCTCCTCCTGAAAGTCAGCTGTACAATGTGACAGTGCAGGGTTCCCGAAGCTCTCTCTTAGTACATCACCTGGGCCCTTTTGCTGGGGGGAATTGCTCTTTGCTTGGAGGCTGTGGGGGGAGGAAAGGAGCTGCCTCCTCAAGGAGAGGCTGCCTCGTTGCCTGGCACTTCGGTGGTGTAGGAATGCTTAGCTCTGATTTGGTTACAGATGAAACTGGAACTTGTCAAACCTTAACCTTGTGGACTTGAGGACTGGAAAAACTGACTAGATTAATTTGAATGTTGCTTTGAAATGGACACTGTAATTCAAGAACCACAATTCTGTCTGAAAAATGTAAGCTATAATTGCTACAAATGCCTAAAATGAAATAGTTTGAGATAAATGAAATGCATTTTCATCTTCACAAATCTTTTTAAACTGTAGTAAGCTGTCAAATGCATGAAATAACCCATTATTTCCTTTGTATGGTTCATTACTATTGTCTGTTATCAGAGGCAGTGGTATTTTTTTTTTCTTTTGGGCACAAGGGAGAAAACTTCACCTTCCTTTGAAGAAGAACATGCAGTTTGGCAGCAGGGACTTGAGAGCTGCTTTAGTACCCAGAACTGATCTTAAATCGTTTTTGAAACACTGACTCAGTTTCAGTTTGATGTCGCCATTATAAGCAATGATAATCACAGCCAAGTGAGCACTTCATGGGAATTGATGAGGGGATGGCAGGAATCAGTTACTAATTCTTCTGAAAGCCTTTGGTATAGGTTTGTCATCACTATTACTCATCTGAATTTCTGATAAGCTGCAGCTCTTCTTACAAGAAGGTCATACTTGTGGGGAATGGGGATTTAGAGGTCTCTGAGTTCAGATGTCAAAAACTTTGAATTTTCCTTTGTCTCGGGTGTTAGAAGGAAATTCTGATAGAAACTGGCTGTGCAGTGCAAACCTTAAAAGCAGTGTGCAGAGAATGGGGGTCAGAAAACTAAAGTAAGTGCTCTGTGGTGGGAAACTGCAAATGACCAGTCTGTTCTCATTGTCCGCAGTGGAGTGGACAATGAGATAATAGATAGTGTGAGTGGTGAGATGGAGGTTATACACTTCTAAAATTCATTTTTTGTACCAGGCAGGCCTTGTTCTGTGTGCACATGCTATCCAAGTGGATTTCCTTGCAAGGGAATATTTTTTTAATGGTATATAGACTCTGAAAACAGATATAAATGTTTGTTAACCACTAATGTCTGAAGGAAATATTATCGTGACTCAAGTCTTCTTTTGGTAGAGAAATAGTGGATGGAAATAGAGGAAATTCAGGCATGTTCCTTGAAAGAAAATGGTTAAGCAAATTATTTGACTGTTGTCTAGCTCTGTAGTGAGCTCTGAAGTGAACACCCTTTCATGTAACTGAGGTAGCAGAGGTGTAACAAGATGTAGAATCCAGCCTTTCCTGTTCAGATGGGGCTTTTTTTTTTTGTCCTTTTGTTACCTTCAATTTTCTTTTTCTTTGAGCCTGTCCTATTTCTAGATAACCATGCCTTCCACCAGCTGAGTGTTGGCTGAACTGCACAGCTTTCTGGCCTTGTAAGGACCAACTATTGAACAAGTGATCTTTGTTATTCTGGTTCTCCTAGAGAGTGTAATAGGAGTGATCAGGTAAATTATCTACTCCCTTTATTACCAGCCTCACACCTGTAAAACTCATGTGTCAGGCATCAGAAATAATGAAATAAAAGATATTAGTGGATTTCTTTTTCTGGTTGAACTTCTTCATGTTTAGACAAACAAAAAAAAAATCCCAAATAAACACCCTGAAATAAAACAAACAAAAATAAGAGGATGATAATGAGAATTTCAACTTCCAGGCCAAGTCAGAAATTAGAATATTAAAAAGATGAAATCACTGCAATCACAAGTGTTAACATTTGAAGTAATGTTTGAAGGGCAGAAAAGGGACCAGTCAGAGAAAAAGAAGGTTGCTCTTTGACAAGCGCACACTAAAAAGTTGTTGTTACATGCCTATTCTGTAAATACGCTTTTCTGTGTGACCACCAGTTCATCTTTTTATTTTTTCTTTATTTTTCTTCTTTTCATTTCTCTGGAGTATCATCTTCCAGTCTTTCCCCTGGTCTTTGGGATTTTATTACCTTAGTCACTGGGCCAAGGCCTTAAGCAGATCACAGCCAAGAGCAGGACAAACACTGAGTGCTCAGGAGCAATGGGTGCTTCTGCAGCAGTGCTGAGGATGCTGCCTGTCCTCCCATGGCAAGCCCTGCCCTCTCCTTGTGAGGCTGTTGAGCATTCCAACCCTGTTTTAACATTAGCAGAAATAAGAGTTTTGGGGTCATAATTGTGAGAGGTGGAAAGATGCTGAGCGATAACCATGTTGGCATGAGCAGTCGCCTGGAGTGAGCCTGCAGGATGCTGAACAGTGTCTGTATCACAATGGATAGAATATTGAACGTTTCCTGCTGCTGGCTTATCCATCAACAGTGTTGAGGTTCACAGCTGGGAGCAAGCCAAGGGTTGCAGGACACCTGAGAGGGATACAAAAGCCGTAGGGTGTGGAGTGCACCAGGAGCATGCCCAGGGTTGCTTCACTTTGAAACAGCAGAGCCTCTTGTGTGGGAGCAACTGATGCTACTGGCAGTGCTGGGGGATTTTGGGGCAGAGCCATGTGGCAGCCTTGGAAAGGCACATCTGTGCACATGTGTGTCTGATATTCAAGAGGGGATCCATGTTGCAGTGTTGCTGGCTGTGCCTTTGGAGGATTGACCTTGTATCGGGAGGGCTGGTAACCAAAAGCGTCCTGCTGGAATGTAGGTAGCTGCAGCTGAGCTGCTGCTGTGGCACTCTGCTGTTTGTTGGGGCAAAACAAAGATAAATCTTACTTCCTAATGATTAACTCTTAATGTCATCACCAGTGATTTCCACGGGGACATTGAGGGGAAAGAGATTAACTAAGTGACTTACAGAGAGGTACTTAATGAGCTTCTGATGTTCCTAATTTCATTCCTTTTCCCCATCCTGGTGTCTTTGCATTGTCTTCTTTTATGAAGTAGATGTTGAAGGAGTGCTGAACGCTTGGACTGCCCCAGGCCTACTCCTGGCAGCAAATCCCTGCATCAATCCCACAAGATGCTCACCCTGACCAGCCCCTGCCTCCCAGCACTGAGGGCAGCAAGCTGCTTGGGCTGGTCAGCTTGCATTAGAACCTGTGTTGGTAATGCCAGTCTTGGATGCCAAACACCAGGAGCACAGCTCTGAAAAATACTGCTCTCTGCCCTGTACCAGCTATTTCAGAATAAAAGGGGAAAGTCAGGAGGGTGGCAGAACATACTCAATAATATTGACAGCTCAGGGAGTTGTTAGTAATTTCAAATGTTAGTCTTTCCTGCTGGTCTTTTAAATTATTGCCTACTGGCATTGGTATTATTCTGTCTGTTCCCTGCTGGTGTCCCTGGGCCACTCATTTTCATTTTCTTACTGACATATGCAAAAGACAGAAAATCCCACTGGGAACAAGAACCCAGTCTACAGCCAGGAGAGAGTGTGAGTGCTGTAGACCACCCTGCTTTGCCAAATCTTTTTGTTTGTACCAGTCATCATTTGGCAGGGGCTGGATGTGCACTGAATTCTCCTGCTGTCTCCTTGAGGGACGTGGGCTCGCCTCTCCTCAGGGAGTGCTGCCAGGAGGGACAGCGAAGCATGGCTGCTGCTCTTTGAAGTCTACCACAGTAAAGTCATTATATCTTTAATGAGGGCAGGAATGTCCAGGAAATCTGCAGGTAGGACTAGAAGCGAGGAGCGCTGGCTTTGGGTGGCACCTGACTCAGTGTGTCACCTTGGGCGACTGGCTTCATCTCCAAACAAAGGAGGAAGGATAATAGTGCTTACTCCCTTCAGTTGAATGAAATGAAGATTACTTAAAGTGATGAAGTGCTGTGAAGTTGGGTAAATAAAAGTTTTAAAGCATTAAGTAACAGGAATAATTGCAGTAAGTGTAAGGAGGCAGATTATGTGTGAGAGATTTGGCACTCTCCGTAATTCTCTAGACTTCTCTTTGGAGCTGTGCACTGCTCTGTTAGACAGCGTCACCTTTCCTGCCCTTGAGGAGTAGCTTTTAAAGGAACGAGCAATCCTGCTGGAATACTCATCATTCTGTTGGGGACAGCACAATAATTTGTTTTGCTTGTGTTTGTTGCTATCTTCAAAGCTGTGGTGGTCTGTGTCACCCAGGAAGATACGGGGAGGAATGAGCCCCTGTGCCTTCCTGGAGTGTTTTCAGCAAGCCGCTGCTTTAATGTGGTGTAATGTACCACCTAGGGCCAAAACCAGAAACTACACTGCTATCTGGAACATTTCACTTACAAAAGGAGTGTGTATATTTTTGTGTGTGTGTACATTTTTCCATAAAAATAAAATCAAATCTGTGTTAAGGGGAAAAGAGGGAGCTTCTTAATAAGTGTAATGCATTTTAGAAAGTGAAAAACTGACTTTTGTTTCTCAGAAAACATCATTTCAGGCAGAGCTCTATTTCGCAGAAACTTAATAGTGGAGAAAGCCTGTAAATCTCCTTAACAGTCAGCAAAAAAAGAAAAGTTTGGATTATATGGGATTGTCATGGTTTAACCCCAGCTGGCAACTAAGCACCACACAGCTATTTGCTCCCAGCAGGCTGGGGGAGAGAATCAGGAGGGTAAAAGTGAGAACTCGTGGGCTGAGATCGAGACAGTTTAATAGGGAAAGTAGAACATGGAATTCATTCACCACTTCCCAGGGACAGGCAGGTCTCCATACATCCATTTCCAGGACATTGCTGCTCCATGGTGTGTAACAGTGACTTGTGAAGACAACTGCTCTTGCTCCCAGAGTCCTCCTTTCCTTCTTCTTCCCCTGGCTCTATATACTGACCATGATGCCCTGTGGTCTGCAATGTCCTTTGTCAGAGGGGTCAGCTGTCCTGGCTGTGTCCCCTCTCAGCTCCTCGTGCACCCCCAGCCTCCTCGCTGGTGGTGTGAGGTGAGGACCAGAAAAGGCCCTGACTCCCCTGACTCTGTGTAAGCACCACTCAGCAATAATGAAAATATCCCTGGGCTGTTGACACTGTTTTCCTCACAAATCCAGCACAGGGATCCTTTTGCTGTATTACAGTTTGAGGAAAATTTTTTACTGAGTGTAAATTTTCACCTATAATTTCTCCAGAGTTAAAAAGCGTTCTTCTGGTAAATGTCTTTCCTGCTGGCTGTCAATGGGCTGATGCTCGGCTGAGGCAGTTGGATGACAGTGTGTGTTCCAGTGTTTAACAATGTCCTCAAAAAGTCATCTTCCTACACTGTTGAATTCTAGAGGCTCTAAATCTTTGTAAAATATGAAATAGCGTTTTATCCTAGGCTTATGGAGTCTCCTAAGCTCTAAATATAGAGTTAAGTAATCATCTCCATGTGATAATTAAGTAATCACTCAGCTGGATTTATTAAATTATGCTGCTATTTCAAAACTTAATCGCAAAATTAATTTCTGTAAATTGTGGTGAAACCCAAAAATGGTGATGGTCAGCAAAATACACAGGTGGATCCCTAAGATTTTTCTTGCTTGTTGTAATCGGTAGGTGCTAGGATCTTCATTCCAAAGCCTAGCAATGTTAAAACTGAATACACTATAGAGAATGAATGCATAAGCTTTCTCTCCCTGTTACTTTTAAGTATTGAAGCTCATGCCTGAAATCTCTTGAACAAGGAGCAAGTTGAGGTGGCCTAGCTATTGACAATCTATAAGAAGCAGGTAAATGAGATGCTGCCCTCATCAAAACATGGGTAAATTGCATTTGCTCGGGTTTAGCCTTGTTTGCATGTACCTGATAACTACTTGTACAAATCCCTAATATCAATACAAATGCTGTCAGTTCTCATCTGATTTTCACTGAGATGAGCACAGGAGAAGCATTTTAGCTTTCAAAGGAAGGTCTGCAAGCACAGGGACAAGCAGAGAGCAAGAAATAACACTTTCTCTCAGTGTAAGTCACCCCAGATTAGTCATGGTGTTCTCAGCACATTATTTCCTAAATCTAAATCTTGGTGTAGAGGGGTGTAGTCATGGGGGTATTTTTCTTCTGCAACACTTTCTTCTCATGTCCACCCCTTGCCATCACCCCAAGAAGAGTGGAGTTGGTGGGCACCAACCCTAGGGTTAGGTGGTATCTACCCAATGCCAGGAAGGGAGAATTTCCCTTAAATAAAAAAGACTTGAGAAAGGTAGGTAGTAAGTCTCCTGTGGTAGATGCAGTGATTCCAGGAGGGCAGAAATTCCTGTGTTGGATCAGTTAGTCTGGACTCAGTGAGGGGAGAATTCTGTGCTGTCATTGGACCAGCAGTGGTGAGGTTGGTCTGCACGTGTGTGAGCCTGGTATTTTCCAAGTGTGGGCATGCTGAGCACATGTTACCCAGCCATCTGCTTGGGGAGTTCTTCTGGCTCCTGGGATAGAGATCTTGCTGGGGGTTGGCTGCTGCCAAATGATTTATTCAGTCTGCTGCTCTCTCTGGGGGAAACCTTAGGGAAGGGAGGAGCTACAGGTGAACTGTAGGACATACTGTCACAGGAACGATATTGTTACGAATCCTTGCATCCTAAGGATCTCACAGCCTCCGAGTTCAACTGCACCCCAAGCTGTTTACCTTCTCAAGTAGTTATCCTAGAATGGGAAGAGCTTTGGGCTCCTTTGGTCTCATCTTGTCGTGACTATCCCAGTGCCCTGGTGACACTCAGTGGGATCCCTGTAGCAGCTGCGGTGCCTCCAGGCAGGGCCTTTTACTGTTCTGGGATTCAGGCATCAGCAGTCGAAGTAACAGGCAACTCCTCTCTTCTAACAAGTTATTTCTGTTAGGCATGCCTGGTAGCAGATCTGGGAGTCTTGGCTCAGTGAGCAGGTCCCATTCCATCTCCATGCAAGGAGGTTTTTGTCCATATGCTGCACCATCTCCCTCAGCTCATCTCACTCTCTTGCCTTTGGGGAGATGGGTCCTAGGACAGAAGTCGTTTCCACGTCCACATCAGCAACTCCTTTTCATAAGGGAGTTTAAGTAATATGAGTGGTGGGGGTAGATTTTATTTCTTTCTGGGTTGGGTTGTTGGTTTTGCCTTTTTCCTCTCTTCTGAGCCTGTAACTCAGGGGCAGTTAATTGAGAACTTTAGCTTTGACTAATAGGTTTTACAAACAGTTGCAACGGGTTTGGAGCCTGTTGGGTCAACTGCTGATAACCTGATTGCCTTTAATTGTGTGAACATACTGAGAGATATTTCAAAGTGAGGGCACCTGGGTGCTGAAGGAATGGAAAGGAATGTGTGTACATTGTTATGTATATACATGTATGTGTATAGTTACACGGTTACAATTTCAATTGACAGGACCTTATCCAGGCACTGAAATAAATACGTGAATCTGCGTAAGATTTGTCTTTCATGTCTTTGCAAAGGGGAATACTTGGGGAAGTTGTAAATAATTGCAATTGTCAGCCTCTCTCTATCTTTGCTCTCTAAAGCTACAGAAGAGAAGTGTACCAGCTTTGCTATTCAAAGCATTTCCCTTAGCAGCTGAATCCTGTGGGAGAGTCCTCTTAGAGCAGCTTTCCTCTGCGGTGGACTCTCCTGACAAGATCACAGACGGCTTTTGGTCTCTGAGTGTCATGATGAACATCTAGTTTGGTCTATTTTTACATCTGAAATATGTTGAAAGATGCTATGGTGAGAAGAAGCAGTACAGTAAGATTTGGAAGCAGCCTATACATGGTAATGCTTTTGGGGACAGTATGCAGTTTCCTTCCAGTTCCTGAAATTTTTTGTCTTTAAAACTTGAATTAGCATCAAGAAAATAGTCATGACCGTACAATATTTTGATTTCTTTCTTTCTGCACCAAGATTGAAGTTCTGTGCTTTATAGCTGCTCTGATATGTTCTTTTCAGCTTCAAAATTTTCCAATAAAATAAATTCAGTGAGGGAGTTACTGCTACTCTAAACAATTAATTGAGAAGAAAAATAATGATACACCTTAAGCTCTTTTTCCTTACTGACATACTGTGCTTCACCCTTTTATTCTGCCCTGAGTGCTGGTACAATGTCAGAACAGCATTTCAAGGCATGAGAGAGAAAATATTTCGACCTGAGAAGGTGGTTGAAGAAGAGGCTGAAACCTCAGCTGCTTTAACTACTGTTTATGGTGGGAATTGGGCAACTGACAGTTTTGACCAGATTATCCCTGGGTTTAGCGTGTCTGTCACTTCACTGAGATTACAGACGCCAGGTTTTGTTGTGAACTGTTTTGCCTGTGGTGCGTAATCGGGATCCTGGCTGGCAGGTCAGCTTTGTCAGACCTGCCACCCTTGCTGGTTTGGGAGGTGACGGGTACCTGCTGAGCACGCAGGTGCTGAGGTGTCTCCTGTCATCTCCATGCATTGCCACACTCTCTCAGCCACTACCAGCTTGCTGCATCCTTATGGCCAGTGGGGCTGGGTGCTGTGGATGACATCTTGGCACTTGCAAGATGGACCCAGCTTGACTTGCTTGGGAGCAGAGCTGCTCTTTGCTTGTGTTTCGGAAAGACGGGTGGGGTGTTCCTTGTTTAGCTCCTGGGGACAGCCAGTCCTTAGGAGATGGCTGCCGGTAAGAGCTGTGATAATGAGGCAGAATGGTGATGTGATCTATTAATTTTTCTTTTTTTGTTGTTTTCTTCCACATTTCAGGAGGGGTGCTTGTGGCCTTCAGAAAGCTCGGTTTCACGCCAGGGTGCTTCAGAGGTACTGACAGATTTCTGACTATCTTCACCAAGTGTTTTCTTTTTTTCCTGTAATGTATATTTGGTTCCTTTCAAAAACATGCCTCTATTTTTTGTGAAGAAAGCATTTTCGGTGTATGGTCATCTAAGCCTGCCTTAACATGCATTTCATAAATGCCTGAGACCTTTTCATTAAAGGAGTGAAATTCTGCCTACCTGACACCTCATCTCCATCAGCAACTCCCGGTGTCATAGTAGGCATTCATGAGTAAGTGGTGGAGGCATGTCTCTTTAACGCAGTGGCTCAGTAATTTGAGTATTCATTGGAAGCTGGGCGACCAGTTCCTCTTGTCTCTGAGCTTTTCTTGGATTTACAGCACGTATCCTATCACCAGTGTCTCCCATCTTCCAGCTAGCACAAATCCCTTGTCTATGTAATAATTTGTGGGTATATTGCTCTGAGTGGTCCAGCTGTCCTGTGACAAGCAGCAGAACTTCCTGGTGGTTGGCCCTGCATCTGTGAAGGTCAGGGGTTGAAGACCATGCAGGGATCCAAAAAAGAGAAGGGCAGTTTGATAGATCTAGATCTGAGAAGCTGCTGTGTCTGTCCAGATCTGGGATAGACCAAGTGAGGAGCAATAGCACCTCAGAGAGTGTCTTGAACCCTTCCTTTTGTAAAGCCTGGCCTTCTCCAGGGTTTAATATACCAGGGATATATTTTCCATAACAATGCAGAAGCTTTGTAGGTACTCCCCGGAGGCTGAGTTCCGGCTGAGAACTGAGGGGGAGGAGGACACCTGATACACTCTGATAGTGAAGGCGTGAGATGTGCCAAGCCTTTATAAAATGTACTAAAATGACCATCTGAATTCTTTGGGGATGCATTAACTCTGAGTGGGAGGGGGAAGCTCAGACTGCAGCTGAAATTCAGTATTGGGACATTGTTGTAGAACTAGTCAGTTATCAAGACTAGAGAGAATTTGTTTCCTGGTTTCAGAATCAGAATAATTTGCTTTTGCCTGAAATGTTTTAATGTCAGAAGGAGCTGTGTGGGGTCTTGCTCTTCCTTCGTGAAGCTGTTCTCAGGTGTGCTGGATCCTTCCTGCACCTCCTGCCTCTTCACCTGCACGCACGTGGCAGCACGTGTGCACGGTATCTGCAGGGTTTAACCTCTAAGACAGGTGGCAGAAGGAGCATTCTGTGTCTTATCAGCTCGTTGTTAATACGGAGCGCCCCGCAGCGCTTTGCGCAGACGTGGAGTCACACGTGTCTCTCTTCCCGTTTCAGATCATGTACGCCCCAAGGTCCAGGGACAGGTTTACCACTCCATCTTTTATGCAGCGGGACCGTTTCAGTCGCTTCCAGCCCACTTACCCTTACATGCAGCATGAGATTGACCTTCCTCCGACCATCTCCCTCTCCGACGGGGAGGAGCCACCGCCGTACCAGGGCCCGTGCACCCTGCAGCTCCGGGACCCCGAGCAGCAGATGGAGCTCAACCGGGAATCCGTCAGGGCGCCGCCCAACCGAACCATTTTTGATAGCGACTTGATAGACATCTCGATGTACAATGGGGGTCCCTGCCCACCCAGCAGCAACTCGGGCATAAGTGCAACCAACTATAGCAGTAATGGAAGGATGGAAGGACCACCCCCGACGTACAGCGAGGTCATGGGGCATTACCCAGGCTCCTCTTTTTTCCATCACCAGCACAGCAACATGCCTCCTTCCTCGCAGAGGGGGAGCAGACTTCAGTTTCAGCAGAACAATTCAGAGAGCACAATAGTCCCCAGCAAAGGCCAAGACCGGAAACCAGGAAACCTGGTCTAAGTTACCCGCCCAGGTGCGTTTGGACTGAAGACGGGAGATCCAGGCAGGGCGGTGGAGGAAGACCCCCGTGCTCCGGTGCACAGTGTTGTTACGTTTCACGTGGTACAACTGAGTAAAACCAAACGTGCAAACCAGTTCTTTGTTTCTGATTCCTTTCAGGGGAATTGCATGCAAAGCAGATTGAAAGAAATGCAAACTTCCATTCAGTTTGTCTACGAGCAGTGTTTCAGGGGAAAGGGGGGGGATATATTATTTTTTTTTAATAAACTATTTCAGTTATTTAATTCTAAAAGTTAACTTAGCACAGAAATGAGGCTTGTACAGCCTGTTTTATACTCACTGAATGGCAGAAGGGAGAAGGTGGTTTTGCTAGATAAATGGGGGAAGAATTGGCCAGTTTGCTTTTTTTTTTCTCCCAGGGTGTGAATTTTTTTTAATATGAAACAAAATTCCTGTTCTGTGTGCCAAGGTATAGAGTTGAGAACTTAGATGAATGCAAGGAATTAATTTGTGTTGTGATAAATGTGTTTTAAAAAGTTGCACTATCTTAATGTTTTAAAAAAATATATATGAGGGAACTGTTTTATGTGAAGTTCTTCTATATGTTGTCGTTTCACCTGTGGAATAATGATAGAGCCCCAGAAGTAATCTGGAGGAGTTTGCCCCCTCCCCCCGGGTTTGCTAGAAGATGGGGACAGGACTTAGCCTAACATCTCTTGACTTTTACAATTCAAGAAATACAGGGACACTTGTCTTTGCAATAATTTGCATTCAAATAGCAGTGTATCAGTGAAGTGTCTTGGAGACTTTTGGATGGAAGAAGGCAAATATGAAATCCCAGCATTTTCCATCACTTAAGGTTTAGCTGTTTTGCAGTGTAGACTATTTCTTTCGTAAATGGCAAAACAAAAATTCCCAGATGTGTTGGTTTGTATTGATTCTAAGTGCTGCCATTCTTTTCCTTTTCATAATGCAGTATCGCCAGTACTTACCGTTCTAGAGATTTTTGTCCTCACTGTAGCCTGAAATGTATTTAGTCACATATCATGACATTATGCAATAAATTGTTTGAAAATGCAGGGTGGGATTTTTTTCCCCTGCACCGCTGTTCAAGTACGTGAGACTGTTGTGGTTTTCGCTCTCCATTTCATCCTTTCAGATGCTGAAGTTCAGTCCTGGAGGTCCATCCTGTTGAAGTGAAGGGGGCCCTTGTGGCCACACCCCCCGGTGGTGTTTCTGCAGCAGTACCGAGAGCGCTCGTGGCAGTGGTGCCGGCTCCTGCCGCATCCCTGGCAGGGCCGTGGGAGCACCAGGAATTCTCCCTGCAAACCGGTTTGCTCTGGGCCCTGTTGCGGAAACCCGTCTGGGTGCGTGACGTCTGCGTGACGCCAGCAGCTCATGGGTAAAGGTGACTCACGGATTAACCGAGTGTCTGTAAGCCCTGGTTTTTGCTATACTGGCCTGGAGAGTAGTTGGAAAGTGTTACCTGCCTGTGTCGTGGCACGTGGGCTGTTTCTTCACTGGCTGTTCCCGTGTGGAAGCACGCGCGGCGCCGGAACTCAGTTGACAAAAGGTGATAGTGGCATCACAAGCACATGAAAAAGCACAAATTGCACTTAAAATGCATTTTGGAAATGGACTTAAAAGTAAGAATCTTTAGAGTCTTAGCTTGAATAGTTTCTAATATATAGGTGTATGAGTGTGTCATAGACCTTTTCACTTTAAGATCTTTCACTTTTTTCTATTTTCCTGAGCCTTGTGCATGGTTGCGGGCAGCAGCCGCTGAGTGCCCCAAGGGCACCAATGCCCTGGTCCCATGGCTGGAGGCTGGGTTTCTGCAGGACTTCTGTACACCGGGGGCTCTGATGACTGACGTGCATCTTTGATCTATGCAGAGTTTTAATGCCAAAACAGTGTGCGTGTGTGTCTGTGTGTGTGTGTGTCTTTTGGGCCTCAGTGTAGATTTGTTTTCTTCATAAGGTAATTTGATTTTACTCTAGTTTAGAAAACATTCGTATAACTGTTAGTCTGAATACACAGCCCCATTTGTCTCTGTAATTGTTATTTTGGTCTGAGTCATGCTGGTAATGCAGAGTAAAGCTGCCTTTTATCGTATGTATTAATTGAAGGGAGAGATAGAGATTGTATGGTGGGATTCGCTTATTTTTTTTTCCTCTCAGACCCGCAGGACAGGTGTTTAGAAGATGACTAGGTGGCTTTCAGTCAGCTGGGGCTCTCATCACTGTCTGGTTCCTGGGAATAAAAGCTGTGAAATTAGATTTTTGCAAACAACCTATGAACATTATTCTTAGTTAAAAACAACAAACAAACAAAACCCAACCAGAAGACAAGGCCAGCAAATGTTGGTTTTGGTCTTCAGTGATTTTTGCCACTTCAGGAGTGAGCCTTTAAGCCAGAGGATGTGTGTGCCTACACAGATACTGTGCTGTTGCCTAAATGAGGGTTGTTTAGCCGAGAAGCCTTCAGGTGAGAACAGCTGGAACTCAGTTGTCGTGGCAGAGCACACCTGGGCTGGGCCCTGGGCTTGGGCTGGTTGAACACCAACTTTCCCCTTGTGCAGATCTCAGCAAAGTGAGCCTTGAAGTTGCCTTTAGAGTCACCTCTTTGGAACATACTTTCTTTAAAAACAATCCTTTGCCATCTTCTGCCCTCTCTGCATGCCAGTGGATTTATGCACTTCTCATTAACATTGTCCAGTATGCTGTCCCTTAATTTGTCTTGGCTGAGTATTTTTCTACGTGGAAAATGTTGCGTTTTCCAATTCTTTAGAAAAGATTTGTTTAAAAATAGCTTAGTATTTGCTCACCTAATAGTTGCATCTCCTCTTGCATCTTCGTCTTCTCATCCTAGAATCATCGAATATGCTGAGTTGGAAGGGACCCATCAGGATCATTGAATCCATCTCCCAGCCCTGTACAGAACTGTCCCCAGGAGTCACACCATGTGCCTGAAAGCATTGTCCAAATGCTTCTTGAACTCTGTCAGGCTTGGTGCTGTGACCACTTCACTGGAGAGCCTGTTCCAGTGCCCAACCACCCTCTGGGGGAAGAACCTTCTCCTGATATCCAACCTAAACCTCCCCTGACTCAGCTTCCAGCCATTTCCTTGGGTCCTGTCACTGGTCACCAGAGTGAGGAGATGGTAGCTGCCTCTCCTCTTTCCCGCATGAGGAAGTTGTAACTACAGTGAGGTCTCCCCTCAGTCTCCTCTTCTCCAGGCTGAACAGACCAAGTGACCTCAGCCACTCCTCATACGGCTTCCCTTGGGGCGTTTCATCATCCTCATGGCCCTCCTTTGGACACCCTCTGATGGCCTGATGTCACGCTCTGCTTTTCCAAATGTAATGTGCAGACAGTACCTCTCAGCTCTGGGAGTGTAGTGACTAGTTTACTTGCTGTAGGTAAGCTTGCAGTCTGCTACTTCTGTTTTGGGGCCTCTTTTAGCAGTAAATAGGCTATTTTCTGATGGATATTAATGCTCTCCAATGGGAAGGCAGTCAACAATGTAACGTTGAAACACTGTGTGTTTTCTATTTTTTCTTCTGTTGACTTGGTAGAGAATCTGCTCTTGATAACAGAATGGTAAAAGAAATACCAGAATTAGATAGCACTATCAATCTTTACAGGCTTAGAAATCGGTGAGTTCTAAAGATAGGTAATTCTATGAAGCATTTATGGAAAACGATCCTTGAAAATATCCAGGATTGATAGACTGTATTCCAGAGCCACTCAATGAAACTTCGTATAAGTTATAAAAGATTTCTGCAAACATTGTAGCATTAGTTGTGTAGATTTTGCTTCCATACTGGTGTTCTGGTTCATGTGTCTCATGCACAAAACCCGCATAATATTTGTGTGGTGTTTTCTATGTGATGGATCATATTTGCCTGAATTCTGGTTGCATCTTCTGACTTTGTCCAGTAACCCATGTTCCCAAAATTCAGTATATTGGTGTCCATACTTTGGAAATCTTCAGGTTAAAAGATTTTTTTTTCTTTTAAATGCACCTTTATGAAATAAAGTTTTGTGACCTCTGTCCTACTGCAAAGACTAATTTTTCCCGTATATGTCTTTGCATGGCTCTCTTCTTGATGCTAAATATGCCCCATCTTTGGTGTTTTTGTGTGATCTTTCAGAGCTAGAAAAGGCAGGGGGTTTAGCAACAGGAAAAAAACATTTCTCCCAATGGAGCACTTGGCACTTAGCTCTAATTCTGTACCTACGTCTAGCACAGTTGTGGTCCAGCACTCCTTTGAGTGCTGGACAAGCAGGCTGAGTGTGACACTGCTCAAAAGATGTGAGTGAGGGGTACCCAGCCAATAGTGCGTGTTCAGATCCCTTTCCTGGCGTGTGTGGCACATGCAGAATTCACAGGACTTTGCATAATAGGATGTTTTCATCAGGGAGGATCTAATTACGCTACTCCTGGTCTTGTCACTGATGAACTCTGCACTTAGCCCGATCTCGGGGTGATGGGACTTTATTACAGCATGATTTTCCCTTGTAAGTATGAAAACTCAAGCACATGCCCCATGTACAAGTTCTTCATGGCTAGTGAGGAAGATGTTTGCATTCCTGCAGTCGTGGAATCTGCAGGAGCCATGGGTTAAGCTGTGCTTCATTTGGCTTTTTATTACTGCTTGCTCGCTTCTTCCACCAGTTTGTCCCAGCTGGAAGCTGCTTCTGTTATGCCAAATCTCTGAATGTTCTTGTTGCAGATACATTTTTTAAAAAGTGTCATTGAGAGTTCTTTTTTTCTTCTGTAAATGGGGTGCAGGGAAGGGTAAGGAGGAAAATTACATTGCTTATTAAAGAATGCACTTCTTTGCAATAGAGAAGAAATCCTTGTCCTGCCGGAGAGCCCCATGTGGAGGCTGTCTGGAACAGTGCTGTCTGAGGCGATCATTTCTAACTCTGCCATGTTGTGAGATATTGGACCTTAAAACTGACACTCTGATCTGTAAGGAATGTTTGAATGTTTTGGAGAAGATTGATTGCTAACCTTTCTCTGACTCTATCCCTGAACGCTCATGGTAGCTAAGGTAACCTGATTTTGTAGGCAAAGAAAAACAAAATAGTATGTTGGTGAAAAACAGATACACATCAGTATTTTTCTTTGCCTGTTTTTTTCCCCCCAAGGATAAACAGTAGGCTTGCTGGCACATTTGAAAGTATTTAGGATTATTCACAGATTCTCTCTGGTCATTACCATTGAGTCATGTCCATGCACATACAGACCTGCCTGCAAACTTGTCCCCTTGATTATCTCTGTGCTAGTTGCTATGCCATGATCACCTTCCAGAAGTTCTAAATGGCTCTGTGTTGTGCTCTAAGGAACAATGACAGGTCATTTGTCAAACAGCTGGAAGCGTGAGGAATATTTGCTTTTCAGTCCTGTAAATGTCATGACCTATGTTTTTATCAGTAGGGGGCTTTCTTGCTGCGCCGATTCTTGCCTGTCAGCCAGTGTGCTCGTGGATCTTCCATCCAACAGCTCTCTCTCCTCCTGGGCGAGCTTTGAAAAATCTTTGTGCTTTGGGATAACCCCAATGCAATCCTCATGTATTGATGTACAGGAAGGAAATATACTTAGTGTACTCTAAATCTCATAAGCGTGTTTTTTCAGACCTAGCTGATGATGAGAACCAAGAGATCCTTCTGTGCAGTGGGTTCAGATGAAGGCTGGCTTTTGATTACGTCTTTGCTTTTTAGACAAAGGCTATTGCACACAATTTAATTACACATATCTGGTCTTTCCCTGCACTGTGTTGCCTGCTTGCCAACCAGTACAATTACAACTTCTCTCCTACACTAGTCCCAAATGTGTCAATCATTTCAATCCCTGGAAAGAGACAGTCTTACTGAGTTGTCTGAGACCTGTTGAGGCCTTTTAGAACATGGAAAAGTCCTGTGTGAGGATGTGTTGAACTTAGAGAGGTTTCCCGTCCAAAAACTGTTTTTTATGTTTTGTTAAGAAATTCAAGTTTAAGGTTTTAAGAGTATGCTGACTGAAAATGTTGGTAAGATTTTTTTGTAGTTAATATATTATTTGCCAGCCTGTTCTCAGTAATCAGGGATGTAAATTACCTATTCACCCATCTCTGATTGCATTGTTGGGCTGGCAAAAGCCCTGTTGGGCACACTTGCACCAGCGAAAAAAAGAGTAGTTTTCTTGGTACAGCTCTGGGGAATTAACAGAAGCTGCTCCATGAAGTTCATCCTCCAAAACCAACATGATACCTGCATTGCCCCTTCCCAGAAAACTGAAGCATAGGTGTTTGATGAAGTGCTTTGCCACACTGTTTAGTACCACAGACATGCAGTGGAGGAGCCTACAGATATTTCCTTGAAATTGCCATTGGCATTAAATGTATTTTAGGGCCGCTAATGCTGTTTTTGTAATCACCCAGTACAGTTCTCCTGCTTTTGAAAGGGACGACCAGGGACGATTTTGTATTGAGATGTGTCACAAACTCTCCTGGCTCTTACTTCTGCCTTGCTGGCGTCTCTTCTGTTTTTAGACTGAACACAAGCAACCCGGGTATTGCTAGTGTTGCTTTCTTGCTATAAAAGAGCTTATCTTTTTATGTTGATTAACAATAAAAAAACAAAACTGTAACATAGATAGACTTCCCCTTCCTTCTGACAGCCGTGTGATTTACTGCCAGAGATGACGCTGTCATTTCTTTGCTGTATTGCTGCTGCTGCCGCTGCTGCTGCTGTTTTAAGTGGTTTGGTGTGTGAGCTTTCTGAAACAACATGGTGTGTGTAGGATCTCGTGGGTGACGAAGCTGTCTCTTTTCTTCTTCCTTTCTCTCCTTGGTTTGTGCTTGTCTGTCTGCTGTGGTAGGTTTATTAATAAATTAAATATGTCCTTATTAGATATAATTTTGAGGAGGTTTGCATGTCCGTAGTTTGTAAGCAACTAAGGTGCCTCATGTTCAGGTCTGAGCAGATAGGAATCCCCTTGCACTCAAGAGGGCCTGATCCAAAGCCTGCTGAAGTTGGTAGGAAGACTCTTGCCAACTGCAGGGGGCTTTGGATCAGGCCTTACACTCCCACCTTTGTTGTGCCTCACTTAAAATGGTGCTTTTTCAGTTGTCTGTCTTTTTTTCTGGTTCGTTTTTTTTTTCTTTGTACGGTGCTGTGTATAACTTGAATATATTATGCACATATCCTACCCAATGGGTAGAACAAACAAACATACAAAAACAAGTAGATGTTAATACTGTAAGATAATGTACAGATGATACCAATTTTAACACAAAAAAATGGCATAGACTTTGTGAATGCCAATCTGTGCTTGGTCCTTTTTTGTAAGAAAGTTTGCAAATGAATGCATACAAATGACAAAAAGTCTATGTATTTTATTTTCCTATTAAAAATCAATATAATATCATAAGGGAAAAAGGTTAAACAAATCCTTTTTGACTAGCCTGTGTATAGCAATTAGTCGTTTGATGCATCTTTGCTGTGAAGATTTCTTATTTTTTTTTTTTTAATGTGTCACTTTAAAAAAAAGGAAAAAACCACAAAACAAGCAAAACCTCCACAGCTTTAACCTTGCAACTAGATGCTTCTTGTATTGGTTGTTGCCTTGCCATTGCTGAGTTGGACCAGTATTAGTTACTACTTCCCCAGCAGATACGTTATTTATTACTATCCTTGATTAACTTTTTTTTTTTAAACTTAGAAATGGGCTAAAACTTTTCGAACCTTTTTAATCACATCCTAGATTTGACGTGAAGCTCAGACGAGTGGGAACTGATCCAAACCATCCCTGCAAAGTCAAAACTAGGCCAGTGAGAGTTCTGTGACAACAGCCAGCCCTTGCTCTGTGCCCACGACTGGTGCACCATGCTGCCACTACAGGCTGTCCTTGGGCTTGGGGTGTGGATGGACTCGCTGGTGACCTGTGCTCTTGCAGGGTGGGCAAGAACAGCTGCAGCTGGTAGTGAGCTGAATGCAGGGTTTGAGTGGGAGCTTTGAGTTGACAGCTCTGCTGCTGTGTTGGCCTCTGACAGCAATGGCTTAACCCAGGTTCATATGGAAGATTACAGACAAATGCTTAGACCTGTTCAAACCCAACCCGGGAAGTGGTGTGGGAAGTAATTTGATGCTTCAGCTTCCTTCCAGACTTCCTTGGCAGTTTGATTCTCCCCCGGCATCTCCCCGCGTTTGGCTCTCCATCCCTGTGCTCCCGCACGCTCCTCGGTAAAGCAAATACCTCAGGAAAACTCAACATGAAGTTCTAGTGTAGGGACTTGCAGATGCTGTACTTATTTTTCTAAACTGTTTGTTCTAACTATCCCAGGACAGTAGATGATATAAAGTTTATCGGTCCGAGACAGACTCGTCCTCTCATAGATGGATACCAACTAATCTTTCATAGGTACTCCTGTCTGTATGTAGCTTTTTTATACTTGCCAGGCTTTAACCACAGATGTAAGGTAGCAGGGCGTTGGGAGATGCTTGAGATGGCGTTTTGGTTTGGTTTTTCAGATGATCAGCGAAGTGCTGTGCTAAAACTCAGGGGGCCTTACCTGGGGCCAGTGAAGTCAGTGGTGGGGCTTCCTCTGGTTTGAGTGGGCTTTCAACCCGGTCCGTCACGCTGGAGGATGGTGCCTTGGGGCACAGTTCTTCACTGCTTCTCTGTCAACCTGAAGCATCTACACCTTTGTCTGTAAATACGTTTGTAAAAGCCCTCACAGGAGTCCTGTATCTGAATGTTGATCATGGTTGTTTTGGTTTTTTTTTTTGTTTTAAAAGAAGTATGTTAAGTTTTTTATGGCCAGTTCTGCATCATCAAGCCCTTACAGGTAGCTTGTATCATCACATCCTTCTATATGTTGAGCTGTTCTGTCAGTAAGCATGTACCATAGGTAAATACGCATATTTTGTGATTGTCACTTGTTAATTCATTTATTGTTTGTCAGGGCGTGGAGTAATTGTTTTGGAAGTATGCCTTGCCTGGCCACCTTCACGTTTCTGTTTGCACTGCAGTACCACTTCTGTGCATGAAGGAAGAAAAGCAAACAAAAAACCCCGGGCCTTGACTAGGAAGACTGTACAGAGTAAACCTCCTGCTGGAGGAATCTAGAGTAGGATTTATCATAACAAAACATGCATTTTGAGTGGACCAAACACGAGCATGTCTCCTTTTAGAGGCACTAATTTGCTTTGAAGCTGCAGTGGAAAGAGCAGACTATCTATTAAGTGTATTCACAGCTGTGTTCACGCTTCTCCATTTACCACAAAGCACAGCAGGCAGCCAAGATTTTAAAAGGACTATAAGCAGAAGTTATGAGAGCCTCAGGCATCATAGACCTGGACAGCAAAAATAATAATAATAATAACAATTTTTAAAAAATCATTTTAATATTCTTTAACAAAGCTTTTCTACTTATAGTATAAAGACGACATAAGCGTCGATAGGGGTTTTATCTTTGTATAACTCTCAACTGCCCAATGCTGCTGTGCTCAGAGCATTTCATGATGGTATGTACATCAGTCAGGCTGTTACACTCAAAATTGACCATCAAATGCCTGTTCTTAGAGTGTTACCCTTTCTTTGTTGTTTCTTGCTAGTTAATTTACAGTGTAAAATGCTTTATTGCTGTATGGATTTTTAAGTTTTTTTGTATTTCCAACATTGTGGCTTTCAAGATCACATTTTCAACACATCTCTTATTTTTGTCCATTTTCTTTCAAGCTATTCTGAAATATGTACAGCACTATCAACAATATTTAATCTTTCTTTTAAAATTTATTGTTGTAAAACAAAGCTATTAAAAACAGTAAGTCTTTTTACAACTGTATTGGAATTTCTCAATAGCTGTTCATGTGATGCTATGACAAACCTGGCTTGCTTTATTTTTTATTTTTTTGAATTTTATTTTCTATTTAACACAATTAATTTGTTGCTTATTTTCCACCGTAACTCCCAGTTATATACAGAAAAAGATTTCAACTGTTGTGTATCTGATTCTTTTAATTGAGCAAATGGTGATGTCCTAGTTTTTAGACCTAAGGTCTGTTTATTGCAATACTTTTAAAGGAAGATGTTGCTCTAAGTGCTGTTGTTAGTTTTAAATACAGATTTTATGCTTGTTCTTAATATGCTGTGGTTAAACCATGGCACAAAATTATTAAAAATTATTAAATGCATTTGTCTCCTGTTGGATTTATTTTCCCTTTGCAGTGGAAAAAAACCCAAAAAGCTTGGAACACGAGAGTGGCCTTGGTAAAATAAGTAAGCGTCTTTCCCTTGCTGATTTGCTGCTGGCAAGCAGGTAGCAGATCGTTAAGGAATCCGAGAGGACTCAGTCCTTGAAGCGTTATGTGGGGGCCCCGGGAGGTGGATGTCTGATGAGGGTTTAAGGTCAGTGTTCTGACCCTCACACTCTGGTGATTAACGCTGGGATGGTTCCGGGCGTTTCTGCCCTGCCTCTGCGATAGGATGGGCTGTGGCAGGAGACAGCCTGTCACCCGCTGGAGTTAAGTCTAGGCACTTAATCTAAGCCAGCTCGTGATTTCAATTCCTTTAAGATAACAACCCCACCTCAATCTCATTTAGAGCCCTGCTGTTGGTGACAGCCTCTGGCACAGCAGTGCTGACTGACCAAGGGGGCGATAAGCAATGCCCCCAAAGCATTGAGTGGCAAAAAAATCTTTAAAAAATGAAGATGCAGAAAACGGCTTGTGGGAAGGAGATTCACAACCTAGTTTAGGAGAGCTGGGACACGCTCTGGCCAGTGCTTAGAACAAAAGCAGTTGTGGTCCAGTAATAGGGTCCAGTAATGCGGTGAGGAGAGGGATGAAACTGTTAGTAAGAAACCAGATTAAAAGGTCCCATGAAACACTCAGAGACTTGTCTTTGGTAATACAGATCTTTGCAAGGTAGATCAAATTATCCCTGGCTGGTACCTGCCACTTTGCCATAATAGAGCTTAACGAAACTGGGAAAAAGCAGGTAATTTCTCTTCATAAGTGTATAAAGTGATGCTTTATTTAGCAGGATTATTAATAACAGAGTAATCTTGGCTTATATTTTATACCTGTGCTTGCTGGAGTTTGGTGTCTGCATTGCTGCGATGCAATGCTGAGTAGGAGTACTTCAAACCTGGGGCTTTCTTGCAGGTCTTTTCCAGGAAGAGGTCTGCTGTGGGAGCCGTGGTCCAGCCCACTTCTGACACCCTGCTGTTGAGCTGCCTTTATATTCCACTCAGAGAGGAACCAGGGGGGTTCCCCTTGCTGCTGTTCTTTTGAAACGCCTTAGTTCTTTAAATGTTACAATACTTATTTTTGGGTCAAAAGTAACCATCTTTTTTTCCTATAACCATCCTGAGTTTGCTCTCCTCCATCTACAGCATTTTAATTCTTCTTTAGTATTTAGAAAATTGCTAGTTCCTTAGTCCTTAGAAGCACTCTAAATCTCCAAGCTTCTGCTCCTCCTCTACCATCTGAACCCTGAACTCCCTGGAAACTGCATTTTTTGAGCCTGCTTTGATCTTTTACTTAATCTGGTTTTAATTGTATTTATATTTGGTTTATAATATGCCATTCTGTTTGATTGTGTTTTAATATCACTGCCAATGGTTGCAACTCAGCTATAAATGGGATGTCTCATCTCAGTAGGGTTACTTTTTTTCTGCTAAAAGATTAATATAGTGGCTGCTGCAGTCCTGTGAAACCTCTAGGTCTGGCTTCCAGGCTCCCAGCAGTATTGTGTCTCATTACAAACACCCTGTTTTTAACATCCCAAACCCTTTTCTTCCGAAGACCCCTCTGTAATGAGACTTCGTTACTTAGACAAAAATTAATTAGGCTTCTCTCATTATCACTGTTTTGATCGGTTGTGCTTTAAATGAGTTCTAATTAAAATGCACATTTTAAAACCCTTCCTGCTGAATCCTCTTCTAATACCTCGCTTCTACTGGGGCGATGCCCTGCTTTTTGTGCAGTTTGCATTGTGCTGCTTTTGCAGAACTCTAGCGTTGACTAAGAAAACTAAAAACTTGCATGCTTTTTTTTTTGCTTGTTTTCTACATTTTTTTTCCAGACTGGCTGCCAAGTGATTTCTCCTGAGAGCCTGAGAATGGGGATTAGAGCTGAAACATTGAATTCTTTACATGTGGTAGAATTGATGAGCTGAGTTTCTCAGTGTCCTGTATAGTCAGTAACCCTACTTGTCCCCAGAATGTTCCAAAACATAACGGGGAAGCTATAGTTCTATAGCTTCTAAATAGTAACTATGTAGTTATTATTTAACTGCAAATTTCTGCTTGCCTTAGGTGTTCCAAGTTGTCTTAAATACATTATTTATTTTGGCAGGACTGCATGATCCATCCCAGGGATACCCACCACATGCTAAGCCAGTGCATGCTCTGCTATGGCTCGAGGGGGACATTTGAAGGCTGGCTCTTGTTAATAATGGGGTTAATCTGTAAATCAGATAAAATATTTTGTATCCTTTAATGGTTTCCACTATGAAGCGTGTTGCAGAACAGCAGCAGGAAAGTGCTAAAAGTGTTTTAAAGATGAGGAAACACACATGAAGGAGTACATGCCAGGTCTCAGCGCAGCCTATGGCAATGCTGGGAATAACTCGCCACCCTTCCCAGTCCCTCCACTTGCGAGGTATAGTTTCCCTCTGCTCACTTCCAACACATCCCACTGCCTTATACAGACCTATTTTCTGTGTTTGGCAGGGCTTTGAGCAAGCAGCCAGGACATAGCCACCCGTTGTTCAGAGAAAGAGGGCACCTTTTTCATGGAGGCCAAAATGCCACCCTTGAGCCCCAGAAACTCCCGTCAATGCCAACACCAGATCATTCCAGCTTAATTTAACATTTGCAGACATTACAGTGATTGACAGTCGAGTTGAGTGGAAAATTCCAGTTTAATCCTGCTCTGTGTGCCACAGACATGGGCTCAGACAGCTTGACCTACATTTAACCCTAGGCAGCCAGAAATTCTTAGGGGAAAAGAAAAGAAGTCGTTTTCATCTCAAAGCAGTGAGAACATTCCCACTTATTACATGTCCCTGTGTATATGCATACACATGTAATAGTGTTACAGTGCTGTGAATATTTCATGAGCTGAGCCAAGTTTGCCCTGGTTGGCTTTACTTGGTGAAGAAGACGTATAAGTCAAATATAAAAGCATAAATGTGCTTGCGTAGCCGTTCAGCAGGGTTTATGGCAACAGCAAAAGGGAGAGGAGCTAGTTCTTTCCTGACAATGGAGTTAGGATTGTAAGTGCTATAAAATTTGCTTATGCTGCAAACTTTATAGCTCTTGGGGAAAAAGCTGATGAGCTGGTAACTTCAACTAATGTATTGTCAGGAAAAGCCTAACAGGTAAGGCTTGACTGAGGGACTGCAGAGTCAGTCTGGTTTCTTTGACCCCCTCCTTCTGCAGATCAAAGGTGCTGATAGTGACTGACTATTTGTTTTGGGAAGTTACTGGTGCAGTGCTGGGTGTCACAGCTTTTCAGCGAGAGGTGCATTGGCAAACATGAAAAGCCCTGTGGCTGAGTGATAACTCTATTAACTACTCAGCAGGCAAGCCCTCTCACCTTCTACAGTCATGCTGTATATTATACCTACAGATAAGACAATATGCATGCTATCTCCAGCCATGTGCTAGGGCAAACAGGCACTTTAGTATAAAATTGTGCTCTGTCAGGGAAATGGCATCAGGTACACTAAGATTGCCATCTGACAGTGACACAGAAGTGAAGTGCCTGTCTGCAGTAAAACTGTACTCAAGAGTAAATCGTGCAGCTGTAGCTTGAGTGCTGCTTGTGCGCTGGCATTTTGGCTTCTTTTATGTGAAGGAGATTGTCTGTATGTGGGTACGTGCTGTGCAGAGGTGTGCGAACCACTTAAATAGAGGGCTAGTGCACAGCAATCCAGCAATAGAAAACACACTGTTAGTACATCAGGCTGAACTTTGAGTACTCCTTGCATAAAATGACACTGTGTTCTCTTTATTTTCATGGCTTATCTAATCCAGGATAAAAACTAAATTCAGGTATTTGGCTAACCATATCATTAGTCACCAGTTAGCCAAGGCTGAGAAATTTCCCTTTCTCCACTACAATTCATCCAAAGGTCTCCTTCTGCATTGAAACACAGCTGCCACATCTGGGAAGTAGCTGGAGGCCACAGCTGTGTGCAGGCAGCTGTTTTGGGGGGAAAGGCGCTCAAAGGCGGCTCTCAGGCAGTGCCTGGATAAAGAGTCGGTGTGAATGCGCTGGTGGAAGTGCTTGTCAGTGCCAGCTGAGGGTACTCAGCACCACTTACTGCAGAGTCTATTCAGCTGAAGGGCAAGTTCAGCATCACTGCTCATCTCTACCTTCTCTCGTGTTCTCTCGCATCCACGTCCTTACAAGGTCTGGCAACTCCTTTTGCACCTATGAACAAATCCATGTGAAATGATAACAAAAAAAAGATGTGTGGTAAACTTGCAGGTTGTGTATTTAGAACCTAATGGTGGAGCTGGATTTTGTCTCCACCTGCTTTGTGACCCTAGATGGGGGGTCATCAGTAAGCACAAGAGCCAGGGCAAGGCAGTGCTCACAAGGAGCCTGTGCTGTCTCTCCATGCCTGCTTTAGGTCACCAAGACAGCCCACTGAAATTACCAGAGCTGGATCTGTTCCACTACCAGCCCCCCAGCAGTACAGTTTTGATTCATATTAAGTGTAGCATCCCAACTGCATTTCTGATGGATTCAGCATAGCATTTCAAGTGGAAATTACATCAGTTTTATGACTTCATTCTGATTGCGAGAGTACATAAGATCCTTGATTCAGCATGAGCTTGAGGGGAGGACGCAGACTATTCGATACTGTAACCAGTCAGACTGGCAATGGAGTTGACTCGAGAACTGTAGCCTGTTTAGGCATTATGGGGCCATACTGCATCGTCCATGTTAGGAAGCCATGGCACGAGTAATCTGGTACTAAGTATGCTAAACCTGGATTTACCCGTTGGAGAACCAGCATTATCAAGACAGTGTTTGGCAGCAGTCTGGCCCTTCAGCTCCTCCAGCCGCCCAACACAGCAGTACCGCTGCACATTTCTGAGTTACTCCTAGAATTGTGGAATCCTTTCCTTCGGAAAAGACCTCTAGGGTCAGTCATCAAGTCCAGCTATTTTCCTAGCACTGCCAAGTCCACCGCTAAACCATGTCCCTAAGTGCCACATCTACACATCATTTAAATACCTCCTAAGACGGTGACTCCACCACTTCTCTGGGCAGCCTGATTCACCCTAGGGAATGCTGAAGCCCTGAGGTTGCAAATGAGATCTTGCCTGCATCACCCATAGCTATCTCCCTGACCTCATAAACGCCATTTTGTCAGAGCACTGGGACACAGGATGGCCTGAACCTTTGTTTTGCTGTATTGGACTCTTCTTTAGTGGTAATGGACAAGGTTCACAGGAGTGAGGCTCCACTTTCAGAGGTGGCCATTGTCACAACCACCACTGTCCTTGGGCAGTGAGAGCTGCACTTGCTGCTGTGTCTGTGGGGAGCAACTGCTCTCTGAGCATCACAAAGCTCAGAGGAGCTCACGACATGTCACGAGGATGTCTTCCTTCTCTGTCTGGCAGCTGCAAAGAAGACAGAGAAGTTTCAGTTATACCAATTCTGCATAGAAAAAGTAGCAGATTTTCAGACTTTTTTTTTTAAACATTACTTTAAAACCCACAAACCAAACAATCTTTAAAAAAACTTTTTTAAACAGTGCTGGAGAATTGAATTGAGGTAGGGTCTCCTCTACTTGCATTTTAGTCTCTGGCCACTTGGTCAGACCCAGAAGCAGCTAGAAATCTTCCTTTATTACATCTCTTTATGAAACTGTTCCCCTGTTGTATTAAGTCTGGGTTGGGTTTTTTTCTTGGTTTTTTTTCTTTTTATTCCTAAAGAAGCCTGAATATTCTCCCTTGTGTTCCCTTCTCTGTGATTGTCCAATCAATTCATCAAATTCAAGCCCAAACTTAACACTACATGTTACCCTGCAGGCTTTTGATATCAAGATGTATTCTTTCTGCTTAAGAAGATCATAAAAATAGGCAGCTAATTGCCAGGGGATAATTACAATTCTCTAATTATTATTGTTGCTGATGGTAAGTGATGAACAAGGATGAATGTGATGCAATGCCCTTAGCTGACACCCTGAAGGGGACACACTCAGACGAATTTGTTTCAACTTTGGCTCCAGCACCATCTTGGGTCACTGTTTTCTCTCTGGCCTGTTACCGGGTCACAGCTTTGGCTCCAACCCTGCTCACAAGGTTCAGCTGCACCTTCAGCTTGGGCACTGATTTCAACTGTGACTGGCTCTGGTCCTTGTTCAGGCCATTATTTTGACTGGCCCCATTTTCACTATTGCTTCAGCTCCAGCCATTGCTTAGGCCAAGATTTAAACTCCTCTTGGGCTGAGACTTCAGCTGTTTTCCTGTCAGGCTCTGACTTTGGTTCTGGGCCCATCTTGGGCCATGATTTTGTCTCTGGGTCCTGCTCAGGATGTGCATTCAGCTTTGGCCCAATACTGTGCTGCTGTTTCCACTCAGCTCCATTGTGGTCTGCAACTTTTGCTCCTGCTTGTTTCAGGCCAATACTTGGGTGCCAGCCCAGCGTTGGTCACAAGTTTGGCTCCGGCTGTGTATCACTCTTTGAGCTGAGCTGCAGCCCCTGCTCCTTGGCCCTGTCTCTTCAGCTCCAACTTGGTATCAGGCTTCAGCTCTGGCCCCTGGCTGGGCTGTGATTTTGGTTCTGGTCCCATCTCAGGCTGTGGCTGCAGGTCTGACCTCTGTTCAGGCTGTGAGTAGAGATCAGGAGCCATCTTGGGCCTCTATCATGTCTCCACCCCCATCTTTGGCAGTGATCGCAGCTCCAGGACCCATCCTGAGCCACGGCTTTGATTCTGGTCCCATTTTGGGTCATGAGCTTGTCCCCAGCCTGATACAGGGCTCTGACTCCAGCTCCAGCTCAGGCTCCCATGTCAACTCTGCCCCTGCTTGGTCTTTGACTCTGCTCTGCCCTTCTCTGTCTGTGACTTTGGGTCCTGCCTGATATCGGGCAGCAGCTTTGGCTCTGGTCCCTGCTTGGGCTGTGACTTCAGCACTGGTGCCAAATTGAGCTGTTAAGCTCATCTTTGTAGAGGTGCTGGAGTGAGACTTTATCTCCTCCCATCTACGGCAGCAATTTGCGCTCTGGCTCACTTCAGGCTGCTGCTGCAGCTCTGGCTCAATACTGGGTTGAGATTTTTCTTGGCCCCATCTTGGACTGAAACTTGGCTTCAGCCCCATCTTTGGCCATAACTTTGGCTTTGGCCATTGTTCAGGTGGCTTCTCTGGGTCTGCCCAGGCTTTGGGTCTGACCCCTCCTCAGGAGGCTGCTGTGACTTGGCCACTGTCTGGGCCATGGCTTTGGCTCTGGCCCCGTCTTGGCTTGTGACTTTGTCTCCAGCCACATCTTCATCTGCAGCTTTGGCTCTAGCTATTGCTCAGGCCACAAATCTGGCTTCATTTCCATCTTGAGATCCTGCTTTGGCTCCAGCCTGATCTCTGACTGCAGTTTTGGTTCTGGATTGGTATTGAGTGATGACTTAATCTCTGGCCTGATATTGGCCAGATGCTTTGCCAACAGCTTGATAGTAGATCACAGCTTTGGCTCTGGCCCTGATTGGGAGGCTATTACAGCTCTTACGTGGGCTGCTACTTCAGCTTCAGTTCTGTGTCCAGCTGTGGCTTTGACTCTGGCCACCTCGCCATCCACATCTTTGTCTCTGCTTTAGTACTCAGTTGCTGCTTTGGCTTTGGTCCCTGCTTGGTTCATGACTTCTGCTTTAGCCCATTTCAGGCTGCAACTTTGTGCTTCTTGGGCAGTGATTTCAGCCCTGTTCCCTGACTGGTGGCTATTTTTGAGCCACCTTCAGCTCCTGTCCATTGTGAGGCCATGAGTTTGGCACAGTTTTTGGATCAGGGCTTCAACTCTGGCCCCTGCTCCAGCCCCTGTGTGGATCATGGCTTCAGCTCCAGTCCCATATTGAGCTGTGACTTTGGCTCTGGCCCCATTTCAAGGCACAAGTTTGGCTGCAGCCCCATATCAGGCTGTGATTTCAGCTCCAACCCCATCCTGAGCTTTAACATCAGTGGCAGTGCCATTTTTCCTGTGTTTTTGGCTCTTGCTCAATCTCAGACCACATCTGTGGCTCTGGCCCCTGTTTGGGTTGCTAATCTGTCCCTTGTCATATCTTGGGCTGTTACTTTGCCTCTAGGGGAAATCTTGGGCTGTGGCTTCAGCTCCGGCCCCATCTCTAGATGTGACTCCAGCTTCATTGCAATTTCAGGCCATGATTTCAGCTCCAGACATATCTTGGGCCTCTGAGACAGGTCTGGCCTAATACCAGGTTGCTACTTCAGCCTCCGTACCTCTTTGGTCTGTGACTGTGGCTAGGGCTGGATAGCAGGTTGTGGCTGTGGCTGTAGCCCCATGTTGGTCTGTGGCTTCATGTCAGTAGCATTTCTGGGCATGATTTCAGCTCTGGCCCAATACTCGGCTGTGAGTTCAATTCCTGCCCTATCTGGGACCACTGCTTGCCTCCAACTTGAATTTGGCTCTGGTCCGTGCTCAGGCAGTGAGTGCCACAGCAGTCTGGGAAGCAATGTAGGCTCTGGCCCCTATCTCTGGTCATGGCTTTGGTTCCAGCCCATCTTGGGTAATGAATTTTTTGGCTCTGGCACTACCTCAGGTTGTGACTGCTGTTTTGTCCTGATACTGGGCCGTGATTTTTGTTCCAGTCCCTGTAGGGATGTTATCTTGACTCTGGGCCCACCTTCAGCTGCGATTTTGTCTCTTCCCCACCTTGAGCCACAATTTAGGCCCCAGCCAAGTAGTGAGTTGTGACGTTGGCTCTGGCTCTGCACTGGTTTGCAACTTCAGCTCCAGTCCCATTTTGGGATGTGATTTCAGATCTGCCCCTTGCTTGGACCTTAACATCTACTCCAGTTCCATCCTGGGCCCCCAGTTTTGACACTCATTCCCTGCTTTGATCACAGCCCAATTGTGGGCCCAGCCTGCTCAGGCTTACAGTTGAGCACTGTCCCAGTTTCAGGTCCAGCCCTGTTGGAGGTTGTGATGCTGAGCTGCCAGGGGTAAAAAGGCAAGCCCTGTTAGCACTAACTGAATGGCCCTGCAGGCAGTGGAAGGTGCTGCTGGGCTTCTGTCTGGGCTTTTCACCTCACCAGGGAAGGACTCCTGGCACTAGCTGGGCACTCCCTTGCTCGGGTCACTTGTGGGCTGCCTCAGGGCCTCTTGGTGCTGCAGCCCAACTGTTTGCTTTCCCAGGCCATGGCACCTGCTCCCCTGTCCCTTCTCTGCTGCTGAAGGCACTCACTGATGCTGCCCCACCTTAAGGGACACTGCTGCCACACAAGTGTGCCAGCTGTGCTGGCTTGGGCACCAGAAGGAGACCCTGTGCTGTCCCCAGGTGCTCCTTGCTTGCCCCGGCCTGCCACTACAGCGCGGGCACGCTTGCTCTCCAAAGGGTGGTGGCCCCCGGCTTCCAGCCACGCAGACTCACGCTAAATCTGAGTGTCACTAACAAGAACTGCACCTCAGTATCATGGCAAGATAATTTATAAGCGAGATACAGGATGAAAGTCAGCTTTAGCCTAGTTAAAGTTGCAGCATAGCTGGGTACCATAGTGGACTTACATTCATTCCCTGGGCGGCCCAGGAAACTCCCCAGGTGGTCTCTGCACTAATGAGGCAGAGGTTCCATGTAAGGCCAATTTGAGACAAGGTCACCAGTACAGCCAAGCATGTGACTAATTGTCACAAAAGCTCTCCAGGTCAGACTTCCAAAGTCATGAAGATTTCCCCTCTCACTTTGTATAAATGGATCCACTTGACTGTGTACTTTGTTAACTGACATGCTGGGTGGAGAACGTGGCTGTCCCAGAAACTCCTCAAGCTTCTCCACACTGCAAAATTGACCAGCTACACAGAGGAGGCACTTGCCAAGAGTCACTGTGAGCTGTTCCTGCAGCTGCAGTAATGATCACACAGGACAGTCAACTCCAAGTCAAACAGCTTTTGTACTTAGCATCAGTAGAGATGGATCATATAAACACTGGAGGGGTCACAGGCCAGCTGGACAAGGGGAAAGGCAGGAAGAGGTGGTGTAATGAACAAGTTCTAACATGTCTAAGGGCTAAAAACTCATCCTAGGACACCAAGGTGCCCCTGGGCAATCCCTGCCACGTGTAAAGAGATGGATGCTGTAAGCTGCACTGAAAGGGTCCCACATGTGGCCCCAGATGAGAGTGACCATGCAATATTACTGGGGCATACTTTGAGCTTTGCAGGGTCCTGCAGGACATGGGTAACACTGCCCCCAAAAGTGGGAAACCAGGACAAATGCCAACGTCAGAAGAATGTGTGCATGGGGACAGTAAAGAAAAGCACACTAAAATAGAAAAGCAAAGTAGCATCTATTAATTCCAGACCTACAGTAGTACTTAGCAGTGTAAGAGTTCACAGAATTTTTTTTTAATAGTATTTATCAGAAACATGGCACTTTACATCTTCAGGTCACTGAATATACAATGATTATTCCTCACAACATCCCTGTGAGGTAGGCATTAGACTGCGGTTACTATTTTACACGTGGACAGAGGCAGAGAAGTATGTAATCAATCCTGCACAATTAAGTTAATGAAGGTCAACTCAAACACGGAAAAGCCCTCAGTGACTTGAATGAAAACAGGACAGTGGGGCAGAGCTGATACTTCATCAGCTATATTTTTTCGCTCCAGTCAACTGCAATGCTTAGGGTCCAACTCTGTTACTTCCCCATATCCCCCTGCAAAAAAGCACCTTTGTTAAACAACTTACACATGCTGAGTTGCTACAAAGTGAGATCTGTAGTAGAAATTGGAAAAACACACTTCAATTTAGCCTACATTTGAATAAGACTGAGAGAAGTTTGCCTGCCCAGTCAAATAGATCAGTTTCAACTTTAGTCCTTTATGACATCTAAGACAGCATTTCAGCCTTCAGGTATGAATAAGTGTTTGCTTGACTTAATCTAGGGGAAAAAAAGTTTGGTAGACTGTGATCACTGTCTCAGAAATCATGCTTATTTTAGTCAAATTGTTCTCCTGAAGTCTGAGAGATTTCTGAATAGCAGGAGGAACTTTGGGGTTTAGCTCTAACTCTCCATGTGTTTAAAAAGCCCCTTAGTATAGCAATTTCTCAAATAAACTTTTCTTTCAATATTTTTTTTGTTTCAAAAATCTAATAGAGCAGGTTTGTAAACTTTAACACAATAAACAAATCCTAGTGTTTAATATACAATTATTGATTAATTTCATTTAATGACTTTCTACTGTAAATCAACTTCAGGAAACAAAGTATACTTGACAGTATGGCTACTGTGATTAACTCATCTTCCTATAGCTTTCAGTTGAGGTTTCTGAAGAGATGCACTGTCCAAGAAAGATTCATAGTCTCAACCTGTAAACCACTGCAGCCTGGCTGAAGCCAAGGAAGCCATTGTAATTAATTCCTGCTGAGTAGCTGATCCATCAGTTCCTTCATGTGCAGTATCAGTGACAATGGTCTGCTCCAAATTGAGAGATGATCACGATTGAAGAGGCTTGGGTCCACATACTCTAAAAACCTAAACATGCTGCCCTTCCCAACAGAGAAATCTTCATTCTCATTTAATGGAAGGCTCAGTCTAGTGGAACAATGGCTGTGCACTATGATGGGAGAAAAATGGAGTAGTGGCTTTTGGCAGAAATAGCCTTCATTTTGATGGGGAGGGTGTGGAAAAAAAAGAAGGAGGAGTAATTGTTAACATTATTACCAAAGGGACATGTTAACTTCTAATCTGAGATTAGCTTTTCCTTCTGTAAATTGAAACTTTGTCACAACCTCTCCCCCAGGGAACTTTAACCTTTAAATCCACATAGCAATTTTAGTCTCCAGACAAGGGGCAAAAAAACAAAACAAAGAAAAAAAGAAAAAAGCTCAGAAGTGCACTTCGCATATCCTGCCTCATGAAGGGTTAAAGTGCTAAGTTTGATATATCCAAAAATTAAGCATCTCTCCTACTCCTTTATTTTTTTAAATGAAACTTTATCTTTGGTTTCTTGTATCTTCCCTGTAATTTTATCCTTTGTTTCCTCCATCTTCTCTGTAATTTTATCCTTTGTTTCCTCCATCTTCTCCGTAATTTTATCCTTTGTTTCCTCCATCCTGTCTTGTAGGTATTCCTTTACTGGTGGTGGTGTGGACATGTAGCCATGCTTACGTAGATATTTAACAGTGACGGATGTTCCTCCCAAAGTCACAGTGTATCTGGCAGGAGTTGCAATCTTAAAGAAACCAGAGAACACGCCACATAAATAAAACGGGACAATAACATCCAGCAAAAGGTATTTTTTTACGCTGAAAATTTATTTTGACCAGTGTCAGATTCTAAATATATCTTCAATTTGTAAGGAAATAAGTCAGTTTACAGTGCATCCCCTAGAAATGCATATCTTTTACTTAAAGTATCATTTTGTCAGAGCCAGCAAGGGCAATAGACTTCCTTTAAAAAAACTGATCAACATACGTGTATGTTGCGTGTAGGACAAACATTCAGCATTTCAATGCAATTCAGAACAGACTGCATGTGAACACTGAGTTTCTTCCAACACTGCCAGATCTCCCAGCTATAACAACATCTTTATATTTAACCACATTTATTTATTGGTCTCTTTTAGGCACAGGAAAAATTGGAAAGAGTGGTACTTTCACATTTTGTTTGGGAAAATAACCCCTTTGAAAGCAGGCAAGAAGCACATCACTTTTGGAAAAAAACCAAATGAGTGGCATGTACAGCAAATACTGTACCTTTTTTTTGAATGGTCTGACATGTTTCAAGTTTCCCAAACACAGACTTTGCCCATATAAAGCAATAAAAGGAAACTCAAACCTGAATGTAAGTAATTGATTCAAACGGACAATGAAAATACTTGAGAGTGATGGACAACTAAGGGGAAGACAAAAAATCATCTAGGATAAAAATAACTGTACTTTTATCTGGAATTCAATGAGGTGTTTAAACTTTACCTCTTTGTCCCTGCTCATTATGTCAGGGATACAGAAGAATAACTTGATAACTTAATTGTCATCTCAGAGGGCTGCAATAGTTCTGCAGCCAAGAAGTTATTTTAGAAATACAGAGAGACTCCTTGAAGGAACACAGAGCACATATCAACTTGCATGGGACTATTTTTACCACAAAAATGAATGCTCATGTACATGTAACTATTGAAGAAAGCTAATTAATTCCTTCTGCTGTAAACAAGTAAACCCTGTTTAGTTCACCAGGCAAGACTTGGAGCTTATTTACAAACTATAATTATACTTACTTTATACAATGCATATGCAGTTAGTGCATTTCCACTCTGGGAATTTTTCAGGATGTCTACTACACTGTCTGGTAGGCCAATCAACTCTAGGAATGGAACGACATTCACCCCACTATAAAAGAGAAAAACACTGGTAACTTCAATGGGAATTTTAAACCTGAACAGTAATTTAGAGTACTATTTTTATTCTTTATTACACAAACTTTGTAATTTGAGAACAAAATGGTTTTTTATCTAAGAAATATACTTACAGGATTTATGTTTCTGACCACAGGTAAAATTAATGTTCTCTTCAGCATTTCAAAAGGTGACCCATTTATATTATCCCTGTTGGGTGGAATGGCTTCTAACTTACCTGTGTCTCAGGTAAGTAGATGTAATGGTGGTAAGACAGCTACTCAGGCTCCAGCTGTGCACATTCAATTTCATGTTCTGTTTTGCCTAAAATTACCTTTTTTTCTTTTAAAATTTCGACAATGTTCTCCATTCACTTCTAAATATATCAAACAAATGGAATGTGGCAAAATAAAAGGAAGCAACATGTTTCATGGACAATACTTCAGGGGCTTTCTGCTCAGTTGTTCTACTGTGTCAGTATAAGGTGTCAAGATGGGTGGAGGGAGCTCCTATCACAATTTCTTTCTATTTGAAATCCAGGGAAGCACCAAAGGACAAAAGAAAGCTCATCTTTACATTACAGAAGAAAGCTACACACAATTATAGAAGACCTGAGTTTCCAAAATTTAGAGATTTTGTATTATTAGTACCATTATCCATTTCTATCTAATATTTTAAGCATTCTTCTGAGCATGCAATCACTTTAGCATCAGGAACAGTAACAGGCAGTAATCCACCAACGGTTATTAGAACCTACAGTCTGAAGGCCTGTTCCCAGAGTAGGAAATGGAGACCTAGTAAGAGCTAAAATACAGCACTAACTGTGCCATTTCATAAACCACCACTGTTTAGTCTCGTATGACCAGTCATTCTGAAAGTTATTTTTCCACTTCAAGAGGGTGCTTATCCTGTGGCATAACAAACTGAAGCTTTGTTATAATTAGTTTCTAGTTGAATATTTCAGTTGTTTTCATCTGCCAAATACCTACTTTAGCAGCAGGCTTTAGAGTTTCAAGAAAAGTAATCTTCACTCAATCTGAAATGTCTGGATGTAAGCATCAACCTGAATTAATCCAAAGCAAAATATTTTTATAGCTCAAGACCTTTATTCCTCTGACATGAGCTAAATTTAGAATGACATTTGGATCTATAGCTCCCAGAAAGGGCAATTATGCCAGCTGGTTAGAGTAACTAAAACAAACACTTGTGCAGTAAGGCATTCTGATGTCAGAGTTCCATCCTTGCCACCACAAACCGTCGTTGTTTCATGCTTTCTATTATTAAATATACAACACCAGCAGTCCAGAGATAAACATTTGCTCATATTTAGCAAACTATTTCCAGATAAATAAAACTTCTTTCATCTGAACTAGCAAACTAGCAGCTCATAATTGATGTAGTAGCTTTTTTCTAATAAATGCCATTTTCCAGAATGGTATCTAGCACATGCTATAACTAAAAGAAACTAAAATTAGAATATTTAGTTTATCTCTTTTTTTAAACCATACAAATATTTAATTTCCAATTAAAAAGTACAGTCTACAGTAGCAATTTTTTCAGTGGACAGCAGGAAAGGCAGGAAATAGAAACAAAAAAGGAAGGGATACACATAGGTTGTGAACTGCTAAGTGAGGTAAATCCATGAAATGAAAATCCAGTTATGAGGGAGGACTGGGGATGAAGCAGGAAGGAAGTGGTAAAATACCCTGAAGTCCAAGGGCAAAAAAAAGGTCTATAAGGATCTCAGCTAGCCATTCTTAATCAGGATTTCAAATCCCTATCTTTACCTTTTGAGAGGTTACTAATAATTTCAATGCTGTTTACATCCATGCATCATTTTGGGGAGATAAGCATTCCTTTACATGTTAGCAATGTACCTGGTACACAGCAATAACTGGTAATGCATGGTAATAGTATGTACATGACACTCTCATGAATCCTATATACTTTCAATATTAATCTTATGCTTTAGTCAAAAATGTAGCCACATTCGTCTTTTAAATATAAAGGCACTTTTTAACATGCAACAATAATTTATACGTCCTTTCACGAGTAGATCTCAATTCAACCATGGTATTGGGCACTGCAACAAAATATCAACTTACTTCATGGCTGCATAGTAAAAGGATCCAAACCATACAGTGGAAGTCAGAAGGTGCACTGGAATCATGACTTTTCCATACTGCTTAAAAGTTTTCTTGAATCTCTGAACAAGACTAATTGATTTGTCTTGTAATGGATCAGGTTCTGAAGAATCTGACTCTGCAGGGCTCTGCTTGGGCGCATCAGTGGCCGAATGCAAAGGAGTTCTCTCATCTGGTACTTTGTGAGAAGAGTCTGCTGGCTGTGATGAAAAAGCAGTTTTCTTTGAGGCAAAGTGAGCTGCACCTGCATGAAGACATTGTTTAGGAGGGTCCAGTGCCAGCATCACTTTGCATCCCACATTAGACAACACAGACTGTCCTTTCAAGCACTGGAAGACACCAGTGCGAGGGAAGAACCAACACGTCCCATGTGCCAGCTGAGATGCAGAATGTAACAGACTCCGCTGCATTTTGATGAAGTGTGGATGAAGTTTCTATAGAGAAGAAACAAGAGTAAACAAACTGCATTTCAATGATGTGATTTCTATTTGCTCCAATGCCACTTGAAATTCTCAAATTTTCAGTGGCTTTCTATTCTACTTTACAAAGGTTTTCCTTATCTTTCTTTGCAGAAATTGTTACCTTCTAGAATTAAGTAAATAATTTTCTATCTAATTTCTTCAGCATTCTGAACTAAAATAGCCCTTTCACTTAACATACTCTGCTCCTCACTGCTAAAATGATCACTCTACTTCCTAAAAACATTCTTAGGAGTTTAGTACTATCTACTGCTTTTACCTACATAACCTGGCAGAGCCATTGAAAAGTTACCCTTAAACTTCATTTATAGTAGCAGCTGATAGCTTGAGTGATACTCTGAGCCTACATAAAAGCATTATAAATTCACTGAAGTAAGTGCGATTAAAATTTATTTTTGGTGTCAGTGCATTCTTAGTTTTGGTAAAATTTTTCATGTTCCATACTATTTTCCGTAAAAGTTCATACAATTGAAAAAACTCCAATTGAAATAATTATTAATAATCAAGCAATAGCCTAAATAGTTACAAACCTAACTGGAATAGCCTGCCAGTAATATCTGTCAGGAAGGGGGAAGTACTGTTGAATGTCGTATATTAACATGAGCGAAACTGAACTACAATTTTCCAAATATTGCAATGCAAAGAATGTTTTAAAACGGTGGAATAACCCAGATAACTTTATGATTTTTAATACTTACCAGTTACTCCTGAAAGTCTGAAGTAACTATTGAGAGCTTCCCCACAAATAAGAAAGGAATTTCGTTTCACATGCATAGCAAGAAATAATTTTTCCCCCCCAAAATGCATGCTTTAAAATTATGAATGAAATGCTGTCCTTTCCTTATTCAATGGCTGCAAGTTACAGAACTAACATTTCTTCCTTCCAAAAAGAAAAAAAAGGTGATGCTAATTGATGTAACAAATGCCACTTAAGTTAGTTACAGTAAGAGTTTTATATATTCCTAATGCTTTTCCATTTTTAATTGTCACAACAATTCTTTATCCAAACTAGAAATCATTCAAATTTAATTGAAACTTCATAGCTGCTTTACCTTCACCTGTAACCTTAGAAACATGCCAGGTGCTTTAGTAGTGAATTTGTCTAGGCTGCAGAAAATGATCAATACTTCCTAACATAGGCAGAAGTTAAAAAAAAATGAAACCATACATACCCTTTATTACTTTCTAGATATGGTAAGGTTTGTATCTTCAAAAAGTTGCAACTCTTCCACTAGTTCCCCACCTTCCAAATATATGTTTTGAACACATTGATGACCCTGCAAAAGTGAAAAAAGAGACCATTTAGAGAAATGGCAACAACAGCAAATTAATTCTATGAAGATTTATTTCTGGTCAGCCTGAAATCTTGCTACTGAAGTGATTGGTGTAAATTCCCTTTTGAATACTGACATGCTAATGGGAGATTTTTTCTGTGTAATTTTAGAAGTTCCTCAACTGTGAATTACTGTTCTCTTCCAAGAGAGGAAAGTTTCATAATCCAAATGCATCTGTTAGAACATTCATGCCTGTAGGTTTTCCAGGTAGTTTTATGCTACTGTTGTGCTTGAATTAATGGCAATTATTAGAATTACAATATTTGATGTGGGGAAAAGAGGAATGGTTTCAAACTCCCTGGGAACCTCTGTGTTGTTTGTGACTCACAGACACACACTTTTGTTGAACTCCTCCTAAGAGGAGGTACTGCATCAACAGGGAAAAAAGGAACTTGTGTCTCTATATAAGGAAGCAGTTACTTTGTCCTGTTGAGTTACGAGCTCGGTGGGAGTCAAGAAGTGCTGCTGCTGCTCATGGAGCAGTAAATCAGCTACAGGTACTGTCCCTCCACGACCCTGTTTTCTGTAAGACTTCACTGGAAGCAGCAACTGCTTGTGGTATCTCTAGTTTTACAAGAAGCAGAGATTCTTGCTGACTTCTGAAATCCAAATGCAATTGCTTCTCAAAACAAGAAGCAGTGAAAACACTCAGCAAAACTCAAGTGTTCAGATGGCACTCTGTCATATGCCAACTACTTAACTGATTTATAGAAATTGTAACAACAAACTTGGAACATGACAACTGCATTCCTTGCCTACTGCCACTTACAGTTCTCTCCTGAGGGATAATACTCTTCACAGAGAACTGTTTTCCCCTCTCACTAATAGTACACAACACTGAGCATCTGCCCTAAGTAGATTTTCTCAATATCCAGGCAGCAGACTCAGCAAAAGGCATCCATGTACGGGAATCTGGGAGCTCTTGAATCAGACTTCTACTGTTCACCAGTACCCTACTGAAGAATACCTGTTCCAAACGAGCTTTGCAAATTGCCACCATACAGCATGGAGGAAACCCTGCTGAGCACTCTGATTTTGAGTCATTAATGCTATTAACAGGACACTGCATTCCAGCAGCCTTGGAAAGAGATCATTCTTCAGTACAGGACTAAGAAGCTGAACCAGCATTTCTGAATTTTTCCATTCCTTGTAGTGTATATACAGTAGCACTTCTCAGAGCACCGTTTCTTGGTGCATTCCAGCACTGTCCAAACACCTCTGACCCACTGCAGTGGCTGCAGAACACTGGGGGAGGAAATGGCTCCATTCTCCTGTGTGGTCACCACTGTGTCCAATGCTTGTTGGGCAGCACGTAACACTGCAGTGATCAGTAAATGAGTTTCAAGGCCTTTGCTCACTGACTTACATGCACTGTGTCAGACTTAAGAATAGAATGTCACCAATGGCTTTAAAGCAGAGAAAGTTCTGGGGCTATTACAAGACTTGCCATGCCACTTTTTGTTCCTCAATTCTCAGATGGACTTGAAAGTCATTAATTAAAGGCTTTTTTCTCCATGATGCATGACCTGGCAGGTCAAAAGGAATGTTCTCTAAACATCTACAGTAGACCCTGAAAAGGTTTTGCACCTTGTAAGCAGACAGTATGGTTCTAGCTAATATTCTGCACAACTGCTTACTACTTGTTTCTCCACTTTAAAATGTGGAGAAGCACAATAGCTTGATATAGAAGGAAAAGCTAAGATACGATAATGCTTATGTCTGAGAGAATAAAAGAAAACATGTTTTTTGAAACAAGGTTAAAATTTTCCAATGACCTTACTGTGTTTCACAGGTACGTGCTTTGCATATTTAAATGAACAAAGGAGAGACCTTCTGAAGTGTTGGTACATTGAGTATTACACTGCTATCCCGAAGCACTGGGATGAGGGAAGTATTATATTGGTTACAGCATGATGCAGGAGAGGCACATGAGTAAAGTAACAGATTAATACAGCATATACTTTGCAAATTTGTTTTAAAGAAACAGATGTTTTTAAAGGGGTGATCAGTGCAGCTGCTCAATTGTAATACTTCAGTTACTTGGCTCAACAATGCAAACAAATCTTTAACAGGACAGATAAAGTGCACAATAATTATGGTTGGAGGTCCAAATAAATATGAAACTAGCTGTTTCATCCCTCTAAAACATGAGATGAATACAGAGAAATTTGTCCTTTAAGACAATTAGTGAAAGGAAGCTCCTAGTACCCTGTGCATTCAAAAGGCAGCAGGAAGTGTCAGCCTATGGATTTGAGACACAATTTTCTTCTCGAAGCATAATACTTCTCAAAGAAATTACTGGAGCTATACAAGCTATACAATTGCCCCTGTAACTTTGGGTTGTTAAAACCACTCAGATTCTAAGGAAGTCGGGACAGTAACCTGAATGTTACCCACAACTGCACCTAGTGACTTTTGAAAAGTTGCTTCTTCATTTTAGTGTGTTTAATTTTTTTCCTGATGTTGCATCATGCTGCAAAGGTACAGAAAAGGACAAGAAGGTACAAGCTCCAGATACCAAGGTGGGAAAGCACTTGTCTGTGAGGTAGGGGCAGGGGGAAAGGTGTTTTAAAGCATCTTAGATTTCTTTATTAGTTTTCTCTTAGAAATGCCGCAAAATAAAAATTATCTCTAAGGACAAATATAGCTCCAAGTTCTCTGCTCCAAGAATCCCATGTGGTCAGTGACTGAACAGATATTAGCTACACAAACCATGAAATGCTATACAAACACTTGTGATAAGGTCTCCTCTTCAGCACTGTCACATCCCAGCTAACTATTGAGCAGTATCTCCAGCTGACTGTAAACCGAGCTGTAGAGACCTTGGCTGTTCAGGACAAACTCCTGGTTGGGATTCTTGGACATCCATTTAATTCCTGAAGGCACCCCAGTGTCATGGTGAGCTGTTAACAAGCTCTGACATAAAGGGAGTGCTCTAGGGGCCTCTTGAGGAAAAGTATAGATCAGCTTCTCATTACAGTGCTGGAGGTTTTGTTAAGGAAACTTCTGTACTTGTGTTATAATTCAGATCAGCTTTGGCATAAATCTGATATACTGCATGAACATCCTAGCTCTTGCATTTACTCAACTTTCCAGTGATAATTAGGAAGTAGATATTAGATTTGCTTTTTGTTCCTGAGGACAACAAAAGTTCAGGAATTTTTAATGTCACAGAGCTGGGTTTATGTGACCATCACAAAGTCATTGGCTTTAAATGTGTGCTAACATTCTATGCCAAAAAACTCCATGAGATCTTTGGAAAACACAGAAGTACCAAGACGGGTCAGTCTAGGTTTGGCAAAGGCTGCTTGTGGATATTTGCTGTTGGAAAGAGAAAATGTGCCAGAGATGCTGGTAGATGAAACTTTCATCAGGATAATTTGTATAAAAATGGTTACCCTGTTACAATTAATGTTTTTTGAGTTACCAGAGAAATTAAAATATGAGAAGGGGGTGGATATAAGATGGTAAAAACTTTAGTGTTAAGTTCTTTAGTAAAAGAGGTCAGAAAGCATCTGAGGGAATTGAGGGTATAGTATATGTAGAGAACACTGGTTTATTTTCTCAGTTATACCAAAAACACTCTGGACACAATATGTAAATATGGTGACTTTAAAGCATTTTCACTTGTTCTGTTACTGTTTAAAAAAAGAACGTTAATTATACCACAAGAGAGTTCCCAATGAAAATCCATGAGCTTTTTCCACTCCCAAGGCACCTTTCTATGGAAACAGAGAATTAATTTACATTCTTGTCATATTTAGTGTAAAATCTAGAAAACTTTGAGGGTTGTGTTAGGCAGACAGAAAAGAATTTTGAAAGGAAACAAACCAAGTTTTCAGAAATCCTTTTCAACCCATTTTTCAGATTGCATAAAAAGCAAATACAGAGATCCCATCCAAGCAGCTCAGTTTAATAAACAACACCACTATATTGCTTACATTTTTACTAAACATAAAAAACCCCCAAAGCTTGTTTTCAGATTTAAATTGTTCTTTTAAAGAACTCATTGACAGTATAAAAAAAAAGGAAAAAGGATTTTGCCAAACTTATAAACCAAAATAAGAAAATAAGAAAACCACAACTGAACTGAAAACATATATGGGTTGCCTAAAAATCTGGGAACATATTTTCAAATCATTGTAAGACTAGTGCAATACATGCAAAGCATTGTTTTTCTTAAATTCAATG
>VZTG01005241.1:0-104002 GCA_013397845.1 Melanocharis versteri | reverse complement strand
CTCCTTGCCCATCCAGGCTGGTCGTTTTCCTCATCAACTCATCTTTCAGCACATAGGGACAGTCTGTTCCCGTGCCTTCAAGATTTCTGTTTTGAAGCACACCCATCCTTCCAGGACTCCTTTGTTCTTAAGGGCTGCTTCCCAAGGAACTCTCCAAATTAGGCTCCTGAATAGGCCAAAGTCTGCCTTTCAGAAGTCCAGTGTGGAAGTTTTATTGATTTTTGTTTCACCAAATATTGAAAACTCTATAATTTCATAATCACTGTGCCCCAGATGGCCTCCAACCATCACATCTCCCACCAGCCCATCTCTGCTTGTAAATAGCAGGTCTAGTGTAGTCCCTCCCCTGATGGACTTGCTCACCAGCTGTGACAAGCAGCTGTCCTCCACACACTCTTTTCCAACCTTAATGATTCTATGATTTTCTGATTCATGACATGAAGAAATACTAGCTCTTTAATACAATTACATGAGGAAAAAAAGAATACCCAAAATCTTGGGCTGACTGTAGTAATTCTGACATGAGGAGAAAAAAAGGCCAAAGACAACAAGAAGTCCTGATTTTGCATCAGAATAAAGGAAGCAAGGAAAATTCCTGTCCTTACATATTGCTTTATGCATCCACAGGCTGTGTATTCATAGGAGGCAGGTAGTGTTTTGACCACATGCCCTAATTTCTGCTACCTAGTTCCAGATATTATGGCATTATTCATTATTACTCAGTTTTGGTACCAGTTTCCCAGTGGATGTTCCAAATAATGGACCTTGTGTAATTTCTCAGACACTTCCACAAACACAGGGAAGCCAAGAGACAGGAAACTAATCTGCTTTTTTACAGGAAAAGGCAGGATATGTTCTTTTGATATTGATAAGCTCTGTAAAAGGATGGCACTCTTTGTTATAAAAGCTTTTAAACTAGAAGGGTATTGTTTGTAATAGTACTACAGAAGCAGTCCCCTTTATCATGTCTAGCTCCTGGTTGTCCTGCTGAATTCTATGCAAGGTGTACAAGCCTATTGTCTACCATGTGAAATCCAGAATCATGCATCTTATTCCTTTTACTTGAATTATTTGGCTGCCTGCTTTACTTTTCCATACAAGAGAGTCAGTTCCAGCTCTTCATTTTATTGTGTCTTTTTTTGAAATGTAGGGCTTTCTTAATCCTAGCATGGAAGCTTTCATCTTTGAAGCAAGTAAACACGAAAAAGACAGATTTCTTTTCAAGCCTAAAGACTATAGGGGTTTGTTCAGCTTCTAAGGTTTTAGTACTCTAATCCTTTATTCTGCTTTTAATGTAATGTGAATTTACGGTCAGAGTTGACAAGGATTTTTTCCTTTAAAGTATTATGCTGGAGATTGCATGTATCAAGGAACAGGTAACAGAAAGCAGGCAGAGGTGGTGGTGGTGTATCATGATAAGTCAGATATGTCTGGCTAATAACTTTAGTAATTTAGTTCAAGTAAGTTTCTAGCAGTTATTAGGGTCATTAAAGCACAAAGCAGGTTAGTCAGTTAGTTCCATATTCAAGCCCCTTAACTCACTGACATCATCTGCCTGAGGTGGAAGAAAGGATCACACATCTGTGCCTGTTATTATGAATAATGAGATTTCCGTTGCAAGGTAGAGTAATTTGCTCCATTTTACAACAAGGTGAAGTTTGAGCCCCACCTCTCCTCCACACCCATTTCATTCTTTCTAGAACTGTGATTGCTGATTGTGTTTTTGTCATGCATTCTACTGACAGGTCAGAATTTGATTTTTTTTTTTAAATGCATGATACACTTTTGATTTGCCTTTAAAAAAAAAAAAAAAAGCTTTGCACAACAGAAAGAAAGCAGATAAATAAATGGTCATTAGCCATTTTTTAGTGCAATTTCTGAATGAATGTTATGTGTAAGATCTCCATGTAGCTACATCATGACTTTGGATTTATTTCTGAAGGAAAAGATCCTTAACAGCATTATTTTTCACCTGGAATTGCCCACTGACCTGACCCTGAAATAAAAATGCTTTTTTCCAATTTACTTATTTAGTAAATATATTGCTTGGGCAACTGGAGGTCAGCACTATTCTGTGCAAGTTCTCAGGTTAAGTAGCCCATTCACTGCAGCTCTCAGCCTCTCTGGCAGTATTCAGAGACATGATGGCTTTAAGGAGGCTGAGGGCCAAGATTTTCTTTGTCACAAGGAAATTGATTTTGTTGTGCAGAAGAGTGTAAAGGTGCAGTGAAAACAAACATTGTTATTACACAGGGTAAGTGATAACTGAGGAGGGCTTTAAAGTTTGCATCACGTTTATCAAGGTCATTGCCATGGATTTAGTTAGCTCATTTAAAAAAAAAAAATGCATCTTTAGATCTCATTTGGGCAGAATTTTGTCCTTCTTAAAAACATGAGCAAATAATTTGTGTGGTCTGGATACACAATGCCAGTAATAAGAACACATAATTTTCACACAGCTCCAACAGTAAAAGTCCTAGATGCCATAGTTTTTCCAAGCCCCAGATGAACTAAGAGGTGAGAGGAGCAAAAAACCAGTACTGAGAGATGTTTGAATCCCTACAGGAGCTCCTGGCAAGTTTGCCATTGTTTCTGTCATGTTTTAGAATGGAACCCCTTATTCTGAAAGGACAAGAACCTTCAAAACTTATGGGGAGCAAGAGAAAGGCAACTTCTGCCATAATAAAAAATCAGTGAGAATCCAGATTAACCAGGTCATTGTCTATGCAAAGGCAGGAAAAGAATAGTATATCTCTAAAGGATATAGTCCCATTACCATGTACAATGCCCTATCTTGTAAACTCAAGATTTTGGAAGCGTGTCAGGCCATGTCAGACTAGCCCTAGATCCTAGGCCATGCACACAACCGTAAATGAAACCGTAAATGTTGAGCTTATCAGAAACACTGTCTACTCCCAGGAGCTATTGCTCTCCGACAAGCACCTGTTTTCTTTATGAACAGCCTTGAAAACTTATTTTTCTTGCCTAAATGGCATAACATCCTTGTTCTCACACTTTCAAGGAAAATGTACCAACCTGAAGCCTGGCCAGGATGAAACATTGTTATGACTAAAGCCCACTCTCTTGTGACCCTGATAAGCAGTGGTCCAAAATGAGACCCTTTGAGCTCTTCTGAACCGCAGTGGGCTGTGACCAGCAACCTCCGAGTGGGGCCTCTCAGAGCCAGTGAACCCTCAAGTTTGCTATACTTGGAGGAACACCGAATGACAACAGATCCTGGGCCACTCATTGAGGCCCAATCCTTTCCCAGCTGGGGACATGCAAAGGCTTCACTACCTTCAAAAGGAATTTTTCACAAGTACCTTGCACTGACTCTTCATGTCTGTATGCATACACGTGCCCGTATGCTACAGCAAATCTAGGAGAAATGCTGCTTTCTTAGATGTTTAAGCACCTTAGATGTTAGGCCTATAAGTAATGCTAAGTCATAAGTTATAAGCTAAGTTAAATGCTGCTAAGTGTTGTTGTTTTGCTAAACTGTTAAGTTGTAAGTTAAGTTCTGTTAACTTTGAGTGCTGTTAAGTTTGTAGGCTATATTCCTTTTTATCCTCGCCCTTACTATCCTTTTGCCACACATATCTAAACACACATACACACAGAGATAGTTCTGAGTTTATTTCCATTTTGATTGACTGGATTTCATTGTTGCTTTTTTCTTTTCCTCGGTGTGCCTTAATCATCTAGTAAGTAGTAGAGTGAACCTTGCCAATGAACTTTGTCGTGCCGTTGCTTAATATTATATCTCATTTTTACAGATACCCTTGCTTTTTTAAGCAATCTCAAAGACTCATTGGTAACAGCTGGCCATAACATAGTAACAGCGATGGCAAGCGGAGGAACTTCTCCAGTATTTTTTGTATAGCAAAGGTGTCAGTGCCCAGCACGCTGGACTGACTTCAGCAATTTCATTTAGACTAACAGCCTTTTTTTACCAGGAGAATATTATAAGATTCTGAAATTAGACAGGCAATCCATAAACTACATTGATTCACATATTTATTCCTTTCCCAAGTAGCGTATCTCACAAGCGCACAATACAGTTTACTCCAGTTCTGTGCCAAGCAATCAACTCCATTAAAATAGGTCATGACATTCAAAGTTCAGTTTTCTGATGATTAGAGAAGAAAATGCAAGACACTTATTTTTTTCTTTTTTCTTCCAGCAGAATATGAGATAAGTTAGGTTGAGGAGCATTTTGGGATGGTGGCTGAATCCTATAATTTCAAAAGAAACCGATGTTTATGTGTCAAATGTTCTTTAAAAATCCTGCTCTTTCAAGATAGATTTCAAATTTCAAAATATAAGGACTGTATAACATAATGATGTATGCTACAGTTTTATTACCTAAAATTTCACCTATACTTTGAAAAACTATTAATAAATGCAAATATAACTTACTTGATACACAATTTATTCCAAAGTTTAGAAACCCAAAACAGAGATCTAAGGTTGTAATTAAACACAAACCAGACAGTATGAATAAATATAAATATAAAATTTCAAGTATAAATAACCATTTGTTACAAGGTTAAAGCTCTCTTCCACCATACAGATTTACAGGTAATACTCCTAACATGAACATGTTTCTGAACTTGCCCTTACCAAGTGAGTTTTTACTTATTTAATTTCCCTTTTTTTTTAATAACATCTTTTATAAATACGACTATGCTTATGGCAAAGAAGAATTCAGCTGAGAAGAAATAAAGCAGGACTGTTAAAAAGCAAGTCAACATTGTTCAAAATGTCATTTTGAGATCATTGAGACATAAAATAAATACATCAAAGCCCATACTTCAATTCTGAAATCCCATATGGTCTACAAAACCTGAACTATTTTTTTTCAGTGGCATCAAAAAAAACCCTCAAAACCCAGAAAAAATATTGTTCGACTTCAATTATCTTTTTACTAATGTAAAGTATTTCAGATTTACCACAGAATGAAATGGAAGTGAATTACAAGCATTTTCAAAGACTATCACAAATTGTTTGCGCTGTTCTTCTAAGGAAAAATTTATACCCTCCAGAGCAAAATAGGATATCTTACTCAATACCATAGGCATTAACCAAAAGAGCATAGAAGCCCATTTAGTTTGGCAAACATTTTTATAGTACTGCTTTTGTAGAAGTGTTGTTGCTGCGCTTGTACAAAAAACCCTCAACTTATAGCCTCCCCAGAAGAAAAATCCCTCTTACTGGTATTATTCACATCCTGAACCTTATTTTCATGCTGAGCCAAATCCTATTTTGCCCTGTTTGGATCAACAGCTCTAGTCACACAAGAGAAGCTATTTGATAAGAAACAATTCAGCAGAAAATCATAGTAATATTCCAAAAGCCAATCCTCAAGGCTTAGAATTTATGGTATGAAAGCAAACAAATCAGCACAAGCAAAAATTAACAATTAAAACTTTGCAACTGCGAGCTAAACCTCCTACTTTCCTAAGGACTGTCTTCTTTCCTTTACCAACAGTTACCTGTGAAGGACATGCTGGAGCTAACTTGAAACTAATAACAGACATACCAAAGAGAGCACTAGTTAGAAGTCTTGGAAAGTACCTCTGCCATAGTTTTTCTATGGCTACAGCCATTAATTTAAATGTAATAGTGTTGGCTTATCTATAAAGAGCCTACTGTTTACTCAAAATCGGCTTTCAAAGTAGATTCAAGTAATTTTCATTAACTGTGAGAATGTAGTAATATATTCATGACTACCCATTTGCAATATAATATAATTCCCATTTAAATTAATTATTTTCATTCCTTTCAAACATCAGATGTTTTGCAGATAAAGATTAATTTTGCAAACACATCTGATTTGGCATATTAAGTTCCATTGCAAACAAGACTTTAAAAGATGCAAGCATGTGAATGCTCATGAGATCAGGAGCCTCTTTATGAATTCTGGGGCTTCCCCCATGAAGGAACAGTATCTTTTCCCAAAATAATCTGCCTTAGATGATATGATGCCCTGTATTAATGACCCAGTTATCAACTGCATCTTTCATACAATGATGTTCTCAAAGGATTTTTTCAGTGTATAAACAACTTTAATTGAAAGATGTATAGCTGTTACAGACCGTCCAGAGGAGGCATACAAAGATGCTGAAGGGCCTGGAGGGGAAGCCATGTGAGGAGTGGCTGAGGGCACTTGGTTTGTTCAGCCTAGAGAAGAGGAAACTGAAGGGAGACCTCACAGCTGTCTGCAACTTCCTCATGAGGAGAAGCAGAGGGGCAGACTGTGAGCAGTGACAGGATCCAGTGGAATGGCTAGAGTTGTGTTAGGGGAGGTTTAGATTGGATATCAGGAAAAGGTTCTTCACCAAGAGAGTGGTTGGGCACTGGAACAGGCTCCACAGGGAAGTGGTCACAGCCCCAAGCCTGACAGAGCTCAAGAAGTGTTTGGACAATGCTCTCAGGCACAAGATGGGATTGTTGTGGTGTCCTCTGCAGAGCCAGGAGTTGACTTTGATGATCCTGATGGGTCCCTTCCACCTCGGCATATTCTATTCTTCTATGAATAATACCCACTCCTCCTCCTCCTCTGATATTTGATGTCAATATGTTGTACTTCAGACCCCATTTCACAGAGACTGGAACTCTGTACAGCTATCATGACTAAATGCAGCTCCTGTCTGAGCTGCGTCAATACTGCAGCTTTCACAGGCCTATGTCCTGACTCAGCAGAGAGTATGTATTTCTCAAAAAATATTATCACCTCCATTTTCTTTCCTGTTTTCCCTGTATACTAACATTTATTTTTCCTTGAAAGAGCAGGAAAATAGCTTTTCATTTTTGGAACAATGAATAAACAGTGCCATCTTCTGTCTATGTCACTGCAGGAAAATGGCAGTATAGACTCAAATTACAGGACTGAGGTTGCAAAGTTTTATGTGAAATCTCTGTAAGTTTTAGCTCACACAATGTAATGCACCACATCCTTCAAGTGCTTAGTGGTACTGAGAGCTTTTTCAAGCAATCATGTATTTAAGACACTGACTTGGAATTAATTGCCTGAAAGATGTACTCACCTCTTCTTCTTCAGAAGAGTAAGCAAGAGATCATTATCAACTATTGCAGATTTTTAAAGATTAATTATGTATGTCTTTCTAAGATGTACATATTTTTAACCACCTGAAGATTGCATTCCTATTTTGCTTTGTAGAAACACTTGACATTTTAGTCATCATTTATCCTTAATATCATTTATAATCTTGTGTGCCAAGGAAACAGATTCTGGAATATCAAAAATATTTCAGAGTGAGTCACAGAATCATAGAATGGTTTGGGGTACAGGGGACCTTAAGGATCATCCATTTCCAACCCCCTGCCATGGGCAGGAACACCTTCCACTAGACCAGGTTACTCAGAGCCCCATCCAACCTCGTCTTGAACATTGCCAGGGATAGGGCAGCCACTGCTTCTCGAGACAACCTGTGCCAGCACTTCAGCAACCTCACAGTAAAGAATTTCCTCCTAATATCTAACCTAAGTCCACCTTCTTTCAATTTGAGTAGAAACATTTGGAAGTTTAGTAAGCATTTATCTTTAATATAATTTTTAATTTTAGCTTGTATGCCAAGGACACAGAGACTGTAATGTCTGAAATATTTCAGATTCTGAGCCCTGGATTTTATAAATGACATCATATGTGTTCTTGGAGATAGAAAGCTGCAAATATTCAGTATGGTAAGGGAGAGAGAAAGCATGATGTTCTGCTAATTTCAGGCATTAAAGTAGTGCATGCACACATAATTTTATTTTCATATCAAGCAGAAAGTAAAAGAAAAACACATGTAAGATGAGAACAAAAAGTCAGATCATCTCTTTGGAGTTAATGATATCTTCTGGCAATATGCCTGAATACCACCAGTAGTTTTGTGAAGATTGCATCAACTACAGAGCAGTGTATATTTATAAAATACTTTCCTAGCAGGCTAATGGAAGTTGTGCCTCCTGCTCTCAGTAGACCGTACCTTAATTCTTATGGCCACCAGCCATTTTAGCAGTGGCAGCCTGCTGCAGATTTCTGAGTTTCAGTCTGCTTAAGCAGGAACTGGTTATGCTAAGGCATTCCCTGGAGTGGTTGTGAACTGAGGAAATTAAACATCTCTAAACACCATGAGCTCGCCATATACTGGGGCTCACACTTCACTGTCTCAAAAGATATAGTCGTTGAGGACAAGAGTTGCTGAAGAAATAAAATGGTCATGGAAGCAGAGACCTATTTCTGACATCTGGGAATAGGACAAATTAGCATATCAATTAAAATGTTGAGGCATTGATTCACTCTCAGTTCTGCCAAAGATGTCCTAAGTGATCCTGAGCAAAATTAATTTACAAAGCCCATTAGATGTCTAGAACACGATATAGTTGTTAAATGTTCATATAGCTTTTATGATGGTACAGTCATGGAATTTGCTGGGTTTTATCTTGAACAGGGGATTTGGAAAGCCCAGGAGAGAGAAAACTGGGCATGACTATATTCAATAATTTCAAATAAAAAGATTTAAAAGAAATTACACCCAAACCAAACGTTTAAAGAATATCATAGAGGGTAAAAAAAATCAAGTATGTAGAGGCTATGAAATGGCAAAATTAAGACTGCTACTGCAATATTCAATAATAAGAGGATATACATTAAAATATAATTTAATTTCAGGATGATATACTATTTCCTGCTTCTTAGTATAGTTTCTTCTAGAAATAAAGCCTTTATAATAGCTACAGGATACTGTCTATCCCCCTTCCAGGCCCTTGGGAAAGTATTGGCTTCAAATGAATTAAAAATGGCAGAGATTTTTACCTCTTCTCATTATCTGCAGTCCTCCTGAGCAAAGGTGGCAGTATGGTTACGTTAAAAAAAATAAACAAACTTAAATTAGCCTTTTCACTAGGCATTAATCAACTGGCCCATTTACACACATTCAGTTCTAAATCAGTCATACTACAATTGCCATTGTCCAGCCAAATGAGAAGAAAACTTGGAAGGAAGCAGGTTGTATTGAGCCAGAATTCAGGGATTGTACCAATCAAAGAGAGGGATTGCAGAGAAGGGACATAACTGATAGAGGTTGTAAGTCTGGAAAAAATTTCCATCCCCCTGCTGCTGCTGAAAACCTCCACAGCATCAAGTCAGCTCAGCATAAGATTATTCGTTAAGATTTATGTACCTAGGCTTCCAAATAAGGTCTCACAGTGCACTGCCTCCAAGCACAAACTCTCTGCCTTGCTCACTACTCAAACCCAGTCCATTCACCCAGTGTCAATTACTCTTCTTTCCAACACCTTTCTTCTAATTCAAATCACATACTTGCTCATCCAGTCCAACAGACTTGACTCTGCACAGCTGTGTCAATCCCCAAAAATACTCTATTGACCTAGTTTCCCACCACCTCCTCCCACTAATTCTCCCATTCCCTGTCTCTTTATCTGAGCTTCACTGCTAGTTTTATCCCTGCATCTACCTGACTCCACCTTTTGCTCTCTTTTCTCTCTTAGTTGCTACTCTTTCTGAACAGGAACAGTTGAGTAATATTTTAAAATCAATAGTCTTATTTTAACCCTCAAAGGCTGAGAGCAATAACTACTAGAGAAGTTCAGCTTCATTTTCTAACTTTATCAAATATATCAGTCTGAAGAATTTACATGTAAGTAGCCTGGAGATGTTCAGAGAGTATGAAGTAGGAACAAATAAAGTATACTCAATTTTTCTGTGATTATGACATGATTTGTAGATTTGTTTGTATTTTATTGTGTCTTCTAAAAAGCTGGAGTATTGCATTAGATGCGATGTTTAAAATTATTAGTGAGGCCACAGTCATAGGACCAGCAGATACTTCAGTTAAAAAAGAAAAAAAACAGTGTTTTTTCTCTAGGAACTGCAACCAGTTTACATTTTTGGTAGTAAATATTAATTTATGTAATTCATGACAACAAAGCCTAAACAATTTTTAGGATTTCATTAATATGAAAAAATTCATAGCTTCACATGAATAATTAAATTAATGAACCAGGATTTAAAAATTAAGACTCTGAAATATCTGTATTACTTTCTTTGATCCCCATAGTGTGGAAAGATAGAAGAATATACTCTTTGACTTGAAAAGTACGACGAACCATGCTTTGCGTCACTCCCATTCTTAAATGTTATCATACAATGTTTGTTAAAAATTAGCAGTGATATTTTATTCTAAGCATCAGTTTGCAGTGTTTAATGCTAGAAGTATTTATTAACCCTTGATATTATCTACATAAGAAACACTTTTGGGTTTTTTGGGGAGTGGGAGGAAAATATCAGTACTCAGTCTTCTGATGTATTTGGCTTCTGGCTAGACAAAATCCTGTTAGGTTTGGCTTCTTGTTTAGACAAGATTCGTATTTCATAGCATAAAGTGGACCCATCACAGCTGTCTTGTTTAGACAAATTCAAAATCTGATTCAATTAACTTTGACTACCGCAGAAGCTTTCTGGTCTAACAACTAAGCTGTATTAAATTAAATCAGGATGTAAAAAAGTAACAATATGCATCTTTATTTCAGTGGGAAGAGTTTCCACATGAACTAATAGTAGCCTTCATAACCCATAACAACAATAACTCAGTTTAAATATTCGGTAGAGTCAACATTTCATTATTTCAGTGTGACAGCTGGTCATTGTGGTATATTACAGGAAATGACGACATGATGTGCAGAATTATAAAATGATGGCTCTCTCTGGTAAGTGCAAGAAGACTTTCTTTTCTTTGAAGGCTTGAATTACTTCACATATTTGTTTTAATTTGTACTTTGTTCTCTTTTCAAAGAAATGACACTATCCATGGACAGGTCTTTCAGTTCTTGAAGCAACTGAAGTAGAAAACTGACAGCTAAGACCATCTCCCCTTTTATTAGAAAGATATTTTTCAAAAGGTAATAACAAAGTGAAATAAAAATACACGTAGCACAAAATGATAAAAAAATAAAGTAAAATTATGCCATGCTATCTTCGTACAGATAGAGTTCCTACCTAGAATTCTTTTTTACTACAAACTAATGAAAGATTGCAAAACAAATTTACACAGGCCCTTGCCATTTGTACAACAAACAAGTCTGGGTTTCTAATTGCTGCAGGCAATTTAACACATAAGCAGTAGCTCAAGTAGAATATATTCACTTTTCAAGGTTAACAAATGTGCACCACTGTAGGTGTTAAGGGACATGTATTTTATACTCCAATGCTTCTTTACAAAAACCAATGTTCTTACTGTTGCTTGTTTAGGAAAAGATCTTTCTTTCAGTAAACACATTTATACAGATGATTAGTCTTTCCAATCAGAATAAATTTCTGCTTGAAAAAAAAATTTCTTGTTTGAAAAATCCATGGTGCACTTAAAACACAATTGTTTTTCAGGTAAAGAAAAAAGATAAAGCCACATCTTGCTGTTAGAAGCTCCTAAGAACTTTAACTTTTGCTGTACCACTAACAAAATCCATTCAAGTGGATGTCAGGGACAGACATCAGAAAATCACCAGGTTAGATGAAGGTAACACCTGGCAATCTAACTGTAAAACTTCTGACAGGTAGTGTCTTTCCAACTGCACTCACTTTCACATAAAATCCAGAACTTACCAGGACGTCTTACTTGCTAACACAATATAAAAGCAAACCAGTATTTTTCAAGAGCATTTCAAAGGGAGAATTGTCATCATGCTAAGCTGTGTGATCATTGGAGCTGCTTCATTGTAGGACTTTCTACTAAGAAAAACAACAAATGAAGAATGGCATGGAAGTCTGAGAGATCCCCAAGGGAGCTTCTGTTAATGTCACTGGAAGACTTGAGCCTCACGCTATGACTGAGGGTGACACTTTGTGTGTTTCTTTGGCTCAGAGAGTTTCATGTAGGTGTAGCAATCTCTGCATATGCTACACAATCTAGTATTGAGATTATTTTACACAGATTGTTACAAACTGCATCTATAACCTCAATATTATGTCTGGCATCAGACAGAATCAAGTGGTCTCCCAGCATTTTCCAGTTCTACATTGAGACACGATGGAAAGATAGAAATAAGTATAAATATATAAGCATATATAAGTACATAGATAAAGACATCAACAACCTAATCTCTTGGATGCAATTAATAAAAAACTGGAAAGCCAAACTGATGGTGGATGGAGTTCTGCACATAATGTCACTAAAGACATAAAATTTTGTATCTGAATTCTTTCAGTGAGTTGACAGAAGTAAAATGAGCAGAAAAAAAGACTGCCAAGGAGAAAGCCTGAGATGTAGCAGTGAGCAGGGTGGATTTATCATGACTAATCAGATCATTTTGATAAACACAGAGGATATAGCCATTCCTCTGAAGAGGATCTACGCTGGGGGAGATGACACCATCTGCTTAAGAAAGCACTCTGTGGACGGAAGGAGGACAGAGACTCAAGAGACAGCTTATGGGCAAGAGGATCAAACAAACTGTGCCTCAAGAGCTCCAAATGCTAAGAGAAAAACAGAATAAAATGCAAAGCTAAAGTAAAATGCATAACAGATCCTGAGTAACCAGTAGTGGCAAAAAAGAGAGGAATAAAAAAATTAATATACATTGTATTTTAATGATTCTTTTCTTAGTACTGTCTGATTCACTCTTATCTTAAACCTGTGTCAATATACATGATTCTATTGTCTTGAGCTATGAGAGACCTAGAATGCTTTTTGGCATGATTTACCTTATTGCAAAAAAGAAAGGCTAGTTATATTTCTGTATTTCTTCCAATATTTAATGTGAAATATACATATTCTGCTTAAAAAAGAATACCATGCCACTTTGTATGTGTAATTTTTCACCTGGAGACCACCAAGGTCTTAAAAAATAACAGCCATTATTAATTAATATTTCCTATTAAAAGTAATGTATAGGAACCTTACAAACTTTGAGGTGCCTCCAGGGAAACAATCAGAATTTCACTTTTGAAAAGCAGGTTTTTTTCATCACAGGTATGTGTAGTTTTCAATATGACTGCAAGATTCTTCCACAGTGCTAATAAATCCCCAACATGAAAAAAAACCAAAACCAATTATGACTTGTCTCCATGGCTTTGACTTTGAAAAGTGTAACGATATTCCTCCTAAACTGTCTGTTCTGTGTGCAATTGAGAGGAAATGTCATGTTAATTACAATGTAGCAAATGGTCAAAATGATATCCCACAGGTTTTTAAAATAATTTAAACAAATATTTGGACAAGTGCTTTACTTGCTAGACAAAATGTAGCTACTCTCTTTTCACTGAATATAACTAATTGAAAAGCTATCAGAGAAGGAAAGTAAATTTCAGAAAGCAGAAGTCTTAGCTTTCAGTGAAATGAAAGTAATCCCTTCCTAAAAATCCTACATAAGACAAGGGTATTATTTGCTCAGTGCATAAATGGTGTGCTTGACAACAATTTAAAATGTAACTGGATACCATAATGGTCTGATACAAGATAAAGAAAGATGTAGAGATATTCTTGATACCTGTCATTCTGAACAAAGCAGCCCAACCACGAGAAAATAAGACCAATGCTTTAAAATTACTCTAAAGCAACTGAAGACAAGTTCTTAACGGCTGCTTGGTTGGAACAATGTGAACGTTTAAGGCACAGAATTTGGAATTAAGTGTAAACCATTATGTTTAAAATAGGACGAAGGCAGTAAAGCATTGGCATTAGAGATTGGTTGCTATTGGCTATTACAGCTAATGGCTACTGTGATAAAATCCAAAACAGCAGAGCTGAACAGAAACAACATTTATACTTCACTAAAGCAGATACTATTTTTCTGATTTTTACCTGAAAGCTCAGATCTAAATGCAAGTTCAAAACTGCGTATATTTCAATGTCTACCTTTGACTAATGACACAGCAGAAGAGAGAAAAAACATTTTCACACTCTAGAAATATACAAAATGTGAAAAGCAGATTTCATTTTTACATACTGTAGACAACCATACTATTCAGAATATTTTTTAATAACAGTTAAAATTTTTCTGTATTTACTGTGTCTGTCATGTCATCGAAGTCTCTTTACTTCAAATCTGAACAGCAGTGGTTTCCTAGTTTAATGCTTCAGTCAGATGAAAGGGAACTTGTCACAAATTTCTAATATTTTATTATCCACTTACTTCATCCTTCACTACACAGGTATCACCACCTATAAGAAGCCTCCGGCTTCAGCCCAGGAAAAGACAGGGAGGAAGTAGAAATGCGCTAATTCTAATGCTTACGCTGGTGGAGATAGACAAATCACTCAACTTACATGCTCCTTCCATTCCCTCTTGCCTTTCAATATTCCTGATATGTTCCTTTTCTCCCTTATGCTACAGGGAATTTCTCACTCTATGAAAAGTCTGGGCATTTTGATGTTTTGCTTTCTTTGTAGAGCAGAGGCATTTAGCTGAAAAGCAGTTAGCATTCCTTGATATTTTTAAACATTCAAAAGTTTAATAGTTTTCTTCTAAAAATACACAAAATTTCAATTTGTACCCTACAAATACACTATTCATAAATACAAAATGACATTAAGATTTAAAATCCAAATTAAAACCAAATCAGAGCAAGAACAATGTTTTGCTACAGCAAAAAGAAAGAAGAAAGTTGAACTCTTCCTTAAAGATATCAGAACTGTTCACTAAGTACTATTGATAAGGAAAATATCATCTAAGTCAATATGCTCTGTGAAAGAAATAATTTTAAGAAAATTGGATTTTCTGTTTAAAAGCTGTTAGACTGAAACTTTCTGGCTAGTCTTTATAATTAATTGCTCTTCGTGAACCATTTATGTGCTCCATGAGTAAAAGGATATTTACGCTTTAGCTTTAAAAATAGCAATGTCATTAAATATGTAAAACTGAAGTGGAAACTCTAATAAAGAAATGAAGTGCTAAAAAAGTAAACAACTACAATCCATCCACTTTATTTCAATTGCTCAGAAAAATGAAGAAGCAATTATTTGACCAAAGCCAAAGATAACTCTAACAGTGGATATTCATCTCTGTCCTTGGTGATCTAGTGTTCAAAGTTTCTTATTTCATATAGCTGATTCTTGATTTACTTTGGATCTGTGGGTACCCAGAAACTGAAAAGAATCAAGGTATTTGAATAGGTATTCAAATTTGAACCTAAGAGCTAGGGTGCTTATTTGAAATACTTCCATTGAAGTTCATTATTTATCAGTCATGTTTGTACTTCTTAAAAGTACAGGTTTTTAGAATTTGTCATCTACCTCATCTGTGGGGAAGTTAGAGTATATCAAAGTTTGAAATGTTTTGATTTCATTGAATGCCAGTTTTCTGTATAAAAGATGAGAGTGTTAATATTATAATTTAATTATTATTCTTCAATATGTAAAAACTAGGTACAACAGAGTACACATGCAGTTTATTGTCAAACTGCTCAGGAAGAAAACTTGATTTAATTTCTAAATCTTGCCTAATACTACTGACATAAATAATGGGAATAACTGAAAACATAGTGCATGCATACTATTTAAATAGTTAATTTATTTTTTGTTTGGAAAAGACAATATAAAATATGTATATTTGTATGTATTTGCAGACAATTATGATACAGTGAGAATTGAAGTTTTTATGGTTTGCTGCCATGGAAGGACACACTCTTGGAAGTTTCTTTTTGTAAGCAACCATCTCAAAATGGTCACAATTGTTGCAACAACTCTCAACAGTATAAAATCAGAGCAGGGACTTCAAGTCAAGCAAAAACAAAAGTCTAATTTGTTTCTCAGAACTGTAGGGGCAGAATGGGAAAGGCCTTTAAAAGAAAAAATCCGCTGCAGCCCACTTTGAAGACATAAAGCCAGAAACACTTGAGGGGCTTGAAAGGAGCCACAGCAGACAGAGCCACCTCAAAGCCAGGAACATAAAAACAAGCTGTATTGGGTCAGACAACCATTTCAGTGGGCTGTCTCCAAAGGGACTGGTATCAGATGCTTAGGGAAAGTATGTAAGTGTACTGTCTCAGCTTCCAACACCCCATAGCTGAGGCATTTCTAGGTGCCAAAAGTATCTTATCTTTAGCCAAACTTCTGATAGGTCCAGATCTAGGAAACGACAAAATTTCTCTAAGTCCTTTATGCCCTTAATCATTCAGAAAATATCCCCTGACACCAAAACTAGTGTGAGCAATTAATCAAGCAGACAGAAAAAGATGAAGGGTCTGCCAGAGATAAAGCCTTTCTCCAGAGATGCATGAACCAGCAAGAGAACCCGAGCATTCCACACAGCCAGTAAAAACTTTGCCACTGAATGTTATGGAACACCCTTTTCTGTGTTGGATTATTTCTTGCGAAGAGGAATGATAACTGCTGTCAGTAATAAGAATGCAGAGGACCATACACTGCGCACATATTTACTGAGAGAGGAACAAGGAGCAGGTACTGGCACAACCCTCAGCCTCTAATAAGCAGCAACACGGCTTTCAGTGAAGGTAAAGGTGCCCAAGGCTTCTGTTTGTGTGGCAGCACTGAGGTGAAAGCATTAGTTTTTATTTCTAAATATGCACCTAAAGAAGGGGAAAAAAGTCTTAATAGCTGTTTCTATCACAGCTACCTGCCCCCAACACTTCTTATGTGGACATATTCCTTTGCATAAGATTGCCTGCACTTCTTCTCTTAATGCATCTTGGTAAGTCCTGCACATTTGACTCAAATTACTATTGTTCATTTCTGCCACCACCATGCCTGAAAAAGACATTCTGAGTCAGAACAAAAGGACGGTTCCTGCTCAGTAACAGCAGGTATACTTCACCAAGGTATTAATTATCATCAGAACAACATGACACTCAACATAGCACTACTTATTTTGGTATCATCAGCTCACATGGAGCAAAGTATGTAAGCATATGTTTAATTAATATTAGGTATTTCAGCCCATTTATCACTGGACTTACTATTCTTAAAGGGGAACCATGATTATGATGACTAGGGCAAATGAAATTTTTGTCCCCATTTATTCCTTGCAGTTTCTTTTGCTCTTAGAAACATTCATTCCCTGGAGAAATGTCTCCTTTCCTGTCTAAAAACTGATTTTGCAAGTCTTGCACTGATCTCAGGCCTCAACAACAAAAATAAGAAACATGAAATATGACCTCTCAGCAGAGATCAGTAGGTCTGACACATTGCATTTTTGAGGATACCCTTTCTTTTTATGATTTGGTTTAGCCTGACCAGGCTTAATTCTGTATTCACTGATGGAGGTTTTCCACTACCAGGACTTTATTGCTTTGCACATTTGCAAGAAGGGAAAGCAAGTCAGGTTCACTGATTTTGTATAAGTTACTTAATTCCTCTGTCATTGTCACCCATGGAAAAACTTACAAGCCTGGCTTTGCATTTTGCAGCTGTTGAATAGTTGAAATTGGTATCTACAAAGGGCATGCCTATAAAAGAATCAGCATCAGGCAGCCTTTGGAAATGGATGCTGGCAGTAGAGAGGAAGTCACCTAGTCATGTCATCTCTGATGTCTTCAACTGAAAGTGAGGGCCTATTTTTTACAACTATCATACCCCAAACAGATTAGCTGTGTGATATTAACCTGCTAGACTTCTATGAGTTAAATCAAGCTGTTGTGTGAAAAAAAAAAAAAGAAAAAGCAGAAAATGTAACAGCAACAAAGGTGGGCCTTGTTCTGTAAAATATTTGCAAGAGTTAAGCGTACAATGGCTATGGTCCATGTCCATGCTAGAATGGTTTATTCTTCTGGCACAATAATGTGAGGTTAAAGAAAGTTCTAAATACAGCTGGAAATTTTGGTTGGTTTTTTTTTTTTTTTGTTGGAATCACAGTAAAGGAAGAGGAGAGGGTGCTAAAATGAGCAAGACATTTACTAGTACTTCAGCATATCTGCAAAACAGTTCAAAGCAAATGACCAAAAAAAAAAAGTTAGCATTTTAGTCAAGCTTCATCAAGAGTTTTGGCAGAAAAAATATTACAACTATTTTTGAGAAAAAGATTGAGATGTTTATGGCTTACTTCAGCACATTCCTTCCCTTTGTGACCCTATGTTAATGTAACACTTGAATTACCTTTTGGGTTTTTTAAGGTTAAGAAAAAAATTAATTTTGGACTGATAGTAACTTTTAAAAGCCAAAAGTTTGTACAACTTTAATTGTAATAGTCTAAAATAACCACCTTAAAAAGAGTAGTAACTAGTGCTTGTCAGAAAGCTGGCAGAGATGCAAACACATATTGTGATCTGAAAGTTATCTCTATACTATAAAATTAAAAGTGCCTGAGACCATTTGCTGGCTCTAAAGCTGTCTGGCACAGAAAGAACCTCATCCATACTATTAAAGTCTCCCAATCCCTAAAATCAGAGTGGAATTATCAGTAATTCTGAGCTAATGCAATGCCAGGAACTGCTCTATATTGCAAGTATCAAGGTTTGAGCACCGTTTAGTGCCAGGAAACACTTCCTGGCTCCAGTTTTTATGTACAGTGTGATATAATCATGGAGAGCAAGGGACCAGAATAAAAAGAACAGTTTTTCCACTAGAGGTGGGAGAATAATGTAGGCATAGGCAGAAAGACTGCTGTAAATAAAGAGAGAGTTCAGGGGTCATGTTGTTCAGCTACAGGTTTCGCAGCGTTAAACCATTTTCACAGCTACTGTCTTGGAAATCAAATGCTATTTTTCTTTGAAGAAGCTGGTTTAAGTCCGTTTTTAACCAGTTTACCAGGTTTTCAGAGGAAACCAACCAAGCGTTTGGATGTGTCACATTAACAGAGTTAGTATAAGAGAAACAGAAACCCATACCCATAATGCAAGACTGATTGGAACCTGGGGTTCCCATTCCCACAAAACAACAGGAACAGGAAGTCAGGCCCACAGGGCAGCAAGAGAACACACAGGCTATAAGATTAAGGACACTGAGAAGCCAATGGAAAATAGCATCATCATAAAATCCTGATTAAACTCACCTTAATCCATATGGTTGAGAGAAAGGAGGGGAGACACAACATTATAGCTCAGACCTACTCCCACAAGGGAGCAGGGGCAGTCTTTATGTCCTTGCTTCCAACTTAAATTGATGCTGTAACTTCATTGCACCTTGGCTCAGCAGCAGCAGCAGCAGCATTGAGCCAGTCACAGACCTCAGAGTGGAGAAAGATTCCTTCATCTTTGCCACAATGGTCACTATGGCAGCAGCCTGTGGGCTCCTGCTATAAATTCCATATGTATCTTATGATTATTGTTCATAATGCATGGAAACAGAGGTTAAAAGGATGAAGCAGGAATAGTAATTACTTCTTTATCATCCTGGAGTATCAACAGGGAGTGACTCAATCTCTCACTGATAGTAACCATTGAAACTTTGTGGTGGAAATCACCAGTAGGCATGATATAAAGCACATGTGACCACAGTTCCTTCATTTTGAAGTACAGGCTACTTGCACTGTGTCTCAAAAAGAAGGGAAAGCTCCGAGTAAATTAAGGAACATCTGAAGGAAAAATTGACTTGTACCTTCCTAAGGCATACCAATGGAAAAATAATCAGGGTAGCTTCACAGAACGTAAAGGTTTCAAGGCTACCAGTGCTGCAATAGCTCATCTTTGAATCTATTAGCTTTAAAATGCTGTTAGTTACAATTCAAAATGTTTGCTTTTTCTACAACATAATTTGTAAGGCAATAGAACAGTAAGAAAACTGAAACAAATATTCCTGATAAATAATTTGCTGGTTTGCAGCATTTTAAGGACAATGATTCTTGACTGGAGAGATTCAGAGTAACGTAGCTGTCGTGTGTCCAGAAAGGATGCAAATAGCAAGCTAGGGGCAGTTAGCAGGTCATCCACAGCCCTAACTATTTTTACGATTTTTAACTATTTCTATAAGCTAATATATTCTCCAAATGAAATTTAAGAGCTGCTAGAGCCTTAACAAGTGCTATTAGAGGGCCTAATGTTATGTTTGACTGCAATAGGTGCTCAAGATTAGCTGGGTCAGGGGCTGACAAGCCCACAGGAGCCGGGAGACCATCCTGATCCAGCAGCAGGCAAGGTGTCGGGAGCCCCAAGGGACTGGACAAGGTCAGCCAGGCCTAGAAACACCTCAGGGCCCATACACAGCTCATTCTAGGTCTGTATCTGAACATAAATGCCAAGTTTTCTACCGTTTTTTATCTTTTATTTTTTCCTTACCATTCTTTTTGTTATGTGACATGATTTTATTCACATATTTCTCTGATCTTTCATGGGTTTTAAAGAGTAGATAGGAGCATACCCACATACGCTAGAGTCTATGACTAAGGATCCAGAATCCTTCCCAAAATGCAATTTCAATGTTACCAAAAAGAACACAAGATCAATGCAATTATGGCATCAAAACTGACCTCTTTTAACTAAAAATACCACAGTGAGATAGTGGTCATGGTGGCTTATGAGCTCAGTCATAACAACAACAAGGAGAGGTAATGGTCAATATAGCACTGGCCATACACAGATGTTCCACATTGGGGTGTTGGGGGTTAGATTTTTCCTATTTTTTTTTTTCCTCTCAGGGAATCTTCTCCCATTTGTTGCCTAAGAGACGGTAACGACAGCAGTTAAGAGACCAAAGATGTAGCTGGGAGGAGGGGGAAGGGTGCAGTTTGCTACACTCTCTGAGCTGGGGAGGCTTTCTCTTGGGAAGCGCAGAGATACTGTGAGATTTTGGCTGGGGGGTGAGGAGCTGGGCTCGGCTCTCACTGTCTCTCTGCTCTGCAGATCGGAGGTGAGATGGTCGTAGTCTTGGTGCTGGGCTGCTGTTTCTGCAGGGAGAATTCACTGCCACCATGGAGCTCTGTCCTTCACTGCTTCTCCTACCATGGGTGAGCCTTTGCTTGTCAGAGAGGCCGTTGAACTGGGACCTTTTCAACAATTGATCTCACTGGAAAGGACCCTCACCATCTGCTCATGTGCCCAGGTGAAAACCCAGGATCCCAACGCCTGACCCTGTCCAGCCGTTGCCCCACTGCTTTCTGCTGCTGCTTCAGGCTTTTTTGCTACATTTTAAGCCAACAGCCCATGCCTGCCCAGACACACCACAGTTCCTGGCACACCTCCAGAGTTTTTGCTACACTTTGTTTGCCATTCCGGCTGCACTCGCCTGTTCCAGCCTACCGCTCCAAGGTTCCTGCTACAGCCCCTTTCACCATCCGGAGGGGCGCCGGGACCGGCTGCCGCTCATGAGTTTGTAAAGGAAGCCCCTTTTCTCTCTCTCCCACCAGCCCACCTGCCATTACCACGTGCAGAGGCTGAGCTCGCACCACAGCGCCCCCTGCAGCTGTGGAGGAATCATCGCACCTGCCCTGCCCGGCCAGGAGCCAACAGCACCCCTGCCGGCTGTGACCGTAACTACACCAAAGGGGAAAGTGCTTGATGGCTGGTAGAAGGTTGTTACTGGGTCCCTGGGGTTTTTTCTGTTTGTTGTTGCTGCTGTTGCTGTTCTTTTTTTGCTTTGTTATATATAGAGAGAGATTCTAGTAAAGAAACCGAAACAGGAACAGCTAATTCCATCTAACTAATGAATCCATTGAGCATTGTTTAAACATGCATAAGACTTCTCATCTGCTTTGGCTTTTTTCAACACTTCACTATATTTTGTTATCAAAGTTAGCCTGCTGTGTCAGTGGCTGTGCAGTACCATTACTGTCAGATCACAGAGTGCGGTTAGAGGTAGAGGCAATAGCATGGACAGTAAATGCAGCAGTTGTAAGCTTTCTCTTAACAAATACTTTACATTCATGAGAAAAACCTGACTTCAAACATAATATTAACTTCTTGCCTAAAATCTGAGGAACAGTCTGCCAGAGGCACAGCTGACTCTTTTCTTTAAAAAGGTAATGGCAATTAACCAAATAAAATGCACATCATTAATGACTGACAAAAACTGTCAAAAATTATTGTTCCACATTCACAGAAAAGCACATATCCCTGTTTTTATGCTAATAAGAGTATGTACCTTGGAAAGTATATTTTAATATTTTTTCTCTTTCATATTTATACTTTTCGCACCTACCCTTCAAATAAAAATCTAGAGACACTGAAGACTTCAACAATCCTTGTGGGTCGCTTCCAAGTAAGGAAATTCTATGCTTCTGTGAAGAATCTAGGTGTGGAAACAAGATTTACAAAGACATAACAGTGTGTGTAGTCCATATAAACACAAAACTATTTAAGCATATTGCTTTTTTCCTTTTTTCCAATCCCGTCTATCAGTTACAAATGCAAATAATTACATAACCACTTAGCTGTATTTCCTCCAAACACCGAAACTTTCAATTGCTACTTATGATCTTTTACTCATCCTTTTGAATTGTCATATGTTTTTATATCAAATTAATTAAAACACTACAAATGCAAGGTTTATATACAAAGCTTTCATGCTTAGAAGTCTAAGGTATTCAATTAAACAGCTATAAAACCTTTACTAAACTATCAATGGAATGCGTATAATCTGTGATTACCTAGAATTTGTATGAAAATCCATCTCAAATCCCCTGAATTTCTATTGCCTGAATGCTTCTATTGCCAGAATGCCAGAACAAATATTTTCTAATGAACCCAGAAGTAATTATACCGGGATAGGAGCAATTTCAATTTTCCAATTAAAAGTTGGTTTTGCATCCTAAAAAGACTGCTACTCTTGAAAATAACCATCTCCCATAGAAAGCACTGGGCTTTTGATGAATGAGTGTACAATTCTAAAATATTTAAGTAACATAAGTGATACATATGTATAATTTAATTTGGTAATGCAGAAATAACCTGCTGGTGCTGCATGATCCTTTCTCCTTCCTAAGGTCATGATCTTTGATTTGCTAATATCACCTGTAGTGTATATCTTGTTCCTTTCCAGCTTAAAGTTTCTGGCCAAATGCATCACTATGTGTGATGGTGAACCTGGACCAGAGAGATAATAGGGAATTGTATATCCCAGAAGTACTGGAAAAGCATTTGAATCTGCATTTTTGCGATTTTTCATTTGAAAACTAAAACCTTTTTGTCTTCCAAATTTTGACCTTGTCCACATCCAGAAATCCTATTATTTTCCATTGTTAATGAATAATTTTCATTCACAAAACATTCTCATTTCATTTTCATAAATAGCAGTTTAGACACAAACATTTAGACCTGATCTATATCACCCATATCAGTGAACCCACCAGGAAGCATTTATGAATTTAAACATCATTACTCCAGTAACAATAAATGCCTTTTCAGCTTCTTATTGAACACTTCTACCGATGTGCATTTGCACTCTAGGGCAGATGCTCTCCCATACCCTGAAATGTGACCTAAATATCCCAGTCCTATACAACAACACAGAGATATTCTTCTGGAGAAAATTAAATGCTCCACGGACAAGGGTTATTTTTATTTGCTATGACTAGAAGGAAAAAGAAGAATTAGGGAAAAAGTGGTTAAAAAAAATAAAATAGGAAGGATTGATGTAGACAATCCATAAAACGTTATTGTGAAGATTAACTTGAAATTATGTCACATAAATGTAAGAAGGCTCCAGTGCAATGAATTTTAGTAAAGAAGATGTGAGAAGCTTATTCCAGTTCTCACTTCTTAGCTCCCAAGAAGAATGACGGTTGACAATATAAAGGATTGCTAAAGGCCTAGACAAAGTTACACTCTGTTTTTCTTGTGTTTTAACCCATGCAAGCAAATCTGGTTTCACTTACTAAAAGTATGATTATTTTAAATAGCTTATTCTTCAATTTGGATTTTATGCTGTAAGTGTTCCAAGTATAAGACTATCTCTGCATTGAATTTTTGCAGAACAAAGGAATGGGGCCCATTCAGCTCCTGGAAGGCATCAGAGAATTAACTATCAGTAAACACCTTGAAGTTCCTATCAATGTACACACAGTTTTATTTCAGAAAGCGTATGATGCAAGTCTGCCAAATTCAAAAGATAATATAGCAACACACGCAAAAAGAAAAAAGTTACAAGAAATAACATCTATACATTAATTTTTTTTTCACTATCAGTGTTAATGCTTTTATGCAAATCCATCTCTGAATGGGAAGAAAAATGATTTAATTATTCTTTATGATAGTCACATTGTCCCAACTAAGATTTGCAATTGCTTCTAAAAATCTGAAACTAGAATTCCCACCAGATGCAGTAAACCACTTAAATGAATATTTTCAAAGCAGACAGATGGAGGTTTCTATAGGTAGGAGAAGAAGCATGCTACAGATAAAGACAAATTAAGAAAGTTGAAGGTATGTGGACCATGGTGAAAATGATTGCAAGCATCAGTAACAACAGAGATCCCGTTTTAATGCCTGTCACTGAAACCAACCACATACCACAAAGGTAGGTAAATCTGGAATAAGGCTTACTTGTCAAATAGTAACTCAAGTTACATGAAAAACTCAGAAACAAAATCTTCCCTTCTGAAAAAATTCAAATGAAAACAATCTTCATTTTTTTTCTTACTATTGGTACCTGTAAGTCCACTTTTACACCAAAATCTTGAGTTCTGGTTCTTTTTTTTCAAATGCTTTCACAGCTCCAAAGGTTTAACTTAGGCCTTTTGCTGTTGTTAAATCTATAAACAGAATAATCTCCAACAGGCAGAGTAGCTGGTTTTAGTTACATGTTGACTTATAATGTTGAATGTGAGTTACACCAATTACTCTAAAGACAAAATATATAATTTAATTTAGATGGAATTTTTAAATGCCAATATGCTCATGTATAAAGTAATACACAAAATGACATTTGACATTTTGTAAGTCCTCCGTGAAACAAAATTAGTATTATATAATAACGCTGCAAACTATTTTTAACTTGGTGTTTCTTGCAACAAAATATTGCTTAAGATTCATCCGTAAATAATCTCCAAGGCACTGTGAGATACTATACATATCTACTGGAAATCTTTGTGGGAGCAATACTTCAGCTGATAGGATATTGCGACTATAATTTATCCATCCATGACTCCAAAGGAAAACAGCAAGCCACAAATAACCCAAAGATTAGTTTTGTCCTAGCTGTTTGAATTTGGCAGGCTTGTAGAGAAAGGATGCTGAAAGGGATGCTAAAATTGAGGAATGATCCACCATTAAATCAAATTTAGGAAAAAAATCTTGCATTTCTTTGTCAAGCTGAATTAATATATTTTCAACTTCTTCTACCATCTGTTTTAATATACATACTATATATGCGTGGATTGCAGTTTTTAAATTCACCTGCCCTAGTTGAAAATCCAATAAAAATTAAGAAGTCGCATAGTTCATGCTTCCTTTTTCAACAGCCAACTATCCCTCAAAAGATTCCTATGCTATCTATGCCTACAGCATGCCTATTATGCTTGAGTACGTTAGTGACTTTGTGCACTGGATCATTCTGTGCTTCAGATCCACTTCAGGTAAGAAGGACTTTGATATTTAAATAATATATTATAGACTGCAATAACAAAAAAAACCAGTGGATCTATTAAACTGTTTTATCACACCATATATCTGATACAAAACCTAACAAAAAAGTGCCTTCAGTATCACCCATATCATGACTCATCCGACCAACACTCACATATGACACAGTCCCCCTTGGACAGAATGCTGGTAGTAACTAGGTAATCTTCATGGAAAGTTGAGTCAGGAGTATTTTAACACAAGAGATATTTCCTACCACATTATGGAGTGTACATGCCTCTCAAGACTCATTCTTCATACAAAATCACAAACACATTCCTTCTAGTATCCAGTCCTTCAGCTTACAGTTCTCTTGCACTTTATGTATTGCTCAGGTTGCGCCCAATTTTTTTCTTTATATCAGTGATGTTTTTGCTTAGAGAAACCATTTACAAAGCAATGTAGGCAGAGTCCTCCTGAAAACGTATCACATTACAAAACCTGCTTGAGCTCCTGAAAAATAATTAGAATACTCTTTATGTGGTATGAACCCTGTCCTTCTTTTAACACACATGTATTAGAGCAATAAATAAAATTAGATGAGAGTTAACATCAAAAATGAATTATGCTAACAAGACATCTTCACTACAGTTCATCACACAGCATGCTTAGTGAATGATAAATGAATATTTAAATGAAGAGGGAAGCTCTATTTTTTTTCTATGCTTTCCCGGTCTTTGTTTTGGTCGTAAAATCACAGAATCATTAAGTTTGGAAAAGGCCTCCAAGATCATCAAGTCCAACCCTTGACCAAACACCACCTTGTCAACTAGACCAGAGCAGTGAGTGCCACATCCGGTTATTTCCTGAACACCTCCAAAGATGGTGACTCCATACCTCACCAGTCCATTATAATACTTGAAAATCTTTTCAGTGAAGAAATTCTACCTGATACAATACATCCATTTTTCTTCACTTCCAGAATCCACTGTGGCTTGCACTGGGCCTAGGCTGGTAGAGCACTATCAATTGGCCAGACCTCTCCAGTTACATTGCCCTTCAAGTTCATTTTCCTCACACAGTAGTGCAAACCTGGCACTCTTCTTGTACTTCTCATGACATCATCTACCATCCTTGTTCCTGTGATAGGGCTTCTCCTGAGAGACATCAGCAGCTTTGAAGTATTCCTTCCAAAGGATAGGTCTAGGCATGCTTTCGTGCAACAGAGCTCCTTGATGACATCACTCTCTTTTTTCAGGCTCTGAAGTGTTATTCCATTTATTTGCAACAGAGATGAATCTGTATCTCTCAAAGAAATCTTAAGAACAAGCATCATTCCTGTATTTCAGATGAAGTTATTGAACAGCCCACACAGGCCTATCAATATTCTCATAATAGTCACAGCTGAATACACTCCAAACAGGCTCTTCTAGGACCTGAAAATCTATCAACTTTTGAAAGAGATCAATAGTTTCAATAGAAAATGTAGAGGGGTGGCCCCCAAATATGGGAGCTCTCTTCGCCTCCAGCCCTGTCCCCTCAGATGACTCCCCCTGGGAGGAAGACTCCGAGACCACTGTGTAGCTCCTTCCACTAGGCGGAGTCGCCTGGCAGTCCCAGCCCCTGTTTCTAGAGAACTCTGTTACCTTTGGTTATTGACTGGTTGTTAAGTTATGTATTTGCCCCCCAAGTTCTGTAATTTGTCCCCCCGTGGTCCAAACCCGCCCTCAGATTCACCCGGTTGGCTGTTTCCCCTAAACCCCTCCCAGTTTTCCCCCCGGTTATAAGCTCCTGCACAGCCGTGTGCGGGGGGCTTCTCCAAGCTCTCTCCCCATTGCTTGGCCCCTCCCGGTTCCCCCCAAATAAACGGAGCTTTGGAGAACCTCAACTCCCGCGCTCTTCATCCTTCTGCTGCGTCGCTACCTAGCACTAGAGGAAGCCTGACGGAGGAACGCCCTCCTCCAAGCGCCAATCACCGGCGTCTCGCCTGCGCTTCTCCCCTGAGGAGCCGGCCGCCCCGGCATAGGGAAGAGTTCAGCAAGGTCGAGGGTCAGACCCCCTCAGATAGCTCTCTAAGTGCCACAGCCCTGGCCAGAGACCACCCCCAGTAGTAGGGGACCTTTATTGGATTACTACAAAAAAATGTTTAAAAATATGGTACATTTCAAAGGAAAAGCACAAGTCATGAGGAGAAGCTTAAGGGGCTGGGGGCTCAGCCTGGAGAAAAGGAGGCTCAGGGGGACCTTTTTGTTTTCTACAACTCCCTGACAGGAGGGTGTAGCCAGGTGGGAGTTGACCTCTTCTTCCAGGCAACCAGCAACAGGACAAGATGACATAGGCCCAATATGTGCGAGGGGAGATTCAGGAAGAATTGTTTCCCAGAAAGTGTTGCTGAACATTGGAATGGGCTGCCCAGGGAGGTGGTGGAGTCACCACCCCTGGAGGTTTTGAAGAAACAACTGGATGTAGCACTTCGTGCTGTGGTCTAGTTGACAAGGTGGTGATCAAAGGATGGACTTTATCCTGGAGGTCTTTTCCAACCTAAATGATTCTGTGAGTTTTTGAAGACAATGAAAACTACTCTGTTCACAGAAAGTCTATTATTTTTTGTATTTTTAAAATACTGTCCTGGCATCTCCTATGGTAATATCTCTCAAAATTACATCAGGCAAATGCCCTTAAACTTGGAAATTATTAGTCTCTGGTACTGCCTGAAACAGCTTCTAATGTCAAAAAAATACAATCTAGCTACCACAGGAAGAGTTGTGACAGTATTTAGAGTTTTATACTAGAAGTCAGTCTCTCACTTCCCACCTCTAGTATTAGGCGCCTGACTGTGTTACTCCTCTCTGTATTTTTTTTCCTCTATAAAATGGGGATAATGAAATATCTGCATCTGTTGAATTTGACAAACCTCTCTCCTTCCCCACCCCAGCATGACAAGGGGAGATAGAGGTACCATGATTCTCTCCACAAAGTATATCCACCTGGAAAGGTGCATGGCTTTTCTTCCCAGCAGTAGTCAAAATAATGCCTAGGTTTTGAGCACAAGGAATAAACTCAGAAAATTTTCAGCACCATCTATCTCCTGTACTACTTTTTGTGCTCCCTCCAGGAACTCACTGGAAAGCTGCTTATCTGCTTTACAATGAACAACCGTAAATGTTCAAACCTCTATTGAATACATATTTTTCTCTTCATAAAGCTTTGATTTAAACATGCCTATATATATATGAATTCAGCTAGTCATTTGCACTTAAAAACACACAAATATCATCCTCTTTGTCCACACCAGGGACTAGAATTTGACAAAAATAACTTAATTTCACAAGTGAAATCGCTATTGAGAAAGTGAACAGGGACCCTAAGAGCAGTTTGAAAACAACAGTCTTGAGCTCAAAAACCTTCCTCACAAACAGTAATGCAAGTTCTTCGCATGTAACTTTAATGAAATAATACTTTAAAAATCAGGGATCATTTAAAGTTTCTGATGACTCATATAGAAGTTTAAAAATTAATGTCTTCTATGTTTTTATTTTTCAATTTATGATGAAGGAATTTTATCACAAAAAGCAATGAGAAAAACAGAAAAATAAAATATTTTTTTCACCAGGAAATATATCAAAGGAAACAATTACAGAAACTGAAACTCATGCCAGTTGAGTATGATTTTTTTTTCTAATTTTTAACAAACTGAGATAATGTATTTAACAGAAAGGAGTATCAGAAAATAGCTATAGCATCACAAGTATGAATTGATGGCAGCATTACGTCTAATCGCTCACTCCAACAAATGGAATAATTCCGTTTTATTTTTGAAGTCAGCTTCCAGGATCAAGATTTTTGTCAGATGGGGCATTTCAGCCACTGCCTTTTAAATGTACGTGAATTCAATCCATTTTAAGATTGGCAATACTTCTGTTATTTCCATTTTAAGTGTTCAAGCTCTCAAAGCTGAACACATGCAGAAAAGTTTATGATATCTGTCCTGTTTTTGAAAGCTTGAGCATGAGGTTAATCTGGAAATTTACAAATACATTAGTGTTAGAATAAATTAAACCCTAGCTATTTTACTCCTTTGCCAGGATTATTGAGTTCAGCAAATGAACTCCTTGTATATGAGCAGATCACCTGTATAGATGATTCTATTTTGCACTGGACTGCAGCACATGATCATTTAGGACTAATTTAGGGCAAAGTAGCAAAATTAAGTAATTTCATTTGGACACAAAATGTTTTGAAACTCAAACTGCCCTTTATCCATAATGTGTAACTTCATCTACACGTACAAAGTTAAAGGGGTTTACTATGAGAGCATTATTGCTGGACACTTAGATGTTGATTAGCTCATATCCCCACACCAGTGTCTTTCTGAACAGTGACCCAGCAGTGTTGACAGACTCAGACAGAAGCACTTCTTCACTTGCTTTAAACTCGCATACTCCATACTAGTAAATAGAGAAATCTGACACCAGCTGAGACTCACTTGAATGATCTGCACCTTCAACAAAACCCAACAAAAAACCACAAAAAAAACCCCCAAACACCCAAGTGCTGAAAGGCAGAACTAAGAATATTTAGAAGGCATATCTTAGAAAAGAAAAGAACCCTTTTATATATGGAAGCAAACAGTAACATTAAATATGACCAACTAAATTTGTAAATTGTGTAATGGCCCAGAAGTAACAATCTGATTATAATCACTATTTTGAAGTTCTTTGCATTGGAAGACAATGTTAATGGTAAAAACCAATTCCCCTCAAAGTAAAGGCAGCTTCATCAAGTTATACTCCTGAATTTCTGTGTTTAACACTAACTTTCAGAGCCAAACATCTGTCAATCATAAAAATCATTAACATTTAGAAAGACAAATCACACACCTTTACAAATGTGTTACAGCTTACAGCAAAGAGGAATCTTTCAAGTTGACTGTTAAAATGTCCTATTCCTTTAATTGAAATTTCAATTAGGGAGTTTTAATCGAGGACATTTTGTAAAAACTATTCTGATTTGTTACAATGTGAAGTGACAATATTAATTTTTAGAGTAGCTTTAATTTTTTTTCTTAAATTGTATTCCTTCTTTGTTTCCTTTCTTTTCCTGCATTTGTGATACAGATGTATACATCCGTGGCAAATAGTGTGTTACATTAAGCCATTTTTGCAAATATTATCCATACTGCAAGCTAACTTTTGGTTGTAACCATGCAGAAATTGCTCCAAGGTCAAGAAAAATGAAGCAAGAGCAAAGATGGTGCTTCTGTTAAGTCAAGATAACCAAGACTTGGTCACTAATAGACAAATAGTAATCGTGTGGATCCATATTTTAACAATTACATTCAGGTGGTTTGAACTAAGTTCATCAGTGGATAAGAGGTTCCAGACATAGCTGCTTCTAATGCATTTTCAGACCCAGGCTACAGCTCAGGTACAAGCTAAGCATTTTGCCCTGATTAATTTCACGTATAGCAGACTCCTGCAGAAAAAATATGCTGCCATGATATCAAATTGGGTCCCTAGAAAATGTCACCATATAAATGTAACATGAAAATTACACAAAGACATTCAACAGCTAAAATTCCTACGTCAGACATTTTAAAATTGTGAAATTCAGAATCTGCCTGATTAACAGACTGAACTTGAGCATAAGCAGGGAGGAGACATTGACTTAGCTAAAGGGATTTGGGAAAAAATCCTGTGTATTGTTTAAGCAACATAAAATCATTCCAGTTCCTCAAGTAAAATTTTTCATGAAAAAAATGAAAAAAACAATGAAAAAACCAATGTTTCTTGGAATTTGATTTTTCATTTCTACTGTACATACAGCGGTTTCTTAAACTGTACAGAATTGTGGGACTGGAATACATGAATTACTACATTTTTCCAATATACTTTTTCAAAGAGGGTATCTGGAAAGTTTTTACTATACTATCTGGTAATACACTTACTTGCTGTAAGAAAGATCATTCAACATGAAAGGCAGAAACTTATGGAATTTGTATCTATAGATGCTATCAAGGAGAATGCTATCAAAGAGAACCAGTACTCATGCACAGAAACAAGGAACATTAAATTGTATCATTTTGGTAGAAAGTGGCTTGGTTTACATTTTACTATAGGAGCAAATTTTCTTTGAAAAGTAAAAATGCTTTCAGAAAGTCCAAGAAGGCATCATTGGACCCGTTTCCTACAATTTATCGCTTTAGCTCTATCATATAAAATCACACTGAGGAAAGAAAAAAAAAAGGTTTTGTTTGTGGGAAGTAACTTCAGTAAAAGTGAACTGAAGCTTTCATCATCCCAGTGAAGAGAAAAGCAGGCGGCATGACCAAGAAATGAATTTAAGGGAAGAGCTAACACATGCTGACACTGACTAACACCTGCTCAGACAGATAAATAAGACCTCCTGGTAATCACGGAAAGGGAGATGGACTTACGGTAACTTGGCAGCACATATGAGAGTTGACATCAGCAACACCTGTAACTATTGCAGCTCAGAAGGTCAGTGAGTGCAGTGGGAGATTGGCACAGGTAAAAACTCAGCTCTCCACTGACTTCAATCACAGCAAAACAGGAAATAGGAACTAGGTCACGTCGCTGCTGGCCGCTTGACCGCCCGGAGGGCCAGCGGGCGACTTGCAAGGGTGTCCGAACAAAGGGACAGCTCGTTGCCTTCTTTTGGTGGCAAGCCCTGTCCAGGGCTTTTCCTTCGGCTTTCTGCCCTGAATGGGTCAGGTCTGCAGTCGTTGTTGCTTAGCAGCAGGCGCAGGCAAAGGAGGAGAGAAGGATTCTTTGTTGCGATTTTCCAGCTTTTAATTCCCCGCCCAGCGGGACAGGGGAACGCAGAAACAAGGAGGGGAGCAATCAAAGAACGAAAAGCAACAGTTACAATGGGTTCTTAATCTACGCACCAAAAGGGGAGGGACAGGGGGACAAACCAATAGAGATTTGATGGGTAATGACACACAGCCAGTGGAGAGGGAGTCAGGGAGGGACTTACTTGAATGAACCAACAGAGAATACAACTGAACAGAACTTTCTTGATACAAAATACATAAACATGAACTGGGGGAGGAACAGGGGAGGGGATTCCCCAAGACTGGCAGCTTTAGGGCAGGGTCTCAGACCCACCTTCGGAGTTACTGTCTCCGGTGGGAAAATCCACCCATTCAGGCCCAGAAGTGGGCATAGCCACCGCTACAAGGTCAGATTTCTAAGGCTGGATCAAAAGAACACCAACACTAAGTATGTACACAATCAGCTAAGGCCAACGTACTGTTTAGTAAGCAATTAATTATGGAGCTGGTGCCTTTTGGCAAATAAAAAAGATTATGGCTAATATCCAGCATGGTGAATTATGACTGACCAGCCTGATTGCCTTCTAGGATGAAATAGATAGAGCTGCAGCAAAAAGCAGTGAGTGTCATTTATCTAGATCCTAGCAAGATTTTCCACACTGACTCCCACAGTCATCCATATCAAAGCTTAGATGTTGTGTCCTGGATAGGAACACATGTAAATAGTAACTAAAGAGCTGGATAGTTGAGCTCAAAGTCGTTATCATCAGATATAGCCTAGCTGGAGGCCAGCAAGAAGGAATACTGCAAGGATCTATCCTGAAATATATCCTGTTTAGAATCATTATCACCAACCTGGACAAAAGGCTTGCTCATCTGGTTCATAGATGACCCCAAACTAAGAGGACCAGTCAACACACACAAGGGTAGAGTTGCCATCCAGACAGACCTAGGCAGGCCGGAGAAATAGTCTGACAGGAATTTCCTGAAGTCCAACCATATCAAATCCAAAGACCTGTACTCTAGATGGTCACCACTTGGCCATGAAGTAAATATGCTGAAAAGGACTTGGAGGTCTGGGAAGACAGCAAATGGAAGAAAAGTCTCTAGTGTGCTCAGACAGCAAAGACCAACAGTATCCTGGGCTGTATTAACTTAGCCTACAATCTTCTTGTTCAGTGTCTTATTAATAACACAGCAGTAGAAGTCGTCACTCAAATTCCTCGCAAGCACCAACTCCAGTTTTGGCTTTATTACCACCATCCCTGCATATATAAGTAGCAGTTCTGAACTCATGGTTTGAGGCCTGCTCCTGCTTTTGCCTCCTGTAGATTTAATTTTCGTATCGGAGTTCCCTATTTAGCCAAACGGATATTCTGTAACATCTGTCCATTTTTCCTAACCATTAAGATGGACTGTTCATGTAATCGGAGAAGGTTGTCTTTTAAGACCTCTCAGTTTTCTAGAGCTCCTTTGTCCTTTCGAGCTGCCTTATAAATGATCCCATCAGTTCTATGAATAATCCACAGCCTGCTCCTCTCAAGCCCAGGGTCAGTGCTGATCATCTCACCTCCTTCACTCCCCTTGGCATTTTCAACTCCAGTATTACATGGTCACCAACAGTCAGGGCTTCCACTGACTAACACAACTCCAAACATTTGTGCCCGTTATTGACCAAGGTCCAGCTGTTGTCCCATGCAGTACCTGTACCAAGTACTCCTGACACTCCCCAGAAACATTCTTCACTTCTTGGGTCCCATTGGGTTGCCCTTCTAATAGGAAAGTTAATATGCCATGTAAAAATCAGAGTCTGTAATAACAGATTTACTCTAAGGAAAATATCAGTTTCTATACACTTTCTTCACAATCTAGACAAAACTTGCCGGGTTTTTCATGCTAAATCAGGTAGAGTACAACTTCAGCTGAGATATTCCTACAGCCCTGGAGAGTAAAAGAAGGCCTATCATCTTTCAGTCAAAAATGACATAATCTAACTTTCAGTTTCATATTGTTTATAGGAAAGGATATAACGCAATACCGTCTTTAATGTTCATCCTTTTAACAGATCTTCCTTTCAACACATGGAATGTCCTTCTTTAGATGCTGCAATTCACAGAACTCTGCTGACAGGTCAGATATTGGACCCTAGATCTGTCACCACAGAGCCACACAGATTTATTAATCGTATGAAGCATTGTCTCCCTATCTCTACGACACGGGTCATAACATTTTCACAAAATCCTCTCAAATAAACAGATCAAAAGCACTACATACAATAGCTATGACTCATTGTATTGATTTCTGTAAAAAAAAGCACATATGCATAAGACTTATATCCAAATCATATTCATTACAGCTACAGAAATCCCATGGAAACACATCTCCTGTGCTCTTTATATCACAGGAACTAACAACCAAGCCCAGATACAATGGTTAATTTAATACAAACACTGTGCTAAAACACATCTTTCAAAAACCATCTTGTCCATGATTTCAAAAATAGAGAAATTCATAACACCAAACACGTCTAAAAAGCAAAGCAAGTACTTCCATCTGTCATTTCATTACCCCATAAACTGCATAAGTTTTACATGCAGCAAGTCTTCCCTCTCAGTTATATTTGTCCATGAACACAGTCCTTCTGACAAGTACTGTTCTGTTTCAAAGAAGTTTAACACATGACAAAATTATATGCGTTTACTATATACGGAAATTAAAAAGCAATGACAAATTCTATACAAGTAAACAATTCCACTAGATGTACAGCTCTCCTTTTGCTGTTGTTGCTTTGCTTTTCAAAGCAAATAAATTCTTTCTCCCCTCTGATATTCCAAAGCAGTTTGCCTTGCAGACCTTCAAATATGTATTCTTTTTTTCTGGTCATGGATTTTATTTGGCCTCAAGGGAAAAACATTATTAGATAATTCATCAGGAATTCTCGTTCTGAATCACTAAATAAAGAGAAAAGTATCCTCCTGAATCCTGTGCTAGTAACCAGGGAAATGCTTATTCTCATTCTTACATTAATCAAGACTAAGCCTTTCAATTGTCTCATACTGAAGTAACAACGTATTTTTAAAGTAATTCTTTGTTGCATTGATTTCTAACTTCATTAAATTCTACTGTCTAATAATCATTGCCTGTCACCTTTTTGTAACAGGTTTCTTCCTGCCTATGAGAAAAAAATCTATAATTCTCATCCCTCAGAAAGCCAGATTTTCAATGGTAAACAAAATTATCTGAGCTTTTATTTTATTGATCAGATCTTACCCTCAGTCTCCCATTAGAAAATGACTTCAAATAATTTGCAACATTCAATTAGCAAATGGTTGTGCTCTTGAGCAGTGACATTATACAAGGATTAGACTCAAGAATAATGTAACTGCTAATAGAGAAAGAGAAACATGACTAAAACTAATTTCTACAAGGGTCAAAGTAATCATGAGATGCTTACAATCCTCAGCTGCATACAAACCTCAAAAATTTAAATATCATTATCAGATGAAAAAGGAGAAATTAAACATTTTTTCCAAGCTTTCTAATTCATCAAGATACTTAGGTTTTATAGAGACTGTTGAGTTTTTGAAAATTCTTAAATACTTCAGATGGACAGGCAAACTTTGACAAGTAACTTGAATTTTGCCAGTTTGCTCATCCAGTCTCAGGTTGAACTCCTACACAGCACAGCTTTTTAGTGTTTGCTTTTCTACACAGCCTAGTTCAGGTCTTTGAGGGCCAAAGTCCAAAGTTCTGTTCCCTTTCACAAGAAACATGTAAGCTTTAGGATAGTTTTAAATCAGTAATAACCAATCTCAACAAATCAAAGCGCATGTGACAGGGCTGTAGTCAATGAATAGTTTGACATAGATCACCCTTAGACCTTCTCTTAGCATGACCACCCAAAAATCCCACAAGCCTTTTAAACAAGAAAGGAAGTTTATTTAGCTATATGGAATATTTTCATTTTCTATGGTGGTGAAATTCAGTCATTAAGTTCTCCAAAAAAAAAGTAAAAATAGGTTTCAGAAAGTTGCCTATCTTAAGGCACTCAATCTTTCCGATAAGTTCCTCTTTCTAGTGAAACTAATGCCAGAAAATGCAAGAAAATTCTGCAATGAATCCTCTTTTCAGTCTCTGCAGTACATATTATTCCTAACCTAAAAAATAACCCCAGCATTATTTGTATTTCAATTTTAAAAGCTCGCAAAATTCTGTGACAAATGGTATTCTACTTATTTCAGTCTTCAGGTTCTAGGGAGCTTTCAGATAGCCACAGATACTCAGAGTGTCTGATCTCAATTTCTCCTTACTCAACCAAAACCACATGTATAACCCTATGCTTTGAGGTGATTAGATGCAGCAAATTCCCTCCCATGGCATAAACTATGCCATGATGGGAATTTAAACAAGCATTCAGGGCTCTGAGAGTAGTAAATGCTATCACATCACAAACGTCAGTCCCTCATCTAGGTCTTGGGATTCTGTATAAATAAGACTTTTCCCCTCCTAAATTTTTGACTAAAACCACAAAGAGTGCCTTGTAGCAGATGCATCCCTCAAGAGTGGGCCACTTCTTCACCAGATGTCTCGCAATAATTCCAGCCACAGCGCTCCCGGGTAGCATCTGCCCATCCTGTGGGTTTTTCAGCTACTCCTGGTGCAAATAATGACGTGGCCAGCTCATTACTCTCTGGGAGAAGACAGTAAGGAGGCTGGGCCAAGTGAACTACCCCAAGCTATTTGTCAGCACGGTTGCAGGGGAACTTGGCTGATCCACCTTCAGCATTCAAGGTGGGCATCTTGATCACTGTGCCAGCCAAAGCTCAGCCTGGCAGAGAGGACTGCAACAGATACGAGCAAACAGCTTAGTCAACCACATTTTTTGCAACATTCTCCTTCAAGCTCTTGTTTCAGAGGATGAATTGAGTTTTTGTTAATAAAATATTAATGGAGAACATACATATATGCATATATATATAGTAAAATATTGTAACTTTAAGGATAACAAACTGAGAGGGGAGGTGAGGAAAATAATGTGAATTACCTGGCAGTTTTGTTACCTTACAGTTCTTAGAGCAAAAAGATACACATAGACAACAGTTGTAAGTCTACACAGCTCCAAGAGCAAACACAGCTGAAATTCAATACTCCACATGAGAATGAGAGCAGTTTATTATTTAAAATTTATTTCTTAAGCTTTAAAATTGACATCACCTTTTTTACATCAACATGCTTTTCTCTTTTAATGTGATGTTATTTCAAAACAATTAAATATACTATAGATACTGCTTAAAAAGCAGTTTAAAAAAATTCTGTGTCAACTAGTTAATTTTAACATTTATCCAATTCCTACTCACATCATCTCTTGTGGTAGATCTGGTCATAGATATACAAGGGCTTTTTACCCTAAGGAACTTCAAGACTACTACTCGAAATAAATTTTTTTTATTATTTTTTTTTAGCAAGGAGGTTCTTATCTTTTAATGAAGCATGAAATTCTATGGTACTTTTCAGAGTGTTTTACTTCTTTTTTTTTTTCCCCATCTGATTTTCATTAGTGCATATGAGCAATCACTATTGTTTGTTTTCCTGAGCTGTTGCAGTGGCAATATTATTTTCAGCTCTGGAAACACAAACTGAAATCTCATTTGGGGCTCAAATTCACCCCACAAAAGGCACTACCCAGTTTGGTTTTCTTTCAGGCTTTGCCATAAACAACTCTGGTACCATAAACTGAATCACTACTCATTTCTGTCAAAGCCAGTCAACGCTTCCACATGCAAAGCCAGTAATAGACAACACCAGACAGACAAATTTCTACAACCATCTCCCTCAAGTCTGTCCTCCCTCACCCTTTCCCACATCTTTTCCTGTCATGCCCTTCTCAGAGCTAGTCCTCAACATAGGCAAACTGCCACCCTGCACTGGCTGTGCAGCAACTACTGTCAGCATCATTGTCCCTTCTACACGTATTGCCTTCATTTCCTCGGACTTCCCTTGTCTGAACACTCAGAATGAAGACATTTGATCAGCCTCTAGCCTCTACTCTGTCTGCCCAGGTGGCCAAGAAGGCAAATGGCACTTGACCTGTATCAGCAATAGCATGGCAGCAGGACCAAGGCAGTGACTGTCTCTTGTGCTCCGCATCGCTGAGGCCACAGCTCAAATCCTGTGTCCAGATCTGGGCCACTCATTGCAAGATGTGGAGGTGCTGGAGCATGTCAAGAGAAGGGCAATGGAGCTGGGGAAGGGTCTGGAGCACAAGTCTGATGAGGAGCGGCTGAGGGAGCTGGGGGGCTCAGTCTGGAGGAAAGGAGGCTTGGGGGGACCCTTATCACTCTCTACAATTCCTTGACAGGAGGGTGTAGCCAGGTGGGGGTCAGGCTCATCTCCCAGATAACTATCAACAGGAGGTTTAGGCTGGACAACAGGAAGAATTTCTGCAAGGAAAAGGTTGTTAAACTTTGGAGTGGACTGCCCAGAGAGGTGGTGGAGTCACTGAGCATGGCACTTAGTGCCCCGGTCTGGGCAATCATTGACAAGTCGATGATTGGCCATAGGTTGGACTCAACGATCCTGGAGATCTTTTCCAACCTAAGTGCTTCTGTGAAGCGTGAGCTGCACTTTTTTACTAATGGACAGGCAGCACAAGTACCAACATGGTTCTCTGCCAGTTCTGTTGTGCTTTTATCCTTTTAAAGGAACAGAAAGAAAAAAATAAGCACGAGGCATCCCAGAGCAAGTACAAACACTCACTCCATATCAGTTTGAGTCATTTCCACTCTTCTGCTAAGAAAATTGTCTGTAACTATTAATCTGAATTATACTTTGCTTCCTGACATTACAGGAATTTGTTGTACTTACTTGGCAGACATTGTTTAAAAAAAAATGAAGACAATTACAGGGAAAAGATTGTGTCATTTAAATCTAATTAAGCTTTTAATAAAACCAACTTTTCACCATCAACCATGATGCATTCCCTTTATAGTCTAAATTTATTGCCTATCCCCAACAAAGAAAAACGTTTAGAGACAGAAAATTGAGGCCATGATACCATATAAATTAGGTATGTCAGATGCAAGAAAAATTTCTTTAAATATAGTACACACCTAGAATGCTTTTCACCGAACCTCATAAAAAGTGTGTAAAATATATTTTTCTACTTCTATTTCTGCAGTACAGATAGCCTGGCATCTATAGACACTCTGTTTTGTCCTGTTTTTGGAAGATAGTAAGTAGAAAAGTGCTGCTCTGTCTGTATCACCAAAAGTAACTACAAACTATTTGCTATGAGTTTTCTTTAGGACTTAATATGATGAATTTTAACACAAATTACTGTACCATTAACAAGAACTAAAGCTAATTTCTAAAGCCTGGAATGATACAGCTATGATTAAGACACCCAAAATGATATGCAAACCTTTAATTTAATTATATCTAAGTCCAGAGAAAACTGCTCTTAACCCCAACCTTAGACATGCTACCTGACTGTTCATATCCTTGTTAACATAGCTGTAGCTCTGAGTCTGAACACTACAGTTTCTGATTCACTTAGTCAGCAAGTCTCACTAAGGAACATTTTTGAGTACTGCAACAATTTAGAAACATGAGCAGTCAAATCGGGCACTTGGTAACAAGATCTTTCCCCAGCTTTTCCTTTAAGCTAGAAACCTGGTTTCCCTATAACCTTTCCAGGATAGTGGAGGGTAAGAGAGGTTACATGGAGTTAAATAAGGTTAGTAATAGATTAAACAAGCCATTAACTGAGTCTTGAAAAAGATACGTACTCAAACAACAAAGAAAATGCTTGCCTCTCCAAGAGTTAGGAGAATAAAAAGAAATCTGTGTCTACTTGAAACTCACCAAAAGAACTTGCAGGAATCTTCGCAAATAGTTACAAACTTTTCCCATATTCAAGTGATTCAGAACATTTGCTTGGTTTTAAGCAAAGCACCCAAATGCAAGACCTATACTATAATGCTTCAGTAGGACTAGTTCTTCTGGTCTTATGTATCCCATCCTAGCAGCGCTAAAACAGTTTGTTCTTAGCTAAAACTCTTTACTTCTACAGTGCCTGTGTTCGTTTTTGGATCTCAAACCCCCTCCCAAAACATTTATTGTGTCCCAGCTTCACCTATTGAGAAAACAGTTCTAGAAAGGCAAAGTGACAAGCTCAAGGCCTGGAAGCAAACTGCAGCCAAGATGAAAACAGATGTTAGATTATCTTAATTTTGGTACCTTGTCTAACTGAAAAATGTTTACTTGCCAACACTGTTTAATGATATTCAAATGACTGTGCAGTGTAAGTTAACTGGTGAATGTGCTACTGATATCTTAGAAGTTGTCATGTAAGATGTAGCACACTGCAAAATGCAAAGGGCCTCCTTCTTATTCTGACACCTTTAATTTGACTGGAAATTTAAAACTGCAAATAAAAGGTAAGCATTAATTTACAGGCTCAATTAGCTTTGTTGGAAAATTAAGTCATCTGGGAGTTTACATCTGCAAAACAAAATTTATTATCCGTAATTAACTAACCTTTAAAAAAGCCTTTCTTTAATTTCCTCCTGTCACTGTACAGGGAAGACGAAACCATAACAAGTGTTAGCAGAGAAGCCTCCGCATCAGAATAAGAGCTCCTGCAAATGTTCAATGGATAATGCAGTTAAACCCTCAATTAACCGAAGTTCAGTCATTACATGATCTCTATTAAGATGCAGAGAGTTAAATCACTCTTACACACTTGCAGAGAATAAATAGTCCAACTTACTATTTTGGCTAGACACTACTGCATGAATGCAGAATCCACTGTATATATTTGATGTCTTTTATGAAAAAAAATAAAACAAGTACTTGCAACCTCAACAAAAAACTCTCTTAATTTTGTATTCAAGTCTTTTGCTAGAAGCAACTAGGGATTTGTAGAGAACTCAGACAATTAAATCTCTTTTGTCCTTTTTTATTCTGAACTTGTCTATTGACAGAGAAGCAAACCACAATGAGTTCTGTTAAAGGAGCTAAATCACTACAAAAAATTTCAAAATTTGCAACTCCTGATCTCCCAGTTAGGTAGAACATAGGTGAAATTAATGTTCACGCTTGTTGTTGTAAAAATAATTGTTTTGCTCTAACAGTAGCTACTAATGCTGGACAACAATATCACAGTTTCTTCTCCAAAGAATCCCTACAACCATAATGTGGCTTGTTTAGTTGTAGTTGTTTAAATGGGTTTTACACTGCAGTTCACCTACCTTTTTCTCAAAAGGTTTTTAGTTAATTTCATATGAATAGTTTTTATTTAGAAAACCTAAGTACAATATGAAAAAGCACAAGCATCTTTTGTCCTCAAATATGCTTTAAATACAGAAATACTCAATATAGAGGTTCAGACTATATCCTGTCTCGGAATAAATTCTGCCAAATGAGGGACCTCTCAAGGATAACCTGATCATTGTCAAGACAGGCTATGCTTCTTTGTCCTAGTTTTTGACACAAATTTAACAGAGGATACTCTGCAACGAGTAGTCTCCTCTAAAGGGTTTCAACAATCCCCCACCAACAACAGAAAATGAATACTAAGAGGAAAGCGAAAAAAAAAAAAAAGCAACAGTTTATCAACAACAGAATGCCCACAGGGCAAGGAAAAAAAAGTAAATAGTTGCTAAACACCGAACCACCAGAACTCAGCCCACACACACACACACAGAGGAACAAAGACCCAAAAGTGTCCAGAGAATGGGCAAATGTTGAAGAAATATCCCTTCCTGACATGGGTTGTGAGATGGTGCCAGCTTTCATGCTGAGGAAAGTGGAGCTCCCACGAAAGAGTTCCAGCAGGATGCAAAAAACCTGGTGGCTCGCTGGCATCGACCTCCTCTCCACAGCAGACAAAGCAGCTAGGCTGGAGCCTTTTTGTGTGCTTTCTCTCCCGGGCTCAGCTTCCTGAGGTCTGGGGCTGGAACAGGGCGGCCCCGCTCCTCCGATCTCAGACCAGCAGCTGTTCAGTTCACCTTGAGGCAGGTGAAGGATTGCTGCTGCAGCTTCTCCAAGGCCAGGGAAGAGAAAAGCTTCTTGCCTGGGCCAAAAAAACCCAAGCTAACCAAGCAAAACCAAACCACACAGCGTCACGGAACACCTGGCCAGCGAGGCTCCGAAAATGCCCACCAAGAAGCCCAAAGCTCCCTCTTCCCGGCCCCGCACACACCCAGTCTTGGGCCTCAAAGATACAGCGACCATTTTTGGGCATAAAGAAGAGGATGATGGAATAGACTGTCATCATAAATCACTCCAAGACACTCTCCTTCAAAGGAAACCTGGGGAAATGTTCTGATAAATCCATCGAAGTGATTAGACTATGAAATATATACAGCAGACCACTGTGTCTCCTCTCCTGTTACTGTATTTTCTCTGAAACCAATAAGAGTGCTGGGAACAATTTAAGTAAGTCAGGATGAACCAAGATGATGTCTAATAAAGGCACTAACTTGAATAACTGGAGAGCCTATGTTAGCAGGAATAAAGGGGTGGGATTTAGATTAGCTAACAAATGAGGGAAACAAGGCTTAGTTAAAAGCACCATTTCTTTAAACAGCCTGTATTTTAATGAGGCCAATGGAATGTACAGTCAAGGGTACCAAGCACTAAGAAATCTCCTTGCACCATCCACAATGAAAGGAGAAAAGCATGGCTTCAGAGTCAAGAACAAAAGTTCAGACTATATAACCTACACATACTATCTTCTCTCCCTTTTTTTTGAGGAACCACTATAACAAACATAAACATGTGTATTTATTTTTAAGAAAACAACTTTTTTTAACTCTAAAAAGAAAACTCCCTAAGGTTGTTAGAATTTCTGTGCTAATACAAGGTTGCAATATCATGCAACAACAGAAAATGGCAACAAAATATAGTACAAAAGTTTACCTTTGGATTATATTGGGATATGCTTGCAAATATTTACTGAAATTGCAAGACTGAATTTCTATTTTTTATGTTCTTAAACCTCTTCTGGAATTCCATAGCAACTCAGCTGTTCTACTTCTTAAATAAATAACTAATTTATTTTTATTCTGACAGCAAATACCCATTTTGTTGCTTTTTTACCCTAAAGAAGTTTCACAGTTAAAATTCTTTTCTTTTTTTTCCATTTATGTGTTCCACTGATGGTTCACGTCTTCAATCATCCTCTCTGCTTACTTCAACTCTGGCCAAAGTCATGACATTATTCAAGTAGTAATACACTCTAGATGTTGAATTAGTCTAAATGTTCCAATTCCAACATTCCAAGAGGACCGACTGTTATGCGGACTGTTAACAAAGCAGCACAATTTCTTTGTGAAATCAATGTTAGTAAAAACTTTTGGAATGTATTAATTTCTCCTATATTAATTACAAATATTTTGTACAAGGTTCAAGCACACGACCTTTGCAAATGCAGGCAATTTAAAAAATATTGGTAGCAGGAATTAGGCAGGAATGAGGGTTATGGTTTTGCATTCTTTGTGCTCACAGTGCAGTAAAGGCATGTGATGTACTTGAAATACATAAAGCATTTCCATTTCCCCTCAAGTCTAAGACGGGCTTGTGAGAGACGGTCCGAAGATCCCTCATCTGTCTCACTATCATCAACGAGGACAGAGACTGAAAGACCCTAAAAACTCCTAAGGGGACAAGGGCACAGGAGTCCTGGCCAGGCCAGAGGTGGGATGTCTGCCAAGTATCTGCAGGTGTGCAAGCTGAATGGGTTGTTCTGGTGCTGTTCCTTGCTGCCCAGGCGGGAAGGGCTGCACTGGAGCGAGAAGGAATGTCCCGTGCCCAAACCCTGCANTTAAGCATAAAACTTTTCCCCGTTGTGTTTCTTTTGCACTCTGAGATCAGGATAACGAACCATCACGACCCCCGCTCGTGTTAGCGGATCGTGACAGGGCTTTAAATTCCCATATCCTTTTTCAATGACCACCATATTGTAGAGACTCTACGGCATTAATAGTTTGGGGTTTTTTCCTAAAACTAAAATATTTTCAAAAGCTACTATCAAATTTATCTTAACTAGTGACCTGTGCAAAGGATTTTCAACCTTCAATTTTTACTGAAATATCTTTCTTACAGTGACTAAGTCTCATAAAACTAAAATCTAATGTTAAACTTTTATATTTTAGCAAATATCAAAATATATAGTGAGCAAAATTTTTTTAAAAAATTGAAAATACTTCATTTTAACCAGAGGTCTTATTTATATGTGACCAATAAGTCTATTAACAGCACATCTATCATTTAGAAATGCCATGATAACTTGCTTTCAAATTGTGGTAGTGTCATTGACCCAGGAGTAAGACCTGAAGAAATCTGAAATTTAGCTTCAGTAAAGCTCTTGATTCTCAATATTAATGTCTGCTTTGAACTCCTCAAGTTTCCATAACAAACATGGGAAGAGAAATTCTGTCTCAAAACTAAAATACAATAAGGGATTTTTTTTTTCTTTTAATTATCAGATAATGTATCCACAATCCAAATAGTCTATCCAGTAACTTTCTAGACAAACATCAGAAGAAAAAAAAACAGCAATCTCTGTAGGTATTACAGAGACACACTGATCTTTAAGGACCCTAATGGCTGACACCTGCATCAAAAATTGTTCCTCCGCTCCTCATTATGTGAAACAAGGAAGGCAATAGTTTACCAGCTGCAACAGCAATAGTGTTGCAGACCCCAATGTTTTCAATCTGTAACACTGCCATATGGAGCAGAGCAGAAACAAAACCCATGGTAAGTTTGCCATCCTCAAAAACATGGAAACTGCGCTTTTTATCAGCTCATAAGCTAAACATGCTAGGACAAACCAAGAGGATTTAAACTGGTAAACCATACAAGATGCGTTCCTTTCTTGGATTTATGCAAGTCATGGCAAGATCAGTGATAGATAACATAAGTATCATTAACTTGCTTTTTGAAGAATTGGACTATCAAAAAACAAATAAAAGTTTTATTTAATATTGATAATTCTCCTTTTAGAATGGACCACACAGATACCTGCAACAAAGTAAATTATTTGTCAATAAGCCTCATTTTTTTAATAAGATCTCTCTACCACAAACCTGGAAAAGCACATCTTCCCATTAAGGCAAGATTTCCATATTGATTATACCAATAGGCTGCATAAGTGCTCATTCTTTGAATTTTGAAGCAGCATTATTGTAAGAGCCAAAAGCATGGTCTCCTCTTCTAGGATCTTAATAAAGACATCCAAGCAGCTATTAATTTAGTTCAAATTCGTTCTCTCCTTGAAGGATACAGAGCCAATTTTTGTCTCCATGGACTTAATCAGCTTCTGACACAAGTTCTACTACACATTCAGAACTTATTGCAGACCAAGTCTCCAAAAAATGCACAAATAAGAGAGAGTACTATACTCATCAATCAAGGAAGCCCATACTAGAAGTTAATATCCAGTGTTAAATAGTTACACACCCTCCTTGCATAAGTATTCTAACAGTTCAGTCCCTCAAGATTGCCTGGTATTGCCATTTCATTACTGTATATGACTTTCACTGTCACACTGTGTTAATAATAAAAAATATAAAAATACTTTCATTGGGAGTAAATTTTCATGAAAGAGCTTCAACTGCATATTTAATGCGCAATTTGTTGGGCTCACTTAGAATCCTGCTTTCAGTGATTCAATCATCACCATGTATACATGTAATGCATAAGTTAATTACTTTTGATTGCTTAATGAAAAATCCACTGGACATTTTGAGAAGCACAGCTATATAAAAAAAAATATTGTTACAGTTTTTATTAACTTTCATAGTTAAAGATGATCAAATTTTGTATTATACAGGAAAAAAACTCTAAATTTTATTTCTCCTTCAGGCAGTAGGAATACATACTTCTATACACCTAACTGCCAAAAATCATTAATGTAATAGTAAAAGCTCCTTTTATAGACAATTTTAAACAAAAAGCAACTCTTCCATTTCTTCATTTTTACATATATTCATAGAATTTTAAGGTTGAAATAGACAAATTGTGGTTGCCTGAAAATGACAGGTTATTCCTTCATCTACAGTTTGTCTGTGAACTGAAACAAATATCTTGTGATTACCAAGATTGCCAGGAAATACCCAAAACTAATACTGCTGTCTGAAGAGCATCCTTGAATTAAGGAATTTAAAGGTTAAAAGCAAATCGTTAAAAGCAAACCAACAGGCCTGCTTGTTAGACAATGTGTGCCGCTTGCTCGATACTTGTTGTGCTTGCTAAAGGGAAAGGAGGGGTGCAAGACCATCGATAAAGGGAAGCAACCGTGACCACAGATCCTGGTTTCGGACCCTGAGACCAGCTCGAACCAGCTGCAAGGTTTGGACTTGAACCAAGGACCCAGAGAGCATGCCAAGAAGAACAAAGGTAAAAAGTTCAAACCTGAGGAAGACTCGATCTTCATCCCAGCGACCCCTACCCACGACCACCAGGAAATACTGCACAAGCGCAAATGGACTACTACGCAGACACAATGATATGCAAGCTCATTATAATACGAAGCGAGGCTAGGTGGGGCTAGGTAATGCATATGTACAGGCGTATTGTGAAACTTGATACACATGTAACATTTCACTGGATAAATATAGAGATAAGTGTCACTGAGGTTGCGCATGTTTTTGAAGGATCTTATCCCCCATGCACCCAGCGCTGCAATAAACATACCTACTTTACAACTTTAATGAGTTTTGGAGTCTTTCTGCGCATCATCCTGTCTTTACTGGAGACATCAAGATATAAAGCATTTCTTTCAGTATGTTCACCAGTACTCACACTTGCAATAAATAAGAGCTAAATAAAAAGATGGCATGCCTGTATTCCAACTCAGAGTTACATGGTTTCAACTGCTAAGTTTCAGTTAAGGATTTTCTTTACTTCCACCTTTATATTTGAAAGTAATTACGATCCTCTAAAGTAAATTTTTCATTTCATAAACAGTAAGCTTAGTAATTTAAGGTGCTGTGTATAGATAATAAAAAAATCTAACAATTAAGTTTTTAGAAGCAGGATAAACATGTTTATTTTTAAAAATACCTATGGAATTTAAAAATTACTACTTTATCAAGTCAACTTTTCTAGCATTACATTAAGAAATCATCTCTTTACTCACTAACATCCAAGATATTTGGATAATAAAACACCTATGGGTTTCAGATAAAGTATTTCAAAACAAAATACAATTTGTGATCAAGCAGCTGGAATTTGCTTCTTGACAGCTGAATTATGTGTGACATTTTTAGTGTCTCTTACAAGAACTGAAACTGCCATGAGAACCACTACACACTACAGCACACTAAGTTTTCTGTATAGAATTAATCTGCAAATTTGATTTTTAAAAAAATATAAACTGTCTCTGTACTTCATTTATACCAGATGTAGAAAATCTGGAAGGTTCCTCTCTAAGAGTGTTCCAGAAAAGAAATATAGTTGCCACCAAAACTTAGAAGACACTGGAAGGATTTAACCAATTACACAGAGACACACACAGTTCCATGATAACAAACACTAGCACTCACAAAGCACACTCCTCATAAACCTCATAAAGACACTCCCTTCTTAAACCAAATCAACCTCAAGAAGATGGTCTCCTCAAAAATCCCATAAACATCATCAAGGTCACCTCATAAACCTCTTAAATTCATCAAGGCACCACCCCCATAGAGGTGATCTCCTCAAAAAAGCACAAACTTCATCAAGGTGCTCTCCTCTTAAAGGCTCCCTCATCAAAAACCAAATAAGCCTCATAGACATGTTCACCTCACAAACAACATAAACTTCATACATGCGCTCTCCTCCTAAACAGCATAAATCTCATATAGGTGCTCTCCTAAAAAAACCCCATATACTTCATAAAGATGCTGTCCTCATAAACCCCTAAAACCTCATAAAGGCACTATCCTCATAACGGCATTCTTCATATAAACCCCCAAAATCTCATACATGTGCTCTCCTCATAAACCCTGCAGACATCATAAACAAGCGCTCCTCATGAGCCCCATACACTTCATAGAGGAGATCTCCTCATAAACACCATTAACCTCAAAAAGGGACTCTTCTAATAAAACCTTATACCTCATAATGACACTATCCTCAGAAATCCCATAATCCTCATAAATGCACTCACCTAATAAAGGTGCTCATCTCATAAACCCCATAAAGGTGTTTTCCTAATAAAAGTGTTTTTCTCATAAGTCTCACAAACATCATAAATGCACTGTCTTCATAAAGATGCTCACCTCAAAAAACTCATAAAGCTCACACAGGCACTTTCCCCATAAAACCCATAAACCTTAAAAAGGTGCTCTCCTCCCAATCCCTATAAACGTCATAAAAGCACACTCCTCAAAAAGGCACTCTCTAAAAACCCCATAAAATTCTAAAATCCATCAACCTAATAAATGTATGTTTCCATGAAAATGTATCCTCATAAACCCCATAAAACTCATACAGGCACTCCCCTCACAAACCCTATAAAAATCATAAAGGTGCTTTTCCTCATGAAGGCCATAAACCTCTTAAAGCTGCCTGCCTCCTAAACCCCAAAAACCTCATACAGGTTCTCTCCACATAAAGGCACTCTCGTCATAAACCCATTTCACATCAGAAAGGCGCTCCCTACATCAACCCCATGTCGTAAAGTACATAAACCCGAAAAAGGCCATAAAGCCCATAAAGGTGCTCTCCTGATAAACCCCATAAACCTCTTAAAGGCACTCTTCTCATAAACCCCATGAACTTCACAACGGAGATCTCTAGATAAACACCAGAAACCTCAAAAGGGCACTCACTACCTAACAAATCCCTAAACTTCATAAGGGCGCTCACATCATAAACCCCAAGCTCCACACGAAGGCACTCACCTCATAAACCCCATAAACCTCACAAAAGTATTCTCCTAGTAAAGGCACTCTCCCCGTAAACCTCATAAAGGCACCATCCTAGTAAACCTGATAATCCTCATAAAGGCACAATCCTCATAAACCCCATAAAACTCAAAAAGGCTCTCTCCTCATAAATCCTATAAACCTCATAAAGGCTCACCTCATAAACGTGCTCATGCATAGACCACATACGTTTTATAAATGCACTCTCCTCATCAAGAGCATAAACCTCAGAAATGTGCTTTCCTTCTAATCCCCATAAACTTCATAAACACATAAACTTCATAGGAGCGCTGTCCTCATAAGCCCCATAATCTTTTTAAAAGGGATCACCTCAAAAAACCCATACACCTCATAAAGGTGCTCTCACATATACTCCATAAACATCATAAAGATCTTTATTAAGACAGCAGCTTTATGAGGTGTATGGGACTTTTGAGGAGAGCAGTCTTATGAGGTTTTTGGGGTTTATGAGGAGAGCACATTTATAGGTTTATGCAATTTATGAGGGGAGCACCTTTAAGAGTATTATGATGAAAGTACCTTTCTAATGTTTATGGTCTTGGTGAGGAGAACACCTTTATGAAATTTACGTCGTTTATGCCGGAAGTGCCTTTATGAGAGTAGAGCCTTTACGACACGAGCACCTTCATGAAATTTATAGGATTGCACCCTCACGAGCTTTACGGTCTTTGGGGGGCTCATGGGGTTGATGAGGAGAGCGCCTTTATGAGGGGAGCACCCTTATGTGGTTATGGGATTTTGGATTAGAGTGTCTTTCTGTGCAGAGTGTCTTTATGAGGTTTTTGTGGTTTATGCAGAGATCAGCTTTAAGATGTTTATGGCCTTCATAAGGAAGTTCCCTTCATGGGGAAAGTGCCTTCATGATATTTCTGAGGCTTATGAGGAGAGCGCCCTTATGTAGTTTATCAGGGTTGGAGGTTATGGTTTTTCCTTTTGTTTTCTTTCTCTTAAGGAATTTTCTCCCATCTTGTTGCTAAGAGACAATAATGACGAGATACGTAAGAGAGACAAAAGAAGTTGCCCCGGGAAGGGTGCAGCTGGCTACTCTCTTATCTGAAGGTTTCTCTCCAAGGGGCAAAGATACCATGAGAATTGGGCTGGGAAAAAAGGGGCTGGGTGTAGCTGCTAGCTCTCTTGCTCTCTTGGCATGGCATTCGGAGGGGAAGGAGGCTGCAGTTGCTGTGGGAGGAATTCACCATCACTGCAGGGTTTTGTTTTCTGCTGCCTTCTACCATGGATGGAGCTCTGCTCTTAAGAGCAGCCATTGCACTGGGACCTTATTAACACCCTACCTCACCAAACAAAAGACCGTTCACCAGCTGCTTGGGTGCCTCAGTAGAAACCCCAGGGTCCCCAAGCCCCTTTCACCTCCCAGGGAGCCTTTCCCTGCCCTGTTCCAGAGCTGGCCCAGCCCCCGCTGTTCCTCTGCCACTGCTCTGGGTTTTTCACTGCACTGTAGCCCTGCACCCCTTGCCTGCCAGAACCTCCCGAGATTACAGCTACAGCTGCGGAGTTTCTGCTGCCTTTTGCTTGCTGCCTCGGGTGAGCTCTCCCCGCTGTTCCAGCTTGCTGCTTCTGTGGTCCCTGCTACAGCTCCTTTTGCTATCCAAGGGGCACTGGGATCAGCTGTTCCGGGGTTTGTAAAGGAAACCCCTCCTCCATCTCTTCCTGCCAGCTGCGTCCACCATCGTCCACGTGCAGAGAAATGACCGAACTCGCACCACAGCGCCCCCTGCAGCCGCGGGGGAGTCATTGCACCTGCCCTGCCAGGAGCCAACAGCGCCCTTGCTGGCTGTGACCGTAACTGCACCAAAGGGAAAAGTGCTTAAAGAGCGGGAAGAGGCTGTTTATTGGGTTTTCTGTTCTTTGTTTGTTGTTGATGACCATTGCTGTTGTTTGTTTGCCTTGTTATACATACACATACTAGTAAAGAATTGTTATTCCTTTTCTCATATGTTTGCCTGAAAGCCCCTGAATTTCAAATTTATAGTAATTCGGAGGGAAGGGGGTCATATTCTCCATTTCAATGGAGGTTCCCGCCTCCCTTGGCAGACACCTGTCTTTCAAACCCAGACACTTAGCTTTACAAGGAGAGCGCCTTTATGAGGCTTATGGTGTTTATTAGGTGATCTTAAGAAGTTTATGGGCTTCCTGAAGCGAGAACCTCCATGGAGTTTATAGAGATTATGAGAAAAGCAACTTTCTGAGCTTTATAGTCTCGATGAGGGAAGTGCATTATGAAGTCCATGTGGTTTTGTAGAGGGTACCTTGACAAGGAGAGCCCCTTTCTCAGGTCTTGATTAGGAAGGTGCATTTATGAGATGTATGTGGTTTATCAAGACAGCGTCTTTATGACCTTTATGTGAGAGACCCTCATAAAAAGGCAACTTCATGACGTTCATGGGTTTTATGAAGAAAGGGCCTTTGTGAGTTTTATGGGTTTACTATGAGAGCACCTTAATGAAGTTCATGCAGTTTATGAGAGTGCCTCTCCACATAAGCTCCATAAACCTCATAAAGGCGTTCTCCTCAGAAAACCCAGAAACATCATATAGACACTCTACTTATAAAACCCCAAAACCTCATAAACACATTCACCTAATTATCCTCATACTCCTCATAAAGTCACTATCCTCAGAGACCCATAATCCTCACAAAGTAGGTTTCCTCCTAAAAGCAGCCACTTCATAAGCCAAATATATGTCAAAAAGGTGCTTTCTTCATCAAGGCAATCTCTGCATAAACTACTTATACTTCATAAATACACTCTCCTCATCAAGATCATAAATCTCAGAAAGACGCTTTCCTCGTAACTCCACAAACAGCATAAGGGCACTCTCCACATAAAGGCAGTCTCTTTATAAACACCACAAACTTCATAAAGGTGCTCTCCTCAGAAGCACCATAAACCACATGAAGGCACCCTTCTAAACAATGCCATCAACCTCATAAAGGCGCTGTCATAATCGTGCAGGATACTGTGAGTTTCAGCAAAGATGTGTTTGTGTGTGGAGATAACTGTTAGCTGCAGAACTGATTTGGAACTTCGGCAAAGGGAGAAATCTCCTGGCCAGGTAGCACATGGTCGATCTAAGATGGCTGCCCAGGGAGCCCAGGGAGCCACATGGGAATCTGAGATAGGGGTCCCAAAAGAGAAGCACATTTTTGCTGAAGAGATGGTAAAATTGCAATCTGCCTTAGAGGCTGAAACCATTTCTTGCCTCAGGGCGGAACAAGAGCTGATGGCCCAAAAGCAACTAGCCCAGAACTTGAGAAAGCTATTAAACCAGTTTTTGCAAAGCCAAAGGGCTTTAATTATGCAAATTGCTTCCCTTGGCGGAAACATGCATGCCAGCCTGGGGTAGATGTTTGGCCTCCATGAACATGGTCTCTCCCAAAGGGAAGAGTTTGCCCCAAAGCCAGACTCCACCCCACATCCTGAACTCCGCCCATATGTAAAAAATGAGGAGGAGAAGAGGGAGGAGGGACCTCCTCACCATGATGCCACTGATGTCAGCTCCCTTTATTCCTTGGAGGAGGGGTACAACTCATCGGAGCCTATGCCCTCTAACAGTCACTCTTGGCCCTGTCCTTTTGTTAAGGGATTAGCATATCAAAAGGCAGAGCTGATGGTGATAATATCACGCCCTGCAACAAAATTGACTAAGTTGCAGGGGAGAACTAGCAACCAGCCCAAAGGAAATAAAACGGAGACTCTTTTGAAATTTTTACTGATGTGGGGAGATGAAATAAAGCTTTCTGAGAAAACAGCACAAAGCAAAGAACTTTGGTCTTTTAACTACAATGCATGCTGTTGCATAAAAGGTTTAAACTTGTGGGAGGGGGGAGAACTGATCCCTCTCCAACATGCAATAAAAATACTGTGAGTGTGTGGGAAGTGGCATGCTTCCAAACAGTGTCCCAGAAGGAGCTGATACCCTTTCAGCCTTCTTTTAGATTATTGTTATTCATTCCAAAATTTAAGAACATGACCAAGACAAAAAACTCTCAGAATGAGCCCCAAAAGGTGAGCTGGGAGTGGGGGACAAATTTTAATGTCCCCAAAAGCTCACTAAAAATACATGGAAACTTAGTTTCAATTAAACTTTGCAATTGCTCCTGCACTGCCTCCTTCTGGTGGCAGTGGATATTAAGCCTTGCCTGCCACCAAAGGCCAGGAGCGGAACTGCTGCTGCTGCAGGAAAAATGCTTTCATCATTTTGCAAGTCTGTTGTTTTAGTACATTCTCTTTAGCCAAGAGACCAGGTATACATCCAGACGCGAGTGAAGTCAGCTGCAAACAAAGAAGAACACACATGAACCATATGGAAATCTGCTGCAAATAAAGCACAACAAAATGTGAAATTCTGAAATAAAATACATTAAATTATTTATGTTTTTGTAATTCCTGAACAGTGTTGCCAACACTGTTGTTTGTTCCTGGATTAGTCAGCTATTCCAGCAATAGCTCATGATAATTGTAATAGCAAGTATGGCTTCAAATGCCAGAGGAATAAATAAGTAAAAGAGAGGGAAGCCCGTTTCACTAAGGATTACTCTAATGTCACATTGATAATCAGTTATTTAACAAATGAAAAGTGAAAAGGTCTCAAAGGATGGCTGGCTACTAGATCTTGTTTGCCTGCATGATACTGAGAATACTCATCAGTATTGTTAGAGTACTAGATAACTTCATTAGTGATTGTCACATTTCTGACTGTTACTGCTATATTTGTACTCATATATGTCTATATAGGTTTATATGTTTACATAAGTCTGCCTGCAATATTTTTAAAGTATTCATATTTTCTCACTGGTTGCCATGGTGGGTGGAAAAGGTTCCTCCCTCAATTTAGTTTTGGGAGCTCGTACAATTATGGAAATTAATCTGTGTACCACTTCCTATCTCCTCAGGGCAAAGCATAAAATTACCGAGGGAAGCATGTGTAGTAATGGTAGAAAATGTGTAATTGTGCAGAAGCAGTGGCAGCTGGAAAGTTCTCTCCAGCTGTAGAAGTGACTAAAAGATTTTCAGTTGGAGAAGGTTTTGGTTAAGTTTAAAAGGTTTTTGATTTGAATCAGGACCCTGAAAATAATATGCTACGGAGATTGGAATGAATGAGTGTTATTATATATTTGACTCCTACCCCTGAGGCAATCCAGATGATTTTAGATAGTAGAATTGTACTAGATGTTGTTTCCCATGATGTCCACTGACCTCTTCTCTCTCCCTGAGTACAGGCTCTGGGAATCTCCCTGAAACTTGGTTGGTGGGAGAGATAAGGGTGGTAAATCAGGGACATGTGTATTTGTTCGGGTTGTGGGGATACCTGGACCTGTAAGATTGTGGATTCCAAAAGGCGAGGCAGCCTAAATTGAATTTGCCAAGCTATTTTGGAGCCCAACATACAAGTCTAACAAGTATCAAAAATAGTTGTGTAAATTATCTAGTGTTAGTAGATCCTAAATCTCATAGAAGAAAAGTGCTGCCTCCAGGAATACACCAGAAATCATGGACCCACCTGCTGGACTCTTTGGGTGGTGAAAGACTGCGGCATGAACTCTCCCTCCTGGAACCTGATTGTCTTGCAATTTTTGAACTCACGGGATGGTGGGGGACATGAACTGCATAGAAGGATATTAACTAGATTTATGAATAGCAGTTGCCCATTATAGGAGTTCCAGTATGCTTTCCTCTTCTTTCCTTTCTGCTCTGTCTGCTAGATTGGACTTGGAGAGGGAAGGTACCCTGATTAGACCACAAGAAGAAAGGTCTCAGGACTGTGGTCTCTGTCAATGTTTTGAGACATGGGGTGGTTGTCAGAGACTGGATAATTTTGATGTCTCGAAACATTTTGAAATGTTTTGGAATGCCCTTGTGTGTTTGGTGGGAGGGGCAGATCAGGTCCTGCAGAAGTAACACAATGAAATGCCCCACCTCCCAGCCCAGAGCCACCATCCCAGCCCTGGGCAATCTGTCAATCAATCACACACCAGGGGAGGTGCTGACCCAACCCCTGATTGGCCGAATGACCAGAAGTCCCACCTGGGAGGGAAGGGCCAAGGGCTTAAAAGCCCCCAATAGGGGAGCCGCACGTGTCTGGACTATACCAGCTTCCTTGGAGTTCATGCTGGAATCCTAGGAGTCAGTAGCTAAATGTGTGTTTTTCGGTATCTCTTCTTTCTTTCTGTCTGTCTCTTTCTTCTTCTCCTAATCTTCTTTACATGGAATTTTTTGGGGTAACTTAACATGTTATGGATTTAAACATTTCTAGGTTGAATGGGCTATGTTTCTGCTAAGCAAATGCTAAGTTTCTGCTAAGTTAACAGTAAATAAATGTTACATGATGCTAGAATAAGTGTTCTATATTGGATTTGGAGTTGTATCTACTCCTTTTACAAAGTTTCCTAATTTTCTATATTTTTGCCAGTAAACTTTTCTGTGATTTCACCTCTTGAAAATATCTTGTGGGGATTTCTCCTTCTTATCAGCTAGAGTAAAGGAACCTTGAGTTTAACTCCTGGATTTAAGTATCCGAGGTGTAACAGGTGCTTTCCTCGTAAGCCCTGTAAAAATCATAAAGGCACTTTTTCTCATGAAGGCCATCAGCTCATGAAGGCCATAAACCTCTTAAAGCTGCCTGCCTCCTAAACCCCAAAAACCTCATACAGGTACATTCCACATAAAGGTGCTCTCTTCACAAACACATTTCACATCAGAAAGGCGCTCCCCTCATCAACCCCATGAAATTCATTAGAGATCATAAACCTCATAAAGCTTATATAGGTGCTCTCCTGATAAACCTTATAAACCTCTTACTGCTGCTCCACCCATAAACCCCATAAACAGTATCTCCTCATAAAAACCAGAAACCTCAAAAAGGCTTAATAAACCTTAATAAACACTTTAAAATGTACTCTCATAATAAAGGCACTTTCCACAAAAACCCAATTAACCTCATAAAGGTGTAGTCCTCATAAAGCTCATAAAGGCTCTCTCCTCAAAAGCCCCATGAACTTCATAAAGATGCTCCCTGCCTAAATCACAAATTTCATAAATGCACTCTCCTCATCAAGATCATAAACCTTAGGAAAGTGCTTTCCTCATAATCCCCATCAACTTCATAAGGGAGATCTCCTCATAAACCCTCTAAACATAAGGACACATAAAGGTGATCACCTCATAGAGGCGGTCTCCTCATAAACCCCAAAGACTCCATAAAGGCACTCTTCTAATACACCCCATAATACTCATAAGGGCACCTTTATGAGCATTATGGAGATTATGAGGAAAGCATCTTTCTGAGGTTCATGGTCTTGATGAGGAGTGCTTTTGTGAGGTTATGGGGTGTATTAGGAGAGTGCCTTCATGACATTTATGGGGTTTATATGCAGACTGCTTTTTTGATGACGGTACTTTTATGAGGTTTGTAAGGTTTATGAGGAGAGCATCATTATAAGGGCTATGGGGGCTATGAGGACAGAGCCATTTTCAGGTGATTGTATTTATGACTTTTATGGCCTTTATCCCATTTGTAGGCTTTACAAGGACAGGGTCTCTATGAATTTTATGGTATTGAGGAGGAGAGCACCAATATGAGGGCTACGGGGTTTAGGAGGAAAGTGTCTTTATGAGCTTTACGGCCTTCATGGTGTTCAAGGCCTTTTTGAATTTTATGGAGTTAATGAGGAGAATATCTTTATGACAATTAGGGGGTTTATGAGAGCATCTTTTAGAGGTTTACGGCCTTCATGAGGAGATAGTCTCCATGAGGAAAGTGCTTTTATGATATTTGTGGGGCTTATGAGGAGAGCACCTCTGAAGAGAGTGCCTTTATGAGGTTTATTTGGATTATGAGGTTTGTGAGGAGAGTGCCTCTTCACATAAGCCCTGTAAACTTCATAAAGGAGATCTCCTCATAAACATCAGGAACCTCACAAAGGCACTCTCTTAATAAACCCCTATACCTCATAGAGGTGCTCAACTCATAAACTCCATAAACATCAAAAAGGCCATGAAACTCACAAAGGTAATCTCCTCATAAAAATGCTCTTATCATAAACAACATAAACACTATCTCCTCATAAAACCCAGAAATCTCATAAAGTCGTCTCCTCATGAAGGTGTCTCCTGAAGATGCTCTCCTCATAAACCCAATGAAATTCATAAAGACACTGTCTTCATAGAGGTACTCTCTTCAAAAACCACATAAACTTCTTAAAAGTACTCTTCTCATCAAGAGAAAAGCCTCAGAAATGGGCTTTCCTCATTATCCCCATAAACCTTCAAGGATACTGTCTTCATAAACCCCATAAGCTTCATAAAGGAAATCTCCTCCTGAGCTCTGTAAATATCATAATGGTGCTTTCCTCATGAAGGTCTTAAACCTCATGAAGGCACTCTCCTCATAAACACCAAAAACCTCACAAAGGCATCCCCCTCCTGAAGGCACTCTCCTTATAAACTCCTTACAAAAATCATAAAGGCCATAAAGCTCATAAAGACACTCTCCTCTTAAACCTTGTAAATCTCTTAAAGGTCCTCTCCTGATGAACCCCATAAACATTATAAAGGCAGCTTCTCAAGAACCCCATAAACCTCATAAAGGAGCTTTCTCCTCATAAATGCCAAGGAACTCATAAAGGCTCTCTCCTCCAAAAGGCACTCTCCTCTTGAGTTTCTTTACCATTCCTACATGTACATTGCTACATTTTCTGGATTGCTATAGAGGTATTCCCTGATGTGCTGCCTCTACCTCAAGTACTGGAGCCTACAATTCCCTCGCAACACCTTTAACTAAGCCCACTATGCATGGGCTTATGCAGGAAAATGATCCACTGAACTGGAACTACAGCAAAGGCAGGACAAGAAAGAGTCATCTCATGCGAACTGATCAATACCAGCTGCCACTATGAGCATAATTACCTCTGCTCTCTCCAGTGTGACAGAGGGGACAACAAATGTACAGCAGCAACTGAAACTAAAGAAGGCCTGAAGTACCAAAGCCTTAGCAGACAATAAAGGAAATATTTCCCCTTTAAATAGCACACCTGTTTCAGTATCCCAAGCATGTTAGTCATGTAACTAAGGTGGATTTTGAGAAAAGTAAAATCCCAACCAAAAGAAAGAGGGCTAACACATTAATATACAAAATACATACCTGAAGCCATCTGGGAGAAATAACTTTCGTATTACAAAACTCCTTACACAGCCTACTATGTAATACCTACAACTATTCCTAAAATGAACGGCCTAGTTTGCTGTGTGTAATCTTGAACGTACAAAATACTTTCCATCTTTTCTCCTATGACTGAATGTGTTTACAGTATTTTTCTTGTTATGAAGATAAATCCGTACCCAGGAAATGTGGGTATGGAGAAGGAAAACGGGGAACAATAAATTAAACCACTATAGATATTTACTAATTAAATGGCAATGCTCAGATTTACAAGATACTAAATACCTGCCATTACTCTTATTTTTAAAGTATTACTTATCTCATGCAGAGATAGATGGACAACTCCATTTTTCCAACTGCAGTTTCTAAAGACTGATTTTTACTAGTTAACTACTATCTGTGTTATACTTCAGGTTTTCCCCTCTTTGCATTACACTGATTCAATAGTAATGAAAAACTAAGTCCTTATTCTCTGATCAAAGCAAACCCTGTGGCATCAGTGGCAATATCAAGTTTGTGTGCTATTTTGTCAACATACTCCTGTTCAGCACAGCAAAATCTACATTATTAATGAATAAAACAATTAAAAATCTGAATTGACCACCTACCTACATAACTACTCCCTGACTATTCCACTAGACTACCAACACGCTCATGGCCACGCTCAGTTTACAAACACAACATCTGCCTCCTAGCAAGTTCCCTGAGACCGTGGGTTGGTCACAGAGCAGCCACCATCTGCTACTTCTTCTGTTCACAAAAAAGTTACTCTCTGTGTTCACAACCCTAATTTCCTTCCCTGAGTTGGCATTTTGCCAGTTGACAGGGGCGAGAGAATGGACATAGACACCAATGGAAAGAATGGTCTTAGTTCACTATTAATATTGAGGTGAAACAGAAGTAAAAGGATACATTTGATAAACAATAAGCTTATTACTCACTTGGCTTTAGTGACAAGCAAAAATAAGCAAGGTAATGCATTTCCAGAGTCTGCAATCACTAGGGAGGCCCTTTTTGCAGCAAGGACCTGGAGAACCCTTCCAGGCAATTGGGAAAATGCCACGCAGTATGACCACTCATAGGTGAGGTCTCCGGTTCGTCCAAAAAAAGGGTCCAGCTTTTACAGGCCCAAACAACAAGTCCAAATGACTTGTTTATACCTTTTGTGCAGAAAACGTCTGGTTCTGATGGCATACTTCCCAATCAGCTAGGGCCAAGGCTTGGCCAGAGCCCAAGCCACAGCTGAGAAGATTCTTGCCTAAAATATTCTACTAACAAGCCTCTAGGGATATCAGCTGGGAGGGTTTCTCCTATTAACAAGCCTTTAGAGATATCAGTTGGGAGAATCTCTTAATATATCTTAAACAAGGTTATACAAACATCTCTGCAACAGCCGGTTTGGCATTAAGAACAACTACTATAAATGTTTTGATCATCTATTTTTAACTAAAGAACCTTGATGGTATTGATAGCATCATGCTTAAGATTCATGTTGTAAGTCAACTCGGGCTTAGGCCTGCTGTTCAGGCCTTAGCATATTCAGTTGGAAATTCCAAATTCCTCAGACCTTTTACCTTACTTTATTTTATTTCCTATCAATTCAACATAAGTGAAGTTATGACAAAATCATTCTATAATGCAGCCTAAATAGGGATTATGACAAAGACTGCCATGTATGTGTAAATAGCATAATATGATGTCAGCATTAAAATTACTCATATATGATGCCTGAACGTGGATAATGGCAGTGAATGTGCAAATGGCAGCCTACTCAGTCCCCACCATCTGTTCCCTTGCAGCAGCTGCCACCAGGAGCACCTGCACAGGCAAGTGCACAGGCAACAGGAGAGGATGGTCGGTGGCTTCTCTGAGTGCCTTCCATCCTCCAGGCAGCCACAACATGCAGGCAGCAAAGAGGGACAAATCAGGTTCAGTTCCCTACATTATTCTGGCCGTACACCCTTGTTCCTCCCTTTTGTTGCTGTTAGAACTGGTGGTTTTCAGCCCAGTTCCTTGTGCCAGCTTCTAAAAATGCAAGATAAAACACAAGCCTTTGAAAGCAAACTTAAAGAGGCTGGCTCACAGAATCTCACATCTTAGATCTCATTATAAAAACAAGTAATAATGTGTTTCACTCAAGTGAGTTAAACCCTACCCCAGTTACCTCCTCCTGAGATTTTTTTGTTATTTAATAACAACAAAAGGATCTGAGACAAAAGCAGACAATTACTTTTCCTCCCTTTTCTGGTGCAGAATTAGCACATAGTAGCAACACATTTCCCTGTGACTAGATTTTCCTTTTCACTGGATATATAAAGGGAAAGAGTAATAAACAACAATACTTAAAATAAAAACATTAAATATCCATAGCAGAAAATCCATAAATCTAGGCATAATCCATGTAGAGGCCATTTTGATGTTTGTTTTAACATGGACCTAAAAAAAAGTACAAAGAATCGCCTTACTACCCGTATCCTTAATGCAGAAAACAGCTTCTAGAAAAACATCACTGGCTTTGTCATGGAATTAGATTTGCTATCTCACTGCACCAGCCTGAAAATCTCTGCAATCTTTAGAGATAGGTTACTCTGAATAAATGAGATACAGATTTTTTTAAATACAGAGAAAGCTTGGAAAGCAATTTGTCGTCTCTGACCCAAGATCTCTTTCCTTGGTTGAACTGACCCACGAGCTGACACTGCCCCAACATGCAGCAGTGGCTAAATTGCAGGGCTTGAACAGTTGTCATAGATTCATTTTTCATTGATATTTTTCTAGTTTCTGTTCATATTGAGCAAGGTCTTTGGACTGTGGCTTCAACTAACTTTTAAAACATTTAGGTCTAGTAAGTATGTTGCAGCATAGCAACTTAAAAAGGGAATAATAAAAGCTTGGGTGAAGAAGTGAACTATTTGCCCTATTCCAGTTTCCTTCAGTGGTTATCTAAAGAGCATTAGCCCCGAGTAAGAGCAACCGAGTCATGAGCAGTCCTCCCTCCAGACTTTAAACTTCTTTTAGCATAAGACAGGGGACATTAGGAGCCCAAGCAAATATTTTAAAAGCTACAAGGATAATTTCAAGTAAAACAAGGGCCTGACAAAAACCCACAAAACCCCCCAGTATTTCAGAAAGGCTCTACACTTGATCACAGATAAGTTGGGGAGGTTTTTTTGACTGTATTAATTAGCTTAAGTTCCCTACAGTACCAATTTGCAGCATAACTTTTCTTAGTCCAGACCCACCATAAATGCCTAACTTACTTGAAATATGGCTCACTTCGTTTCTAAATAAAGACTGGAAAAGCAAAGTAAGGGACAAAAACATAATTATAAAATACACTAGAATGTGGAAAAAGAAGATTAAATCTTATTAAAATATAATTCATGGGCATTAGTAACAGTTCTATAATTAATAACAACACAGCTGACTGCTCTAAGTGCTATAGTAGGAATTAAATTTCCATGTATGTATAAGAATAATTAGGTTTCATAAAAAGACTGGGGGTGGATTTTTTAATAATTTTCTTTACCCTGTACTGAATATTAGGCAGTTCCTGTAGATTCATATTCAGAAATATACATTTATTTGTGTGGAATAATTCACTGAGTTACATCGTTTTACCCAAGACTGCAAATATAGTATAAAATAGATGCAGTTTGTGTTTTGCCATCATAGCAGTCAGGACACTTGAGCCATTTCACATTTAAGTGGGCACTGGGGCAAATAAAACTTCAGTTTTCAAAAATAAAGTGTGGTATAAACTGACTAAATAATAAAAGTTCACATTTCTGGTATGCAGCATTTTTTCTCCTAGCAATAAAACCTATTCTATGTGGAGTTTTCATAGCATTTGATGAGAGAAGAAGTGCTATCCTAAAAGGGCTACTCTGTTTTACTAAGAAAATACTTCGATATGGAGCAGATCAGCAGAAGCAAAAAGAGTACTTACAAAAACCTTCTCCAGTCTCTGAGCCACAGACTAACACTATGTATTTTTTCTTTTAGGTTGTGAGAACAACATTCTGTTTTAAGAGTTGCAGATTTCTATAGCTCTTCTGGGCTACACACAATCTTTACTTTCATTCCTTCCTAACACATAGGCTGATACATCAGATAGCTCTTTCATGAGAAATAATAATGTGTTTTACATGCTTTGCTATTCAGTAGTGTCTGATTAATAGATTAACTACAAAAGGGTACAACAAATCCACACACTGAAGTAGAGTTCACAGGGCCCACAGCCAGTCAAGGGTGCAGCTGTAGCTGAGCTGAAAGCAAACTCCTCTCGCACCTAGGCCAGGAAAAGAGCAAAAACCCCAGGGCTCAGCTTAAATATCCATAGGCGTGGGTGGGGACTCCAGGTGAGGCTGCTCAGAGCCATTAAGGCTAGTTAGTCCACTCTGAGATTCTGAAGGGTTTTTTTCCCAAGACAGGTGTTATGTATCATGATTAGAAGTATAAAATGATTTAGAGATCAGGGTCAACAACAAAAACCTGCCCATCTACTTGCTTACATCTCCCCATCCCTTTCAGCTGGATGTGCTGAAAGGAAGCAGGGGTCAATCTCTATCTAATTTTTACCACCCATGAATATCAGTGACAATTATCTATTGAAAAGGCCATGTGCTGAGGATTTTAAAATTTCTTTGCTTGCCCAATTGCCCACATGCATGACAGGCTGATTACACATTTCTGAAGAGAACACTTACTGTAGTCTCTTAGTAGCAGAATCAGAATTTTTTTCACTGACTAAGAACATTAACATTTTCTTCAAGCACCAGTGAAGTCCCTGTAATCTAAAAGCTTGGTCAAACTGCTTGTAACTCCTTAAGAGGAACGTGTTCGTTATGCTTGTCTATATAAATATTAACACAAGTATTTTCCATTTTATTTTCAAACTTCCTCCTCTCTCCCCTCTTTTTGTCTACATCCAAACTTTTGAGCTTGAGTCAGCTTCCACCTTTCCTTGCTCCCCCATAGCAACATGTTTTGGTGAGGACCCACTTCATCCATAGTATCAAGGTTGAATGCTTTACAACCATTTTTGCTTAGCAACAAGAACAGCAATCCATCAAAACAGTACCAATCTATCAAATGACAATGCTTTTTTTTCCAAATTCAATTAGTATTAGGGTTCAATCTTACAACACTTTTTTTCTTTTTTTTTTTTTTTTTTATACTTTCTTTAAATAAAATAATTATAATTACCCTATTGGTGTTTGACCTCAATTTCTGTTTTTTCAGAAAGTAAAAGAAGTAACTATTTGCTGGTGCCCTCTTAGTTTTTAGGATTTGTATTTGCAGTGACATTCAAAAAGATCAGGAAAAGCTAGTTATTACCTGTTAGAAGGAAAGTATGGGAAAAATTATCCTTCATGAGAAAACTGTACTTAATGGGAAGTCACCTGATATTTTAAAGAAACCCTGGCCAACTATGAAAGTTTGAAGCTCTTGACACTTGAGGCTTTTACCTATCATCTCTATTATCTCATTTCAGCACTCCTGATGAGTATTTTGAAACACTTCTTACTTCACAAGACAAAACTTTCTCATATCTTTGTGACAGCTTCTCCTTGATCTAGAAGACACTTTGTATAAAAATGTGAAGATGAGCTGTCAGTTACATGCTGATATTATATTTGGAAAACATGGTTGCATTTTAAACATCATTACTCAGAAATTGGAATTTTCACTTTATTTTGGAAAGGAAGGCATATGGATAGGATGAGAGGCAGCAGAAGAGAAAGAAGTCATTGATAACCATTGCAGACCAGACTTATTTTCCATTGAGCTCAAATATGGTAACATTCACTTTCCATTCATTTTGTTCAAGGCTATGTATGGAAGAGAATTATGTATTGCTCATTCCTCCAATATTTTATAACTTCTCAGCCATAACTGTAAACCAGATTAAAATTAACCACCTTCCAACCTGTCCTATCATATAAATGCTTGTTAGTCTCGTTGACTGTGTTATACAGAGTTTATATTGCCTTGGGAAACAGTTTACAGGGACCATAAAACAAGCCCTAGAATAGGCGGTGAAAATATTTTTGCAAGTCAAGCTTCACTGCCTACTAGGAAATGCACTTGTAATGTACATTACATATATGCAGAAGATAGGAGCACAATTTCTATAAACTTTGATAGATTTCAACACAAAATTAAGATTTTTTTGAATTCAAAAGCAAGAAATGACCAGTTCATATTCATTCTTCTATTCGACATTACCGTGGTCTTTAGGTTCCATTGTTCAAAAACTTTATTTCCTACTGTTAGTTCTTATTTATCATATTTAAACTTGCCACTTCTACTTTTGCTTTGAAAATAAGTAGAGGTAATGTCAGCCTTTCCAGATTCAGAGGACCCTCTTCCCCATTCTTGAGGAAAAAACATGAAGTTACTCTTCTTTTCAGGACTGAGAGATATTGAAGTTCTAGCTAAGAATCAAAAGACAACATCTTTATTGTCTTCTCCCAATACAAATTTCTCTCTATTTACATAAAGGTGAATAAGAAGTGTGATTATTTATGTCTCCTCTAATCTGAGCTGAATAGTTTGCAAATACACCTTTTTCCTGTTACTTGATGTTCAAACTTACCACCTTTTGACATTTGTCAAATGCAGTTTCCACTTGGATCAGCCTGATTTTTTTTCAAGTTATCATGGCCTAAATGAGAGCCACCGGTTCTAACTCTTTTGCTGTTTAGTGGCATCCCTCAGAACTGAGAGTTAATATTTGGTGATCTAGACTCTCTTTGGGTTCCACAATGCAGATGCATAATCTGTGTAATCTAAAGTGGAAGACTTTTTTTTTGGCTCCATGATATGCTAGGTAGGATAAAAAAAATGGTAGAATAATAGGAAACAGCATGAAGATGAGTAATCTCCATCTCATTATTGGTAATGAGAGCATATGTATAGTTACCACAAGCATTTTATGTTCCTGCCGTTGCCTCATTTTCTATGTAAAACTGGCAAAATCCATTTCTATTGACTCTTACAGGGATCAGCACATCACAAGAAGCCATTACTATCTAAGCTGGCTTTAAAAAAATAAAATATATGCTCCAGTCAACAAAGAACAGGCACTGATATTCAGGGTGTCTCAGTCTTGAGACAAATTTGGGAGGACACTCTGCAATGAGTAGTCTCCTCTAAAGGGTTTCAACAATCCCCCTCCAACAACAGAAAATGAATACTAACAGAGGAAAGTGAAAACAAACAAACAACAAACAAAACAAACAAACAAAAAAACCCCACCCAACGGTTTATTACCAACAGAATGCCCACAGGGCAAGGAAAAAAAAGTAAATAGCTGCTAAACACCGAACCACCAGAACTCGACCTGCCCGCCACACAAACACACACACACACAGAGACACACAGAGGAACAAAGACCCGAAAATGCCCGGAGAATGGGGCAAATGTTGAAGAAATATCCCTTCCTGACATGGGTTGTGAGATGGTGCCAGCTTTCATGCTGAGGAAAGTGGAGCTCCCACGAAAGAGTTCCAGCAGGATGCAAAAAACCTGGTGGCTCGCTGGCATCGACCTCCTCTCCACAGCAGACAAAGCAGCTAGGCTGGAGCCTTTTTGTGTGCTTTCTCTCCCGGGCTCAGCTTCCTGAGGTCTGGGGCTGGAACAGGGCGGCCCCGCTCCTCCGATCTCAGACCAGCAGCTGTTCAGTTCACCTTGAGGCAGGTGAAGGATTGCTGCTGCAGCTTCTCCAAGGCCAGGGAAGAGAAAAGCTTCTTGCCTGGGCCAAAAAAACCCCAAGCTAGCCGAGCAAAACCAAACCACACAGCGTCACGGAACACCTGGCCAGCGAGGCTCCGAAAATGCCCACCAAGAAGCCCAAAGCTCCCTCTTCCCGGCCCCGCACACACCCAGTCTTGGGCCTCAAAGATACAGCGACCATTTTTGGGCATAAAGAAGAGTATGATGGAATAGACTGTCGTCATAAGTCACCTCAAGACACAGGGCTAGCAGTAATGCAATTAAAGGAAGAGCTGCAAAGGAGCTGGCAAAGGAAAATGGCTTGAGGAGGGAAACTGTTAGAATTGAATTAAATTTGAGTGCAAAAATTGTGCTGTTCAGTGGTTGTTCTCTTCCTTTTTCTCCAACAACCTTATTCTTCAGATACTTTTGCCTCCTGTTTTTATAACTATCTTTCAAGGGGTGTTCTTTCCTGTCGTTCATTCTAGACTATGGTAACCAGTTTTCTTGTTTCTATCTAAAATCTGTTGCCTTGACCATCTGCGGTTGCCCTGGTCCACTGCACTGCTGTACCACTAGAAATGCACCTTTCTTCATGCCATTGCACACTCCAACAATAAAAAGCAAAACACTTCAAACTGCACAGCAATGCTAACATTTTATATATTAGCCTGCATTTTTAAGATAATTTGTTTATCTGTGCTGTTGACCAGATAATGTCCTACCAAAGTGCAATATTGAAATGTCAATGTACATTTATGAACCACATTGAGATTCCCTAAATAAATGCAAGCAGTGCAAAGTGATTTGTATGCAAATTGTGTGTGGCCTAATCATATTCATAAATTCAAAGCACATTTAATTAATTAGTTATATTTGATTCACCAACAGTTACAAAGTGTACTTAATGATATCAAAAGCAGAAACAATGGCTCATAGATTTCATTTTTTCTAAATTAAACTGACGCAAACATAGTACTTCATATGTGAAAAAAATGAATGAAAAATTCGTATCAAGGAAAGAGCATCTAAAATTCTGTCCTGGTTCTTTCTTTCTGTAATTTATTCTCCAAAGCAGTTGTTACATAAAAGACACATTTTTCTTCTATATAGATAACATTTTAGCAGGAATTAATATACTTCTTTCCAGACTGAATAGAGAAAGCTACTCCTTAGTCAAGTCCCTTCAATATTAACAGATCTACCCTGTAAATATATTTCAGCATTCAATGAAAATACACAATCATTTCCATTAAAAGAAAAATAATTATATATCAGAATTGCTACAGATTGTTCCTATAAGTCTGGGTTTGGACTTTTCACCCTCCAGTTCTCAGAAGTACACAACAAAGCTGTCTTACGGGACTTCTTAAAATAAAAAGTCACCACTCAACCCTTTTGCATTCCTTGTGCTACCATTCAAGATGAGAAGGTGGAACGTGCAGAAGAAACTCTTGACTTAGACAAATTTAATTAAACAGCCAGAATGAGAAATTGAGCTCTCAACCACAGGAATGATCAAATTTATCTCATTGTAGGTTTTTTTCCAAGGCAGATGTTAATCACTACCAGTCATTAGCACAGACTAGCTGTTAATCTCCAGCTTTAGCACTAGAAAGACAATATCTATCCCCAGTCATGCTGGTTGCAGTTTAAACCCATCATTATAGACATAAAGAGAGTATTATTTTTTGTTTGTATTGAGTGTATATATTGGAAGTCTGCTTTGAAGGCCTGTAAAAGAAAAAGCCCTGACTTGTCTCTTCTGAAGAACAGCCTCAGTTTATTCAAAGTTCTTAAAGGTTATGCTCAGGAGGCCTCTCTTCAGTCTTGCTCTTTCATAGCCTGAACAGGCCCACATAATAGCTGGACCAAGTATTCTATCTGAGATTCAGCAAAGCAGGATTACTTCCTTGTTGTTATTTATACTCTTTTTATCTGTTCTTCAGATGTCTTCCCTTCTTAAGGCAGCTTATGGAACTGATGACTAGCACCCCAGTTATGGTTCTCTGTAACCCATAACTCTTGGGGTTTTTGAACAAACAACTTTTCTGTACAGTAACTCCTCAAGCTAATGAGCTCATTCTTTCCTAATTTGTAACACTGTGCATTTGTTTGTGTGAAAAACCTTATTTTTTCAGACATCCTTTTATAAAATATATTTACATTCTCTCCTCTCATCAGCCTATGTAATAAATGCCAACCTCCTCATTTGTGAACAACAGTGAGTAGTACCTAACCCAGAATTCATAAGCCAGCATTTCTCTCTATTTCATGGTAAGCCATTGTTTCTTGCCTTCTGTATATGATTTTCCTGCTGCTTTTGATATAGTATTTTAAAAAATGTTCGGCTTTCTTAAGTTGCTTTTAACCACATCAAAGCTCGAGATGTGTCACCTCTGCAACTTTTCCTTCACTCCCGTATAGTCATACAGAAGACAGTGCTTTACAGGATTTGCTCTTGGAAGTTTGGGTTAAGTCTTATTTGCTTTCATCATTGCCTTAGTTACTTTCATACAGAAATAAAGATTTTTCCTTTAGCTTAGTAAAGTCTAAGGGTTCCTAGTTCCTTTTATTTTTCTTTTTCAAAGATGAGCTATATATTTATCGTTTTCTGTGCTTTTTCTCTTTCACCAGATCTACACGAGTTTTGAAAGGTCACAGGTAATGACTCCGTAATTCAATCAAACAGGTCTTTCCATTTCATAGCATGTCATTAATTTAATCCTGGGGATTTCAAAACATGCAGTGACAAGACAAGAGGAACAGCTTTAAACTGAAATAAGGCAAGTTTAGATTAGATATGAGGAACAAATTCTTCCCTGTGAGGGTGGTGAGGCCCTGGCACAGGTTGCCCAGAGAAGCTGTGGCTGCCCTATCTCTGGAAGTGTTCAAGGCCAGGTTGGATGGGGCTTGGAGCAACCTGGTGTAGTGGAAGGTGTCCCTGCCTATGGCAGGGTATTGGAATGGGATGATCTTCAAGGCCCTTTCCAACCCAAGGCATTCTATGATTCTATAAAACTACAAACTTGACAGCAACTTGTAATCTAACACAAAAGTCTAGGTAGAAATTATTTTACGATTTTTTTAACATATCACTGCATTTCCCATAATTAAAAAAGAAAAAATTCTATTTTTATGTCTAAAATGTAATGCCCAAAGAAAACCCTTCATCTAAGAAATTATTTCTTCTTTAACCTATAGACACATGAACTGGAAAGATATGAGTAACACGTACTCAGAGGTATTTCAGAAACATATAAACCCAAAGTAGAACACTTTAGATACTTAGAAGTTCATTAAGTGATCCGACACCTCCACATTGTCTACAAGACAAATCATATTATTTGGGACATGGATTAGGAATGAAGTTGTGCAGTCAGGAGAATGAAAGGCTCAAAAAAGATTGACTACAAGACTAGACTTGGAACAAAAGGTACAAAACATAACAACTGCAAAAAAAACCCTTAAAATGAGGAACTAAAGAAGTCCTTCTGCCTCACTAAAAGAAGCTCCAGAGCCTGCTGTCTCCTACATACGTGAGACATCACTTCAAAACAAGCTCAGCTCTTCCCTAAAGACCGATGTGCTTAAGCAAATCCCAAGGACCACCAAGGAAGTAGCCATAAGGACACGCCTTAACTGAGAGTCGTGACGGTGTCAACACACCTTCAAATCAGTCTAATCCTAGTCAATACATTTCAGTCTCCCTTATCCTGCAGATGTAAGAGGTAAAAGTCCTGCTGGCAGCAGTTGAGATGAGATTTTATCATATATATTAACAATGAAAAAGAGCAGACACTCTGGGACTCTAAGCTATTGAACAACATTGTCATGCATTCCAGCATCTCAAAAGTGAAGTTATCAAAATTCATTGCGAAATTATTCAATTTTTTATTATTGTTAATAAAACTACTACCTGCCCTGGAACATTGTGAATTATCTTTAACTCAAAATATTTCTTGTCTTTCAAGCAAGATAGGATATTTTAATAGAGTGTATGTAAGATCAATGAGTAGAGGTACAGGTTAAGATTGAATTGAATAATTTAACGTTATTTTCATTCCTTGCAGCCCAACAGTTTATGCAGACTAGACCATATGTAAAATTCTAAATGTTTTAAGTTATTTTTATTGGAAAGCAAATTGTGAATTTGGAAACTGAGTTACCCTTTAACCTCTTCAAATGATATAGGGATGGTAGAAGCTCTCTTTTTTTCATGGAGTTTCATGACTCTCTCCACACTTCCAAGGCAGTCATTTGCTCAGCATACACATGCAAATCCATTGAGGTCATAATTTATCCCCAAAATTAGAGTATAGCAGTTTGGTAAATACTTTAGCACCTTTGTCTTCTGCTGTGCATTGAGTCTTTCCACTGTAGCCATACTATGTAGTATAGATAAATGCAGATAATCCTCCTAACTGATACCAAAAATGTTTCAGAGAAAGAGCAGATGCTTTGGCAATAAGTAAGGTAAGTTTCTAACATTTCCTGTAGTGTATCTCTACAGCATCACATTGTGTTTTGCTAACATTCAAGTTTGTACGAAGATAATTCAAGGGCTCTGACCTTGTGCTAGGTAGTGTCGCTTAAATATATATTTCCCCAGTATTTAGCTACTACTGAATTTATGCATTTCTACCTTATGAATATAAATTAATGAGGTCCAAAGTCTTTTAATAAATGTCATACATATAATAAAAAATTATATGTAATTTTTATTCGGTCACGTTTCTTCATTTGACCAGCTACTGGTTTTGTAATTTTAGCCATGCTTTATTATTCTTCCCTGTCATTCCTCTAGGTTTTGGTTTTTTTCTTTCCACAGACATCATATTTTATCACATGTAATAGTATCAAGAGTTTTCACAGTATGATTTACATTTGGATTTGGCACAAAATAGACAATTCCTAAGGCAACCTATAATTCCAATCCATTAGGCTAATGTATTGCAGCTGCTGTGAACAGTGGGCATGTCATCTTTAGTATAATGACGTCTGGTACAGCATGGAAGATCAAACAAAATAAACTGATAAATTACTCTGTGCCTAAACATCACAGTTATTTTCACTCTCTTCCCTCACCTCCATTCTCAACATAGTCTGTTGTACATGTGGGTAACATTTTGGGGGGTTTTTAAGTGTTTTTTTTTTACAACTGGTAGAATCTTCTATTAAAGAGTTCTGGCCAGATGCATAGAGCTCATCTGTAATGTATATATAAGCAATCACTATTCAATAGTTGTCAATTGGGTTTTTTTTTAGAAAATACTAGAAACTGACATCATTTACTAAAACCACTTGTTGGGATTGTTCAGCCTGGAAAAGAGAAGGCTCCAGGGTGACCTACCTGTCACCGGAAGGGAGACAACAAGATGGAGAGAGACTATTTAATGAGGGCATGGAGTGACAGGACAAGGAGAAATGGCTTCAAACTGGAAGAGAGCAGGGTTAGATAAGGTATTAGAAAGAATTTCCTGAGAGGATGGTGAGGCACTGGCACAGGTTGTCCAGTGAAGATGTGGCTGCCTCAGCCATAGAAATGTTCAAGGCTGGGTTGGACGGGGCGCTGAGCAACCTGGTGTAGTGGAAGGTGTCCCTGCCCATGGCAGGAGGTGGAATTGGATGATCTTTAAGGTACCTTCCAACCAAAACAGTTCTACAATTCCTAATTCCTACTTTTAAAAACTTTTATCACAAAATCTGCATCATTTCCTTTTGCCAGAAGATGGACCATTCATGACTTCATTTGGATTAATTTTCACCTCTTTCTACTGAAAGAGTCAATATCAACATTTTTTACCTTGTTAAAAAGTGCCTTTGTCAGATTTAATATCTCCAAACTGTCTTGTTGATGTTTATTTTAAATGGTGTATTATATATTCTGAGAGATAGACTGAGAAAATAAAAGGTGCTTTTTCAATCTATTAGGTAAGGTATCTTCACACTACAGAGTCTAGTCCCTATATTATTGCAGCAAGGAAAGGCACTAAGTCAGACACAATGAGCACTGACATCAAGATCAGGAGAGTTCCTGATGAAGTAGGCAGTAAAAAATCCAAATTCTGAATATCAATTGCTGTAACTCTGTGAATAACCATTCATTTCTGTGCCACTATGATAATTTATGCCAGCATCTGTGAATGCAATGTCAAATCTGGATGCATTCTGTGAAGAATTTCAAAGAGCCACTACAGAGCTCCCTAATGAAGCCCTTCTGCTTGGTTGTCTTATCTTGCTTCAAGATCTTGTACTCTGAAATGTGGACAGTGATAATAGCCTGACAGCAGGGCATTCTTCTTCTTCAGTAAATCTTTCACTGAGAAATTATTTTCAAACCTATAAATTGAGGGGAGAAGGGATTGTCGGAGAAGACTCCCTTTAGCTTTACTAAAAAACATTTAAGAAGGAGTGTGGCTATAAAATAGAAGAATGGTTAAAAAATATTAAGAAAACAATGGCAACAATAAAAATATTCATTTGAACATATTAATTCAAGCCCTAGGACTTTGGCATTTACAACTTCAGCCACAAAAGAGCTTCCCAGGGAAGCCAGAAGCACTGATAGCCTACGGTTTGCGGTGGTTCATATAGGTTAGCTCTAATAATTTTTTTTTTAACATTTTAAAAAAAAACCTGCAGATTTTACACTGTAAAATTATTCTATTGAATTCTATTCTGATATCACCAGTTCTGACTTTAATGTAATATCTTTTATCTTTCTCAAAAATTGGTGAAGGTGTTGCAACACAAACTTAACTTCTTGCGTATTTATTTTAAAGAAACTAATTCAGATTACCTCAGAATGAAACTATGGAAGAAGCAGTTAATTTCTGTGTGATTATATTAAAAATCTTTAATAAATTAGTTTTTTAGAAAAGAGTCTTCTGAGACATATTTAATCAGATTGTAATACAACCCCATGTATTACATTCCTAATTACATTGTATCATTTAGTTAATTTGGTTTGTACTTCAATTATTAAAATTCATGATTTATACTTATGAAATTAAAAAGATCAAACACACTTGATAAAGCCAGTTTTAGAAATAGATTAAGTCATTTTCTACTATCACGTAATTATGTTAACACTAGGGTTCATTTTCATTGTGACAGAGAGCTACAGAAAAGTTGAAACAGTTTGTATCAAACACAAGTAGAATGGTAAATTAGAAAAACAACCACACCAATTAATTTATAAATAAGGAACAAAAAATATCCATGATCTAGAAAATACTTTCCTATATACATTAGATTCACTTCACATTTGTCCATTAAACAGACATCATCCTTTCTCACAAGAACATTTGTGAAGCTAGAGATATATAGTCCAGTTTACTTCCATGTAGCAAAGCTTATGCAGTAATACTAGCCTAGGGCTACAATGTTCTCTGTCCCCCATTGTTCCAGGTTGGCCAGACTATTGGGCCTGACGGCTTCCGCCACATTTCGAGTTGTACCAGTATGACTTGAAAAGAGAAGGAATAGAATAACAACCAATTATTCAATTAAGACAATCTTTTTGAGAGCCTACACTGAACACACCTTAGCATTATCATAGGATCATAGAATGCTTTGGGTTGGAAGGGACCTTGAAGGTCATCTCATTCCAATACCCTGCCATGGGCAGAGACACCTTCCACTCGACCAGGTTGCTCCAAGTCCTGTCCAACCTGGCCTCCAACACTTCCAGGGATGGGGCAGCTGCAGCTTCTCTGGGCAACCAGCACCAGGGCCTCACCACCCTCACAGGGAAAAATTTCTTCCTAATGTCTAGCCTAAACCTACTCTCTGTCAGTTTGAACCCATTCCCCCTTGTCCCGTCTCTCCACACCCTTGTAAGCATTCTCTTTTCATCTTTCTTGTAGGCTCCCTTCAGGTACTGAAAGGCCACAGTTAGGTCACCCCAAAGCCTTCTCTTTTCCAGGCTGAACAATTCCAATTCTCTCAGCCTTTCCTCACAGGAGAGGAGCTCTAATTATTTTTCAATAACAAAGGCAGGATAATCTCGAGCTATAAGCTACATAGACTGCTAGCAAAGGTGCTAATGGGACAAGTCATTGATTACTACCAGGAGGACACAGGATTCCCCAGAGCAGGGACACGCTTACTTAGAGTTCCTTCTTCACTGCAGACTAGAGAATTGTTCTGTGAAATTAGGAGGAAAAGCATGTAGAATTGTAGGAAAATTAGCTTGGAAGGGCCCTACAGGTGTCATCTAATAAAACCTCCTCATTAAAATGGAGTTAACATCTGTTAGATCAGGTTGCCAAGAGCTTTGTCCAAAGAGGCTGTTCCTAGGAACCCACCAGGGAAACCATTTCCAGAGATGCACTATTAACATCATGATATATTCATTCTTCAGGTCTGATTCAGATTATCCCTGTTGCAACCCATGACTGCTGGCTCTCATCCTTTCAGTGCCCACCTCTGAGAAAACCCAGGCTCCATCTGCTCCACTAAGTAGTTGCAGGCTGCTATCAGATTCCCCCGTAGCACTCTCTTCTCAGCATTTTCTCATGTGATGTACACCTACGACACCTCATTTCCATAGTCACCCTCCTCTGTGGTCTAACACATTCATCAATACCTTTCTTGTACTTCAATAACACAAAACTCAGAGGATTTAACTCAGAGGATTTTATCTGCTTCCTAACAGCAGATTGCTTGCCAGAGATTTAATAGGAATTGTTTAACTTATGATCACTTCCCATAATTATATTTAGAACACTGGGAATGACCCGCCAATAGATACACAAACCTAAACTGTGCTTGCATTCTCTGATGTGTTTCTGTAAAAATATTCTGTAGTAATTGTTCTTGTTATGCATAAAATATTCACTTTGCTTCTATGAAAACAATACACATCTTCCTAGGAGCAAGGAAGCACAGAACTATGAGGGAAGAACCCTGGTTCTGCTATCTCAATTTAGGGATCAAACAGAAACACCCAAAATAAAAGCATACCTGTTCTCAGTTCTGAGTATAAAGTAGAAAAGAATAGTCTTTGAAGGGTTCCATTCATCAACATCTGGCTCGTATCCTAGAAATTCTTGTCTTTGTCACAGAAGGGAAATACAATAGTGTGTCAGAAGTTAGACACCTATTCAGAAGACCTCGGTTTTCTGAGAAAAGCACAGACTTAAAAAATCTTAATTTTATAGTAAAGTAATTAAGTTAGTAAATACACCTTTAGATCCATGCAAAACAAACAGTGCAGGTTACTACACAGAAGAAAAATAATCTGTTGCCTGTATTCCGCATCATTAGAACATTACAAATACATGGGCATGTTTGGAAATAAAAGTCTCTATAAGCAGGTAAAATGTTGCCAAATGGCTTCTTGAGACACAGAGACTGGGTGCACACAAACAGGTCAGAAAAATCCCTGGTCAGACTCTATGTTGGAAGGGAAGGAGGACACAAAGAGGTACACGCAAGTCTGGAACTGGAGCACAGGATACTGCTGCCATATTAAAAAACCTTTTTCTCTAGCAGGTTCCCTTATCACCTGCATCTTAAACATGACTGAGTCATGAAGTAACCATGATGCATTTGAAAAGAAAGAGGATAAAACAGGAATACACTGGTATGAAGTGCTCCCTAAAAATAAGGTACTTTACTGAGTATTTTAATCACAGTGCAAATAATACAGAAAGATATATGTTGCATTAAGACATGTATTAATAAATGTCAGCCTGTGCCAATGCACAAGTGACAGCATGACCACAGTCCACTGAATGATTCTTTTATGATATTGAATCTCACTGCCTTTTGGTCAGAAACCAGAACATTGGTAGAGCATGTAATATCATACAGGCCTCTGCTTTGTTTGATTGCTGATCATTGCCAGATCACTGACTTGAAACTGAAGGCCCTGGCTACCCAGCCACTAAAATATTCTTCCGCCCACACCCACTTTAGCCTGACTTCTCACTTACAGCCCCTCAAAATAAATCTGGTGAATATGCATCCTTACAGTTACTGCAGAGCTTGAGGAAGATCTTGACCTGAGGAATTATTTAACAAAGGCAAGACAATTCTAGAAAATAAATGGTTTTTCCTAAAGCATATTTTTCTTCCTTGTACTGACAGTAATGTTTTACAACATATTTACATGGATTTAGAGGTCACTGATGGCTGCCATTGAATATACAAACTAGCAACTTTTGCCCTTTTACATTAATAGAACATTAAGACTAAAAAATGTTTTATATTCTAAAGTATGCAGTGGAATATCTGTCTCACACATCGTCATCTAGGTACAATTCTATAGAACTGAAAGCAAAAACAGAAACCAAAAAAAATTATTTTTCTAGCTCTCTTTCCCTTTATTCCATAGATAGGGGATTTATTCTGACCATGGTAGCAGGTGATTTATTATTTTGTTGCTGCAGAAACAGAGAGCTGAAAAGGAGTTTTGAAATGGAAATTGTGACATTTACTGAGTAATAATCTCATACCGCCATTTATAGGAAGCGGGTGGTAGCTGTTTACCATTGGAGACAGATGGAAGTCCTGCAGTGGAGGGTTTTTTTTTTCTGTTAGATAAATTAGCTTAAATAATTCAAGCATTTTCCCCCTTGCCTGATTAGTGCTTTGCGCAAATTTAAGTATTTAATGACCGGTTTACTATTGAGCAAAGTGTTGCACAGCTCACATTGTTTTTCCTCTTTGAGCCTCCATGAATCAGATTTAGCTTTAATAAAGGATATAATAACTATTTAATATTACCAAGGGAGATGCTGCATGAGGGCAAGTAACACCATGAAAAATTCCACTCATGTTAGCGTGGAAAAAAGATTTTCTTCCAGCCAACACTGCCACCCGGAGTGCCACAGCCTGTGCATGGCAGCTGGGAGGATGGACCAGTGATACAATCACACATACACGCTCTTTGCTGTCTCAACCCTATGCTTAGCATTTCCATGGATGAAGAATTTTAACCTCTCTGTTTAAACAAGCAATTTTCAAAACACAAATCCAGTATCTCCAAAGCTACCACACAGTTTCTAGCAGACTGACTTCATAAGACCACCTCTAATGTCTCCAATGCCAATGTTTATAAATATGTCTTATGCTAAAAAATGTTTTGTAAATCAGAAAACAATTTGTTTGGGGTTTTGTTGTAGTTGTTGTTGTTTTGTTTGATTTTTTTCTTGGTTACTGGTGGGATTCTTTTCCTTGTGGAAGGATATGAATGGAAGAGGGACAGAATGAGAAAGTAGAAATCACCTTCTCATAGGGTTCTACCCTGAAAAAGAAAAAATTAAAATAAAAAAGTAAGACAGAGGAGGAGAAGGAAAAGAAAAAGAAAAAAAGAAAAAAGAAATAGAAAAAAGAAGAAAGAAAAAAGAAAAAAGAAAAAAGATAAAAAGAAAAAAGAAAAAAGATAAAAAGAAAAAAGAAAAAATATAAAAAGAAAAAGGGGAAAAAGAAAACAGAAAAATTAAAAGGAAAAACCTTTTGGTTTTATATTTAGTTATTTTAGCTGATCCATAATAATTCAAAAGGGGCATGGCCTACAAACTTCATCATATATTCGTAGGCCAGAATTCAACAAAATACTAGAACAGTAGTATTTATTACATTGAACTTGAAAGCATGAAACTTGTTGAAGTATTGTGTGGTTTTCCAGTAACACTATAATATTTTGTGTTACTTAATGGCAATTATAGATATAGTGTACTCAGTAGATTCTATAAATGTCTTCAGGTAATTGACAGATATAAACATCATCTGATTCTTGTCAGGCATTCAGTGGACTTTATTAATATGGGCAATTGCTTGACAACTACAATTGACATAAGTATCGATCTGGTCAGTACTGTTGCCGTGAATTAAATCACTGCCAAGGAACATGTTCGTGAATTCTGTCATAACTTTATCACATGGGGAACAGCTGTGGATCCCATTGAAGCTAGTGTTAAAATTCCTCTTATTTCCCTCTTGAGGAATCCTATGGGAGCAGGATTTTATCCCATGATCTTAAAAAGATCAGGATAAAAGTTCTACTAATTTAATATCATTTTTATGAAGTTTGTAAAAGCTACAAGCCACAGATTAATCTAAAATTGAAAATTTAATAGCTTTAAAATATGGGATACCATCATTAAACATAATAGGTACCTTAAACACCATAAAGACAAATTTAAATCATATTTTGCAGATGTGTTTGACCTTTCAGTGGGTGCTAATTTCTTTTAAACCATTTGAAAATCTCAATCTGGAGAAGTAAACTAGGAGTATCATTCAAATACTCAAGCAGGTCCTTCACAGCCATCTACAGACTAGATCTCCCTTGACTTGCCTATCTGAGGTTTAAATTGTTTGTAGAACTACCATTACTAAAGGACAAATAAAAAAAAATCACATGCACTTTCATCTAAAGAAATATAATAACTAAATGTTGATTCACCTTTCTCATTATGCTAGCACTGAAGAGCTGTGCTACCTAAGCAGTCATCTAATCTTAAAAATCAACACATCGTCAGTTAGAGCCTAACACCGAATTTCTCTGGGAACTAGGATTTGTCTGCAAAGTTGTCTAGATCTGATTGACTGTTTCACCTCTTCACATGTACTTGTAAAAACTTCTGGTCTAGATCATACAAAATATTCAGCCTCCTTATGGAAATCTAACTAATTGATGCAGATAGCATTTTCATTTTAGCAGAGAAAATGGCATATTTCAGCTCTCTTTTTCCTTCCCTCTTTTGTGGTTTTTTCCCTCAAGCTTTATTGTTGGATTCGACAGGTTTCTATGGGTCATCAGTGTCTCGGTTTGAGACAAGTTAGGAGGAAATGTCCTGAAATGAACACCCCCTCTGAAAAAAAAGCAGGTTTTGGCGCACTCCCTCTCCGCAACAAAAGGAATTTCTTGGAGGAAAGTGAAAAAAATATTTATCTAACACACCGAGTGCATGCAGGCACGGGAAAAAGAATGAATAACATTAGATATTAAAACCTTCTCGCTGCGGAGAAAGCTAGTGGATTCAGAGTTCCTTCTGTAGGTGTGGCCCAGCTCCTCCCAACGTCCAGAGCCGGGATGCGGCGTCCCGGGGCCTCCCCTCTGGGCCACGGCTTGGGGCTCCCGGCGATGTTCTGGTGTTCTCACCAGGGCAAAGCTGAACGGTTCCAGAAGAAGAAGCCACAGTCCCAGGAAAACTCCTTGCCTCAGCTAACAAACAAGAAGCTAGCTAAAAGCAAAGAAGCAACTCTCCTCCCGTGCTGCACACATAGGGCTGAGAGCTGGGAAAAACTGAGGGAGTATCTGTGTTTGAACACAGACCACCAAAAGAATTCCACCGGTTCACCCCTCTCCCGGACCTAGCTTAAAGTTACAGGACCCATGTCTGGGCAGAAAGCAGGCAATAGGGGATACAGTATCATAAAGTCACCCCAAGACAGTCAAGTGGAGGAGTTTTGGTACATTTTTAAAGGAAGAATATACATTTCTTGCTTTACTGTAACAGATAAAAGATACGGGCTATCTTCCAGATGCAGTTTGTCAAGACAGGTATTTATGCCTATAGAATAATTCTTCCCCTTTGGTACACTGTCTACAATAGTTTCATACCAATCCCAGGCACCCCAGATTTTTCAAATGCCCAAGCTGGATTTATTTGTTCCCTAAACTTGCAAAATTGAATTATTGCTGCACACACTCTTAAAAAAAAAGTTCTCCTTCTACGTTTCTTCACTTTAGTTTTTGGTTAAACATAACATAACTTAAAACACTTCACTTTGAGTGCCGAGAGACAGAGAATATAATGATGAGGCATTGCTAAACAGATAGATTATTGGTGGCTTTGGGCCTACCGGAATGGATACTGAGATTAGATTAGATAAGAAAAGATTAAAAAATTATTGCTTGCTCATTACATTCTTCCAGCATGGTCCTTCCATGGGTCTTTCAAAGGTCCGTTTTTACTAGTGCTATCATCTCTTAGAGAAAAACAGTGCTAACAAAAATATTTTACTTTTATGTCTGCCTCTGTGTGTGGTTTTGGTTGGTTTTTTTGGTTTTTTTCATCACTTCCCTTTTTATGGGGAGAAAAATGGTATGCAGCCATTTGGGGAAGACCGATTAAAGCAATCCATATCTCTTACAAAGCACTTTGTGTAATTTATGAGCGCATTCCTCCGAGGGCATGGTCACATCCGCTGTTGAGAATGAACATGTGCTGAGCTGAACGGGGTGTGTGTCTGGGACCCAGGCTCCCCAAGCATCCCTTCTGAGCCTCAGGGGTTTTGAGATTGTTTGTTGCTTAAAGGAGCAGTGCAAGCGCGAAGAACAGTTCCCTGCTTTGGGGCAGCTGTTGCATTCTCTTCTGGCTGTGAAGTGAGTGTTTTAAGGATGTGGTTTGTGTATAATGGTTGGATGTAGGCTATAGCTGGCAGAGCTTGATTTCTAACCTGCGCCTCATATCTAGGTGTCTGTATAAGGTACCTGCCTCCTCGTCTGCCTCCTCATCCCAATACTTCATCTGAAGTTCTCCTTGCTCTCACAGCACATATTACACTGAGGTTTTTTTACACTGTTTTCCCTTGAGGAGATATATTTCCCTCCCTAATCATCACAGAATCGTAGAATGCTTTGAGTTGGAAAGGCCTTTAAAGATCATCCAATTCCACCCCCTGCCATGGGCAGAGACACCTTCCATTAGACCAGGTTGCTCTAAGCCCTGTCCAACTTGACCTTGGATACTTCCAGGGATGGGACAGCCCCAGCTTCTCTGGACAACCTGTACCAGGGCCTCACCACCTTCACAGGGAAAAATTTCTTCCTAATATCTAATCTAACCCTGCTCTCTTGCAGTTTTAAGCCATTCTTCTTTGTACTGTCACTCCAGGTCCTTATAAATAGCCTCACTCCACATCAAGTCTCTATTCATGTCAGATCTTTATAGCTAATTCTAATACTGACAAGTTGATCAAACCAGACGTTCTTCCAGACAGTTTAACATGTAAAGAAAAGCCAACATTTTCTTTCAAGGGGTCTTTTTTTTACTTACTGCCCCATCTCTAGTCTCATTAATGTTTAACACTGACTTTGATGATGCAATTTGATTTGACCATAGTTTGATGGCCAAACTTTTGTGAAGATTTTTGTGTGTGAATACAGCACGCATTAGAAAGGAAAACATGCAAACTATTCATGTGAAATACAGGATGAAAATTAGATTAAGGTTTCTAGCAATTAGTTGTATAACAAAAATTTTCTTCCTAGTAAGCTACGGTGTAGCACGGAAAAAATCTAGTAATAGAGTTAAAGATGAAGATACAGTTATGAATCATGATGTGAGTCCTTGTCATAGCACAAGACTTGACTCACTGGCTCAAAAATCTAGTTTTACTGTCCCGCCAGTTGTGGTTATAGTAGAAGAAAGGACCACTAAATTTATTGTTCTATATCTCCATGGATTTCTTTTGCATTCAAATCTTTGACAAGTCTTCATCTTCAGAAATGTTCTCTATTACATGTGTGGGTCTTGTGGAAAAATTCTCAGTATATTCCTCGTGTTATGCATTTTATAACAGAGGAAAGCAGGAAAGGTCACTGCACAGGGCATGCTTTCAAATATACAAGAGAAAGGCAGTCATCTGATAATTTAAGCATTTTACTATATAATAATTTATTTTTAATATTTTTAAAGGAGCATGCACAACCTACATAAAACATTTTATATAAGGCTCAGAAAGTATTAAAAATTACTTACTCTGCTAAAAAATACAATTTCAATTAGATCACAAAGGTGATCAAATGTAGATCTGGAATCTACAAAAATATTCTCTAAATCTTTTCAATATATACTACTGATAATATATATTATGGAATTATAGTATAACTGTATTATATTGTGTATTATCATAAAATACTATGATACATTTAAAGTCATTTCTTATGAAAAACTCTGTAGGGCAATACAGTAACAACAGAACACTCCTTTTAGTAACCATTGTTGAGACATTGCCTTCTGGCATTTTGTCAGTGCAGGTACGGATTTACAATCAACTCTGCACCTATACTCACCTCTCTTCCTTGCAAATTTGATCCATACTGGAAATTGTAGAGTTATGGTCTCTCAGAGTTTCATTGCTTGCCATTACAAGCATCATTACTGTTCACTCTTGTTAACAATATCAGATAAAAACAGGGGAAAAAATCAAGAATGAAGATTAATCTGAGGTCAGTTAGTAGATGTCAGCTTGCAGAGATGTGCAGTTCATAATCACCAAGGTCCTTATGAACCAATTTTTAAACAGGTAATTACTTGGCATGGTTAAAACTATTGACAAGATTAAATACATTACTAAACTGTGGATTTCAAATTTCCCATAATCAAATACTTGAATTTTTTCTGTGCTTTTTTTTTTGAAGACCAGAAAAATTATTTTACTCTTGTGACTTAGTACTCCATACTTGTTATCATTTTAATAATAGAAGGAGTGACATTTTAATCTGCTTCAATATGAGATAAAATCTGTTACTATAAATCAAGATGTATGGGAACATAAGACAGAACACTTAAGAAAAGAGATAATAGAATATAAATGTAAGGAACTATGCATAAAACATCAGGAAAAGAGAAACTAATTCCTATTTTTTAAAAAAAGTAATTGTTCTTTTGTATGTATGTTTCAGAAAAAGGGATATTTCATGTTTCTAGAACTTCATCATACATTTTTGTTTTATCTCTTATAGATATTGATGCAAGATTATTAATTTATTATTAATAATTAATTATTATTTTTAATTCTTCTAAGCCTTATTTATGAACCCTCACCCCTTCATTCCATATACTCCACAATTACATGACAAAAAATGATAGCATTTAGGGGTACTCACTAAATAATTAAAAATCTAAATAATTAAATTTAATTTTGAGATGTTGGAAAGATAATTAGGTAATACTGCTGTTTTACATTGCTTGTTAGTTTGGATTCTTGTCTAATTTTCACCAACATGAATTTATAATGAAGCTACCTATTTCATAGTGAATGTGCACTAAGCGAGTAGAAAAAGAAAATGTGGGTTTATGTTTTCTGTTTTTCTAGTTGCAGTAATAAATTTTGGGTTTCATCACAAGTTTGTCATAAATTTTTTGTTTATTTGTTGTCAATATTTGTGTCATTCACACAAATGATTCATTTTAGCCAGTATCCAAAAGACAGAAAAAGATCATTCAAAAGCAGAAGGTGACTAAATATTTTATATTCTCAGAAATATTTTGACACTCTATTTGACACTATCTGACACTATTTGACACAGATATGTCTTTTCTAGAAACTTCAAGGGTCAAATTTAATTCAGTACATTTTACTTCCTATTCAGTACAAAGAAGCTTTCTGGAAATTACTACATGTCTATATAGTGGCAATTATGCTACACTACTGTTATTTTTAAAACCTTATTATACCATTGGCTACCACAAACTAAATATTCCCTGTTGCAACATCACACAGCACTTATCTGTTGTAAACCATCTGTGGTGATTCTTAAATCTGCCCAAGGTAGCCAATAATAATGTCAGGCAGAGTCCTATAAATAAATGATCCTATCAGACCATTTAAATTTCTCCACCGAAACAACTAATGTTATATTATATCTCCTTTCCACTTAACATTCCCACCCTCAACTAAAAGTAAGTAACTACAGCTTTGGTATTTTTAAATCTTCATTGAATTAAAAATAGCTAAATAATAAACATTTTACTGAAGTCTGTATGGGCAACAGTCTTAAAGATTTAAAATCATGTTTCCAGCCCAATTAACCAAAAGTAGTTGTCAATGTACTCCAAAACCAGTAGTCCCATGACGCTATCATTGCAGGTGTTTTCTATTACATCCATCAGAAATTTAAAACCAATTCCACTCCTTAATCTCACCATAAAATATGAGTTTTCAATCTGTGGGTGGCAAAGGGTTACATATTAAGCTTAAACTATGTTTCAGGCCACCAGGAGAAGCACAAGTTCATTCAAGGAGGTAAGCAGTGTATTTATAGTCAGGTCAAATATCAAAGCTGTTGCTACGTGTTGTGTTTGGTGATTGGGTTGGAGTTTTTATGGAGTTTACCTCGACAAGGAGAAAAACCAAGAGACACAAGATGTTTCAAGAGTCATCAGCAAATTAGTGGTTCTCTGGAAGAAGTTTTTAAAATGACCTGTTGAATAAAGTTTGTGCCTTACAGTAAACCATTTCATCCTGCGTTACAGAAGGAGAAATGCTAATGTGGGGTGTAACCAAACTGTGTATTCTACCCCCCTCTACACCATTTCTGACAAACTGTTAATGATGGGTGTTTTGCAGTAGTTGACCAGTGCACACCCAACCCCTCAGGCTACAAGCTGGGTGTTAAATGAGATAAAGGAGAAGATACAAACCCCACAAGGCAGGGTAATGCCTTCACACCAATGACTCAGCTGTGATAACTCTGTCCGGGGAAGCACCAGCACAGTCCCACCCATCCTGAAGTTGTCATCTCTGCTACTGGGTCATAATGAACTGAATGGCACCAGCAGAATAGGCAGCTGCAACAACTATCAAGGACTCAAAAAAATATCCCATGACTCACAGAATTATATCACTCCATTGTGAAGCTCCCTGCCCTGGGGCAGGTACTGAACATTCCTTCCTGAGCCTGACCATATATAATTGGGAATTTGGGACACCACCACCACCACTGGACAGATCCAGAGGAGGACCAGGACTTCCACAGGACCACTGCTTTCAACTGCAACCATCACTACAACAGGACTGCAACCACTACTTGATAGGACTGTGACCAACACCCCAACCAACAGGGTGCCAGGTTGTACTCTGACTTTGTGGGTTTAAGCAAGATTTTTCTGCCTTGCATTTATTGTAATCTATTAAATTGTTACTCCGACCTGAAATCTCTCAGAACGTAATTGTGTGGGGTTCATTTCTTCTGCCGGTTCACTTTCAAACCAGCACACCATTCAATGGAAATCCTTGTCTGAATAGGAAGAAAGTAAGAACTCATCAAGTTAGCACTTGATAAGTATCTGTTTCAGAAAAGGGAAGCATAAGAGATGCATTTGTGAAAGGACTAGATCTGGGCCGACAGAGTTGTATTAGCTTACAGTCAGCTTTTTGATTGACTGAAACAGTCATTTGGTGCTAAATGAAATTAAAAGTAGTTCTCATGCAGATTTCATGTATTGTCACGTACTTCTTTTTGGATACAGTAGTTTTCTTAAATCTTGCATTTTAGTATGACAAATTTATGTTGACTTTATTTAGATGTTTGGCAGATATTAAAAATTATTTCAAGGAAAGCTGCCAAAGCCACAAACACTCCATGCTGAAGAGAGTGCCAGTCTTGAGGTTGTTTAGCTATTCATTGAGAAATGTGGAGGCAGTTAGAGAATGAGTAAATATTAATCCACACACTTGGGAGCTGACATTCTGGGAAATAATTTGCAAAATATGTCCCAAGTAGGAGGGGGCCCTAGGATATGCAGTAAGATACTAAGGACACTACATGACTCCCAGGAATTCAAATTATAATTAATTTATACTTTCTTATTATAATGGATTTTCACTTACTTAACAATGCAAAATATTTGGCTGTTTGATGTTTATTACCATATCTGTTAGCCATAAAACAAGAGAGCAGACTAAAACTGGGCAGCTGCTGTCATTTATGCATATTTTTACACATGCTTGATCCAGCAGCAAATGCAAACTCTCATTTGTTAGTGTTCATCCTTTCTATGGTGCAGTGGCAAGAATTACTGATACCAGCAGATATTTCTGATACCTGAGAACATGTTCCATTACTTTACTTGCTGATCTGCTTCACCGATGAGGCTAAACAAGCAAAGAACAAACACTACAATATTTTTTTGTTATTTTTACCTTAATTGATAACAAAGAAATTATGTATCAATGGTAAAAAAAAGGGGGAGGGAGGAGAAACAGAGGGGAAAAATATTTTGATATGTATCAGCATAAACAAGTTCTAGTCCTGCAATTCCTTAACCACATCCAGATTCATCTGACATGACACTTCATGCATATTAAGAGATTGTAGGAAATACAGCAAAGTAACACCAAAACAAAGGTCTCAGTTCCAACCATTACCTTTCCATCTAAACACGTGAAGAGCAGCGCAGATGCGTAAGGGGTTAATCAATGGTGAAAAATCAAAATTCAGTATTTGCCCTGATTTTTCAGCTTGACCTTAGAAAAGACCACCTGGAAAGTAAGATGTCTTCAGACTGCTTCAGCTTACTTTGCTACAATTCACTTTCAGTCAAGCCAGAAAAATTTTCTCCATCAATTTTCTAAGCCACTCTGTTTGCCTACAAAGATTGTTAAGTCTCTTTAGAGTATAGTTTCAGAACAACTTTTGTACACTATAAGGATCTGTGTCGTCCTGCTCATTTTTGATAAGTACTTATATCTTACTCTTACAACTATCACCGTCACAGAGCTCTAACAATTCTAGTTCAGTTGTAAGATTTAATTATGTAACGTGGATTAGTAACGGAAGCAGTTGGTGCTTTCTCAATTTTTTGTCAGTTTTCTTTAAACAGTGTTTTTGTAGATAGAAACATCTACACATGTATTTGCCAATGTAAGAGACAGTAATGATAGTTTTAGACTACATTAAGCTGTTCAGGTGAGGAATGAAAGACAGAGACAATCCTGACTAGTTAAATTCAGTATCAGTTGGTCTTTACTAGCATTATAAACATTTACTTAACATGCACAAACAACAACATGCTAAAACATAAATATTGTTTTTAAAAATAATGCCACAATTTCCAGTATGTTTTCCATATAGCCACTGTCTCTCTGTCTATGGTGCCCTTTACCAACAAACCATCATTATTCTGAGATAGAAGGCCAGATACCATTTCTCATATGAAGTGCAAATAAGGGCTGAAGAATTGCAGACAGACATTCAGCTAGTTGGATCCATTAAATTCATCTTTTGCCTATTATTTCACATGTACCCTAATTTAGAATACAAACAAGAGGATTTTCTCACACTTAAAGCTGGGAACCTAATTTAAGAGTTAGAAGCCAATGCTGCCTACACAATAAAGGCAGTTAAAGTGCTCTAGCACACAGTTTAGTCATTCTGACCATGCTCTGGTTTTCCAACTGATTTGATTTGATGTATTCCCCATACAGAAAGCCTGGTTTCCTAATGCAAACATCTTAATTAGATACCTGACGCTAGTCATTGTGAGTACTCTCCATGGGAACCAGATTTAAGGTTGCCAATTTTCACAGTACACCATGGTAAACCACAGCACACGTAGATGGACTCCAAAACAATTGAGGTTTACAGTTACCTTTTGAGCTGATCCATAATTCTCCTGGCAAGAACTGTTTACAATTCTCTCCAGTACAGCTCATCTGTTCTAATGATAAGTGCCTTGGGTTTAGTTCTTTGTGGTTTGGGGGTTTATTTCTGACTCGTCTTGATTCTTTTTGAAAAGATTCTGATCATTTCATGCATATAGGTCTCAGCTTCTCATAGTGGCTTTGCTATAAATCTGCTTCCCAAACATACTTCTGATTTACATAAAACATTAAGATACAGCTATGAAAATATATTAATCGTATCATAAAGAAGTGGCAATTTTTTTCCAAGATACAGGAGCTTTTTGGTGCCATGAATGTTGTTTCTCATGGTATAGTCTTAAAATTAAGAGAGCCCTAATTGAAGTAAGGAATTTACAGTCAAAAGTGAATTACGCAGGAACTGTTCATGTGGGAATATCTGTGAGTTGAATTCAGGATCAGCTGTATCCAGTCCAGACATTTTCTAAGTCAAGGTGATTACTGAAATACAGTTCAAACTTTTGAAGACCATTTCTATTCTCTAAGTCATAACAGGAGAACATAAATATCATATTAAGAGCATAAGTATCATATTGAAAATTCACATGGTAAAACTGTTTGGCAAAGCAAGAGAGTCCTGAGTCGGAGAGGACAATGCAAGACCCATCACGCTTCCCTGGACTCTGGGGAACCTTATAAAGTCAATGACATAATCTTAGCCTAAACAAAAGAAGGAATTTTTGATAGAATACACTGTAATATAGAATGGAAACACCATGATTCCTCCACAGCTGAAATTATTAGGAATGGCTGAGTTGTTGTGGCTGTTTCCTGGTATAGATTATATGTAGCATTTCAAAATGGTAGAATCTCCTGGCAAACTCTACTAAGTCATTACATTATCATGAGTCAAATTGTATTTGGCTGTTACTATCAGATATTTATTTGGTTGGTTAGAGCATTTACTCTGTTCTAAAGGTCCTGTTCAGCTTTTAAAAGCCACTTGGGTTGCTTTGAAGCACAAATCTAAATGACTTTTAATCTAATTAACAGCAATCCAGAATTATTTTAATGAGAGCAAGGTGACAGTCTCAGGCCATTTAATCAGTCTTTCTTCTGTATCTTAGTCCATAAACACATGCTAATTAGTGTGTATAGCAGCCTACAAAAATTTTCTTATGAAATAAATGGAGGGCAAGCTAGAATGAAAATAATTAAGGTTTGCATTAAATTGTGTAAATCTTCCAAGGGTACCACACACACACCACTGGCATCACACACCACTGGTACTACACTTCAAAACATTTTCTTGGGACAGATGTTAAAAAAAAAAGAATAAACAACAAAATACAAAAACTTATTTCCACCAAAATTCAAGGGCTACACTTTTGCTTCAAGTCACTTCCTGAAAAAAGGCAGGACATAAGACAGATTCTTCTATCAACAGGCAGATAAGAGACACCACCTCAGGGACCCTCTTCACCATCTGAAAAAAAGATACAAAAAATCTGGGGATACTATACAACAGAGCGGTAAATCACTTTCTCATCTAGCTTCTTGCACTTGCAGAAGTAGTCTGAGATTGTTTCCTCTCCTCCATGTGGGTGGTCCTTTGATTTTTTTTTTTTCAGATGTACTTCATAAGTGGACCTTAAGATTCTACTCTGTTTTGCAGGATTTGGTCCCAAGCAGCTTCGCACTAGTTTCTTAACATCATTAAGGTACATAAGCACTCTTCACATATGTACAAAAAGGTGATGGATCATGTACAATGACTCAGCTCTCAGGATCTAGAAAAAAGTGTTTTTCCTGAGCAAGGTACAAAAACTTGAGACAGTGTTTTCACTATGGAAACTGCCAGACTGTGGGCAATGACAGCAGAAATGGTTCCAACAGATTTAGAAATACACCTTTAGATCTTCTGCCTTACTCCTTTCTCTTTCTTAAAACACAGCATTGAGTAGTTACAGAAATTTTGTATGAAGATCTGGCTCCTATGAAAGTCTCATGAATTAACAATGTAGGACATCAGCAGTAACTGTCAGAAATATACAGCCTCCATGCTTACAAATTATTACAGTATTTTCTACACAGTATATGCATATATAATTACACAGAAATCAAGATTCCACATTTATGTCTAATCTTCTGAAGTGATACTAAATAGCTTCTGTCACAGCTCCAAAACAGTGTTCTATACTCCATAGCACCACAGTGTGTCATTCTGTGAGAGTTCTAGATCCTTCCTAAGTGAAAATTATGCAAGTGCAATAAAACATATCCACTTGTACAAGCCTGTAATTTTTAGTGAACAATATAATCATAATTCTATCACCCTAAACAGAACTAATATACAGTTAGATTTATTTCTATTTAAAATCCACAATATCATCTATAGAATCAAGAGTGCCACTTCTCCCTGCATCCTAGAAAACCTGAATACTCAATTAAAGCACCTGGCAGTCTAGAATCTCTTTCATCTCTTCCATTTTCTTTATCTGGCATGTTCATTACAGTATTACACAGATATATCCTTTCCTTTTTCTATTTCATTACTGAATGCTCCCCTGCATTTTGTACCCAGCACACACTATAAATTGGCTGGGGTAAATGTGCATAAAGACTGGCTTCATCCAAGCTTGCTTCTCTCCTCTAAGCACTCAGCAGCTTATTCCTTGATGAAGCATAGCAGAACATCTGTGGTGGCCTTCACTTATATTTACTTTGCCAAATTTTCATTAAAACAGTAACTCAATAAAAATATTGCTTATCCTAATAAAGCTCTTTGGAGCTTTACAAATTTGCAGCTAATACTCTTTAGTGTCATTACAGTATTAATAATCTGTGCCTAAAGAGGAACAAAACTTTAGATTTTCCTGGTTTAGAAAAGAAGTTTCATAAACCCATGATTTTCTTGTGACTCAGCTTTAACACGCCATTGATAGAGACACAAGCAGGGAAGCTGTACGACACCATGGATTTGTATAAATTTATGGTGAATCCCCTTTAAAGTGTCTTGTTTCAGAGCTTACTTATAAAATAAATAAAAATTGAGTTGTGAATAATAATCATACCAGGAAATAAATGGGATTGATCTCCAGAAAATGAGTAACATCCTTACTACATGAAGGATTTCTGCTCCCTTTGGCAGACCAAAATTTTTCACCTTGGGGAAAAAGAAGAAATTTCAGTGCCTGTAAGCAAACCAAGATAAATCCTTAGCTGAATTCTCCCCTGATATATGTACTGCATTTTCTCCAAATACTGTCTTAGAAAACATTTGTCATTTTAGGCTACATATGGGTTTTGAGAGTATTACCTGTAAAAGATATCCCCAGTAACATCATTCTGAAACAAACTAATACTTATTAGAATCTCAGTAATGTCAGTTTAAAGTCAGCGTGTGGGGAAGCAACAATAAACTCAAGATTCCATTTAGTCTTTCAGAGTAATCAAGCCATAAAAATCCATGTTCAACTTTTGGTTGTGACACAGTAGTCTAAGCAACAGTCAGCTGGCTGGAATATCTAGACAAGGAAACTGAAAAAATCAGGCCAATGCTTTGAAATTATGAAAAAGCGGAAAATGCAATAGAAGCACATTTCCTAACAGAAACCATAAGTGACTTCATTACGACTTCAGAGATTCATTCTCACATGAATTTATGGAAGTGTATGAACATACTGATGAATTGCTGGAGTCTTATTAATTTTAGCAACCCTTTATTTCCCAAAGCTGTTAAAAAAATCATTTTTCACTATTCTAGGAAGAATTCTGAAGATCCATGGTGTATGAACTATCTTGTCTGACTCTCCAGGAACAAACTAAAAACCTTTTTATTTTGGTTCATCCATCACAAAAGGAAAATAAAAATTAGTGATTGCTGTCACTGTGGTACACATACACAGTACAGCCCTAATCCTTTGGTGAATGTGAAGTAAAAGAGACAAGAATAAAACTCAAAAAGCACCTATGAAAGCATTTCCCGCTTAATGCTTTCTGATGCTATAGACCCTCACCTGTTCTGCTAAAGCACATGCAAAACTCCATACCTGCTTCAGTGCAACTAATATTACTCAAACCAATGCTTCTAAAAATGCTATTGCTTGACCACTCATATTGGGACTTCTTATAAAAGGCCCTGAGAGCATACTGAGAACCTCCCTTCTATAAAGAACATAACCTCAAAATGCCTAAAAAACATTTCAAAATCTACTTCCAAGAGAAATAGCATTTTTAAGAGCATTGAACTAACACTTCATTATGCATGCTTTTTCAGGCATTCAAATGAAAGTAATGGGGCTCTGTATAATTAATTTCTAAAATAAATCTATGATAGCATCAGTAAATTTAAAAATCAAAGTTTCTGTCTGTGATCATTTATTTGCATGGTACAATTTACTCGTTCTCCACAAGATGTCCTTAGCTTTTTCGTGGGTCCATTTTTCACCTCTATGATCACTTCTACTCAGTTTATGATTTTTCTGTAGTTTGTACACTGTTACATTTAACAAACTCACTTATACAAGTGAGTTTGTTAAATATAACAAAATTACAAAGGATCTCAAAATGGATGGAGAAAGTTTATGCAATTTTCACAAAGAAAATGAGAGAATGGTGACAATGACCCAAAAAGAATCTCTCCTCCCTGCATTCCACGCTTCCAGCCTAAGTCAAGTCAAGGTTTTATGGAGGTAAGTGAAGGTGACCACCACTTTAGAACTGCAGTACCAGGTTTTCAGAATAAGGACACTAAGAGAGGCCTTATGGAAATGAGCTCTGTGATGTCCATCGCACAACCATTTTTAAAAGGTCAAGAGACAATAAGTTGAGAAAAATCTGCTACAGTCTGGGCAACAGAGCAGGCTTCTTTTTTGTTCTGTTAGACTAAAACAAGAAGTTTAGCTAATTTACAGCCTGGATTTACATTTGGTGTATGGCAACACTTGTCCTCTCAGATGGCATAATTTGGCACATATTTTTGAACATGGAATCACAGAGTATTTGAAACCCATCAATTCCCATAATACCGAATGTATTTTATTTTCTGACCTGAACACTAATGTCTTACAGTTATCAGCTGCCACTTTATCTTACAGCATGGTCACGTCTGAAATATCAAGGTCAGCATGGATTGAGAAAAAGTCTCAGCAAGAAAACCTTCACATTATTGGTAATATAGCCATGAATTCTGCTCCTTTAGGATCAGAACCTGAAAAAATTATTTTGAAACACAACTATCTTGTAGATATACACATTACTTGAGTAAATGTCTGTTTCTCTTGAGATAATACACAACTACATCCCACTTCTCTATAACATGGACTTTGGGTCAAAGACAGAACAAGTACCAGGTTTGACTTCATCATTCTACTCTTTTTAAAATCACTATTGAAATTGTTGGGACGTGCTTTAATCCTTAAAAATTAACATTTTAGAGGATACTAAAATGTTACAGTCAGTCTCCATAGTAAATGCAATTGAATCAGAGACCCTGTTACATTAGGCTTGCTCCATCTCCTGAAAATATTGTTCTGTGCTGAACTCAGTAAGACCTTACTTCAGTGTTGTAGCATGAAGGACCAAAGTTTGGTACTGAGGAAGCATTCAAAGCTTTGACATTCACATTTTATGGTGAAAGACCTACATCAAAAGTGTTTGCAAAGAAATAATTGTTGATGAGTTTTCCGTATTTTGACTGAAAAGTGAGTCTTAGAACATTGGGCTTGCACATAAGAGGCCACCAACACCTGGCTGGCAGACACTGCTCTGGATAAGGCAAAGCATTGGCAGAGACAGGGCTAATTCCAGCCAGAAATACAAATAACTAACAAAACAGATACCTTAAATTATTGCAATTTTTAAGCAACTCTTGCTGAAAAAAATTTCAAATGCTTAGGAGTGCATAGTAAATTCATTACCACAGTGAAAGTTCACTTATTTATTAATCATTAAGTCAGCCACATCAAGGATCAAATTGGTAGAAAAATTATTAACTCTACAAGAAAGTTTTACAGTTAACCATAAGGACCTAATTCATAAAAAAATATGCACAAGTGGCCTGCATTTTACAAAACAGGGAAAACAAATGTAGTGAAATATCAGCAGAATATACAGATCTGTGACAGGAGAGTTAATGAAGACATGGATCCTGAGGTTTTGCCTTACGTTTGGGTCATTCCATGCAAAACACACAGTTCCCCTAACTAGAGCTTTTTTCTTGATTGAACAGTGCTTACTGGCATGTTCTAATACCTCATATTGCACACATCTCATACTTTGTAGGGCATTGTTTTAGGTCTCTCTCCTTTACTCAGTACATTATTGTCAGAATAACCTGGTTGCTTTTAAAGTTTCACCTGTTACATTTCCATGGATTTAAGAAACCATTTCAAAAATTATTTGTAGTAAAAGAAAATGGCAGTGTCATCATGCATATAAAATTCCTTAGGGAACCTGAATAAAAATGGCACAGGGTTATTAAAGCATCTAATCAGCTTTCAGTAAAGAAACAGAAGAAATATACCAGTGTGATGAATTTCTGATTATTGTTAATTTGTAATGTAGGAAAGGCAGCACTCTGGTACCTCAACCAACCTCAATCTGCATTTCCATTATTAAATACCTCTTTCCAGTTCACAATCAAAACAAACAAATTCAATCTTAAGAATATTCTTCTCAAGATCCAGATATGACACTCTGGGAAGGTGAGAGAAGGACTGCCAGAGGTATAATGGACACCTTAGCCATTCATCAGAGAGAGGAAAGTTAGAAAAACAGGTGTTAGAGTTTAAGAACAAGCTGACTGCGCAGAGATTCCAAAGCATATTTACCATAGGTACATGCCATGTTTTCAAATTATGATGAGACCCACCTGCTCCACAGCAGGAGAGAATGTGTAGGGTTGGAGTTTTGGGGGTTTTTTGTGGTTTTTTCTCAACAGTGCTGTAATATTGTCTCCCTCTAGTTTATTTTGAATTTATCAGTAGTAGACATTGCAGTGCATCATGTTCCTAACCATCAAAAAAAACCCTCAAAAAATCAGGCAAATCTCACAGCAGCCTTTTAGTTCATCTGTTGTGGATGAATGAAAGAAAGAAAGGTAGGTTGTCATGTAAAGAAAAAAGTCACCTCAATAAGCAGCTTTCCTAATATAAATTTAAACTCCTCAAAAAACCCACCTTTATATATCCTAAATAGGGTCATTGTATGAAGTCCCCTAACTATAATCACATGGGATTTATTGCACTTAGCCCTGTGGGCTGGGAAGAGCCATGGCTGTAAATACAATCATATTTATGAGGCTGCAAGACATGGGCCTTTTGTCAGAACTTACTGTAAGAGTGGCCATCTCTGTTCTTTTTGAAACAAAAGAAAATCCTGCATAAAACACTCTCTTATCTGTTGAAAGTAAGATCTCAGCAGTATGCATTGGCAAATGAACTCATTTTAGTAAATTAAATGTAGATTAACAGATCATGTACTTGTACTAGCAGCAATAAATAAATGTATAATTCTAAAACATATATAATACAAGAGAGCATATTTTTTCTAGACATGAAGCCCTTGATCATAAAGGCACCTTCTTATGAACAATGATAGTAAAAGTAGAAATAATAAAAGTGTTTTTACCAGGGAGGAGATAGTTCCCTTGTGGTGTTTGCAGCTTTGTGTTGGAAGAGATTTTATAGCAACAATAAAAGATAAATACATTTCACATTCAAGTGAAGCAATGAAAGCAACTAGGGATAGCATGGCAGTCTTCATTTAAATAATGCATAGGCTTTGTTGGTAAAACTGGTAGCTCATCTCGTTTTAATACCTAGGTACCTGTTCACAAAAACCCAGATAATCAGAAACTCATTTGGAATTTTAGAATAAGCAGCCTTTGGTTTTGCCATTTTAGTCTCACTAGAGAAAAACACAATATTGTTAGATACTTTTCAGCAAGATTCTTCAGAGCTCTCATTATCTTCTCTTGGAGTCCACAGCCCTCTTTTCACTGCAAACAGCAACGGTGTGCCAGACCTTGCTGAACAACAATGCTCATTAGTGCTCTGTCTTCAGCACAAATGCATTGAATAGTCATTTTTGACTAATATAATTAAGGATATTTTCTTACTGTAAATGCAAAAGAATCCAGAGTAAAGCTTCCTGCAAATAGACAAACTTGTCTCCCTCATTTTCATACATCTGCCCAAACTCTGTAAGGTTTTTACTCTTGTAAGTTTTTTTCTTACTAGTGTTGCAAACATCCAGTGCTAAACAAAAGTCTACTTTCTCAAACAGTTGTTAGTGTCTTGGTAACATTTTCCCCAAAAAATGCACACCAAGTTTGCCAGCAAGACAGAAGAGTGAGCCAAAACCAGACAACATGCTGTATTTTTACTGCTGTCTTAAGCTGAAGAAACTCAGTTGAATTTAATACTACAACAGTTGCAAAATCTATGAAACATACAAGTGAATTAGACCCAGTAATTTTCATTTAAAAGCACGAACAGAAGTAAGACTCCACATTTACTTTTAGTATTCATCTAAGGATGAAAAGCTCTGCTTTGCAATAACATCACAGAAATTGGGTTTTAGGTCTACCTTTATCATGTTATACAAGAGCATTTTCTAAGCTCTGCAGCAATGGTGATAATTCAATTCTGCACACTTTCTGGATGGGGTATTTTCTGAAGGAAAGACCTGCTACTCACTTAGCTTAGCATGTAGAGAATGAGCTCTGGGCCTCAAGAAACCACTACTAGTGGTGAGAGATTGGTTTGAAATATTTATTAGAAAATTTAAGGCAGAGATGTTTCACTTACATATTATTAGTTTAAGCTGAAAACCTTTTCAGTCTTTATTGCAGAAACAGACAGCAGCTCCCCATGTTTTATTCCTCAAACACACTCTCTTTGAATGCAGAAGTGGAAGTTTATGAGCTCTGGAGGTCATTTTATCCACTGGATAATCGGGGTGTTCAGAACACCACTCTGAACAACTGGCCTTCTGAAAGCAGACAGTCCAAAAACAGCACACTACCAAAACGTAGGTTCATTTATAGTTTTTCACATACCACAAAAATTAGACTTGGACAGAATTAGCATTGCTCCACCACAGTTCAAAGACCATTATAGTTATACTGTAGTCTAACACCATATATTTGTTAGTTCTTGCCATTATAGACTCTCTTCATTCAATCTCTTTATTTTAAATGCATTTGCAGCATCCCATCGGGTTGCCTTTAACTTAAAGCTGCTAATCAAAAAGGGATAATGCAGAATTCCATCACCTGTTTTGGTTCATACATTGCCTATGAAACAAATCCTAGTTTATTTGGACTTCCATGTCCTAATCCTTTTTTTTTTTTTTTTTCTGAAATAAATATTACAGAATTGACTTTTTCATTCCATAAACCTCAATCCTGCAGTTTAGTATTGGCAACAGACTCATGAACCAACACACCCCTTTAGAGTCAGCAGAACTCTGTGGCTTTCTTAGCCATGCAAGTGCCCTGATTGCAGGATCAGGTCTGATGGCTGCAAGCTATTGATCACAGGTATCACTCCATTTCTGTATTTCACTGCCTTTGAACACTTTCACTGCCGGGCCAATTGTTTCTGCTTCCAAGAATGAGCAAAATATCAATGCAAATGGTTTCTGCATCAGCAGTCACACAAACCTACAAGGAAGCTTGAGAGATTTTTGCCTCCACTTCAGGGACTGAATTTATCTGAGTGAATATATATTCATTTGTGGAAGTGAATATAAAATATGGTGAATATCACTGAACACAATTCAGCACTTAGCTGATTGAATATTTGTGATTATTTTAAAAAGGCATTTTTTTACTACTTTTTTACTACTCCTTCTGCATGAAAATGAAGTACTCTCAGAGAAACTTTCTTTCATAATAGCAAATTAAATTCTTTTTAGAGTTCACATTAGAAAGAAATACAGATGGTACACACCTAATCTTTTCTCTGGTCCATCTCCAGTATGCTCATTTTTTTAATGAAATAGCACATAATAAAGAAAAATATGTTTAACACCTAAATTGTCAAAAAATTGTATTTCAGAATTAATATCTTCTTAATTAAAGGGAACATTTCAGACCTCTTGGAGCTGCAGTTTCAGCCTGTCTGTACAAGTGTTGACAGCAGCTCACATTGAAGCAAGCTTTTGTCTACAGATACGTTATTGATCCTTTCCTTTTCTATCCCTGTCTCCTTTCTTCATACAAACTTGTGCTCAACAAAATTTGAAAGGTGGTCATGTCTGTACAATACACGTTCCCCTCACAGTAATGTGGGCAACACTGCAAAAATCTGAAGTGACTGTGGTAATCTCATTTCAAGAAAAAAAAAGTGTTAGAATAAAGCAGTTACTGGCAGTGACCAGTAAAATCTCTTACACAGTTTTAATCCACCCAGTATTAAAAATCCTAGAAAATATTTTGGAAAGCATATCAACTTAGCTCATCATCTGTCTCTGGGGGAAACCATCAGTGAATATAAAGATGCATAGCAGAGTAGGTGTTGAGTTTCCAAAGAAATTATTGCTCGGTAGTAAAAGCAGACAGGTAAAAGTCAACACATTTACCCTGATATTGCTCCAGTCAACACAATAGCAATAAAACAGGCATTTTCTTCCACATAATACAAATTGAACAGGAGGACTCCACTTGTGGCATATTGGAATACTGCAATTTGATTGACAAACTGGGGACATTTCTATTAAAATACAGCACTATTGAAGTAATAATGCTCTTCTGAAGTACATAGTACTTGAAATACAGCATATTTGCTTTTGATGTCAATACTGATACAGCTGCTACTAATGCAATGGAGGGAAGTTCATTTCACAGAATCGCAGAATCACAGACTGGTTGAGATTGGAAGGGACCACAGTGAATCATCTGGTCCAACTTTCCTCTCAAGCAGCATCATCCCAGAGCACATGGCACAGGATTGTGTACAGACAGTTTCGGAATATCTCCAGAGAGGCACACTCCACCTCCTCTCTGGGCAATTTGTCCCCTCACAGTAAAGAAGATCTTCCTCATGTTCAGGTGGAATTTCCTATGCATCAGTTTCTGCCCATTGCCCCTCATCTTCCAGCTTCAAATAGTCAACTAGAAGATTTTAAAATGAGTTAATTTTTTCAGTTCCCTTTCCCTAGAGGAATTTTCTGAAGTATTATTATTGGGTGGTGATGGCATATTTTACAGTATTATTAGGCATTTAAGTGTCTGCTTACCACACTTGTGAGTACAAAGACTACCATCTCAAAAATATCAGAGCATCACAACTACTGAGCTCAGATTTAATCAAGGATAACTGCCATTCTACTGCTTCCCCTGGTGATAGATGTAATGCTGCTAAGAACACATGATGCTACTAATCAACAACTTTATTCACAAAAATCAAAAGTACGTGGGGTTTATTCTACTTTCAATCAGAGTTCTTGGCTGAAAGATCTCCCGCCACAACTGTAATAGGAATTTTGGTAAATCTTTTGGAGATATCCTGTACCAGAAGGCTACACATCATACATAAATCCATATAATCTTACATATAATCATACATATAAATAATATCCATATAATCATACATATAATCCATATATTTTCCAAGAGAAAAATCACAGTTCTTCAGAAAATAACCTGAAATTTGTGAAATACACAAGTACGACTTTTTTCTCATATCTCAGCACTAATATAAATTCTTCTTTCCTAAAGGCACACTTCTGTTGATTTTCCTAAGTTAAGCATTCAGATGTCCGGATTTTATTTGAACATTTCTACCAGAAACATAATAAAATGAACAAAAAATTGCCTTAGATATTGTACACGTTTTATCATAAGTATAGGTGATATTATTTCTATCATCCTTTATTATGAAAAGCTACTCTTGTTAAGTAAAACTTATTTTTAATCTCATGCTATCCTACAGATTATATAGAGAATCATATATATGTCACATATACGTATGATGATTATTCTATATATACTGTAGATAGTTCTGAGCCAAGCGAAATTGAAAAATATGTTTATTTCAACATGTTGCACAGCATGGAAGCAGGATTTGTACGTTATCTTTAGAAGCAGCTATTCTTGTCCAGAAAACAAAAATAAACCAGATAAAAATGAAAATTCATACCCAAGGACTTCTATTCCTCTAGTTTTATGCACTTTCTCTGTAAAGGCATTAATTTCATCCATATGGATCAGAAAAAAGGGACAAACTTCCTTCTCTTGAAGGAGCTGCAATGGAAAACCATATTTGGTAAAATATCTCTCGATAAACCTTCAAGGAGCTACTGAGCCCGAACAGAACCCTGCACTGATAAGTATCTATCTACAAGGCATTTTCCTGGAACACCAAAAAATCCAGATATTAAATTCCTCAAGAAATACCTGTACTTATTTTCGTTGTTTTGACACTATTATTGAATTTGATGCAAGCCACTCGTATTAAAGGTGCATCATTTGAGTTCTGTGTGATGCCTGGCACTGAAGAAAAGGCTGTGAAGGCAGCAGTTTGTACCAGTGGGAAATACTACAGCAATTCAGTCGGCTGAAACCCAAAAATAAATTTACACAATAAAAAATGTATCTGTCGGTAATATTCTAGTCATAAACATTAAATATTTGTGACCATCTATGGTTAGGTCACAGCAACGTCCACCATCTTGTTCTCTGGAAACAAGACATTCTCAAAGAAACACATCCAAATAATGCAAAGGGCTAAAATTACAAATAATTTCAGGACAGAGGTCACTTGGTCTGTTTAACCTGGAGTAGAAGAGACTGGTTTGAGACCCCACTGCAGTTACAACTCCCTCATGAGGGGAAGAGGTGGAGCAGATGCTGACCTCTGCTTTATGGTGACCAGTGACAGGACCTGTGGGCATGGCCCAAAGGTTGTGTCAGGGGCGATTTAGGTTAAATATTAGAAAAAATCACCCTGAGGGTGGTCAGGCACTGGAACAGTCTTCCCGGGGAAGTGGTCACAGCACCAAGTCTGACAGAGCTCAAGAAGCATTTGGACAATGCTCTCAGGCATGTGGGGGGATTCTTAGGGCGTCCTATGCAGGGCCGGGAGTTGGACTTGATGATCCTTGAGGGTCCCATCCAATTCAGCTTATTCTGTGATTCTGTGAATTAAAAGCGTGATTTACTAACAAGTCTCCGATGCTCAAATCCTATTGGCTTTCAAGCCTTACTACTTTGATTTTTTAAATAAATTACTGCTGTCAACACATTAACAACGAAATAGCTTCAATACAAGAATCAAGTGATTCCATTAATTCCCAGCTTTATGCCCTTAGCATTTCCCTTACTTGATGCCCTTTGTCCACTCAGCTTCTCACTTCCCTGCTCACAAGATCAGCATACGGTCTTTTGCACTACGGAACCAAGGAAAAGAAAACAGATGCTGCAATTGCATGTAACTATGGGCATGACCAGCCACAGAACACACTGCAACTCTGCTCTTTCCTGCCATCCCCCCAGCAAGGACAATAATTCGGATCTCCCATCTATCCAGCAGCTGATTTTCATAAAGCATGTGGAAAAGCAATTATCTCGGATACCTTCTGCCACCCACTTTCAAATTGGTCAATAGGTTCTGAAGTTATTGAGGGGAAGAGAAAGCAGACGAGGACACAGTAATTTAGTACACCTCATCTCCTTCACTGCCAAGCAAAGAAGAAGATAAATAAAATAATGGAATGTGTATCAGGATACCCAGGCCTGACCTTGCAAGCATAACATTTGCATCTTGTCACTTAAATGGAACAACTTACATGAAGAAAGTAACACTCCTAAATTACCACTGGAAGGAGTGGTTTGTTGTCCAGCATAAGATAAGGGCCATTAGGGAAACATCATTGGATTGAAGTCTTCAACCCTATATTCCAGGAACTATGTCACTTAAGTGGCAGAAATATTAATATTCTCAGAATTTTTGTTCCTTCAATCTCAAATATAATGTTGTTATAAATTACTGTTAATCCAACATTTTTGTATCCCAGTGAAAACATGACTTCAAAAAACAGTGATCATTGCCTTATTAATTTCCATGCTCAAATGATTGTTACCTAAATATTTGACTTCTTATCAAAATTTCTAATAATGAGTATATTATATAGAAACATTTTATTGGCCAGATCTTTTCTATTTCAGTTGGAAGCTTTTCATACCAACTGTTACCAAGGGAATAGAATAAACTCTGAGTGTCTAAGTTGGTATGGTCCAAAGTTGTCCTTGAAGAAAAGAGTTGCCTGATTCCAAATGACATGTGTGTAACACCTACTGCTGCTGCTGATACTGGATATCTGTGATAATTCCATGCAATCTATCTCAGCAATTCAGGAAATTATATCAACATTAGACTTCAGATGAACTCTTCAATTCCTCTGTATTAAAGACCTCCAAGCTTCCAAAAAGCAGGGAAAATTGGCTTCCGCTGAACATATCCAGAAGATTGGGATATTTGACTTGTTATTGGTTTATGACATTGCCAAGATATAAACATAGAACATGATAACTGCATCAGTTCCAAGTTCTGTGGAGATGAAAAGAACTTCCCCTGCTTGCATACAAACTTCAAGTGTATGAAACAGCCAAATAATATTCAGCAGAGTTCTGTTTTCACTTAGGCAATTTCTAAAAGCCTACATTACAAGCAAATGACTTGTGGGGGTCTTGCCTTTGGGACACAAAACATTTGTATTAACTTTTTCAAAGTTTCCTCTTCTTTTATAAGGAGAAAAAACATACACAAATTCAAAATGCCATCACTTGTCTGGTCACAGTCCAACATTCCCCTTTAATCTTCCTTCCAACTTCCCTCCTGTAAAGTGGCTAAAAAAAACCAACCAACCAACCANACAAAACACAACAAAACAAAAAAAAAAAAAAAAAAAAAAAAAAAAAAAAAAAAAAAAAGGAAAGATAAATAAATTTAAAAATGAACAGCCTTTTTCTTTTAAAATTACCTTCTTATATGCATATTCCCTATTTAAATAGCCTTTCTAAAGACTGTGTGGTGTAAAAACTGTATGTAGGTAAGTATTTTTATACTTTTAGTTTTCCTTTTCCCTTCAACTGTTTTTTTTCACATTCTCACATCTATCTCCCACTAAACAGGAGAGAATTTTTTATCAAATAAATTGTAGTAGAAAATAAATGCTCATCTATCTTTTTTTAAATCTTGTACTGTAAAAAGTAGCTGAAAGCTGTTATTTTCAAACAGTAAACTTGAGCATACATTTTCCTCCACTGTATCTTCTCAGATGCCTCTGCAATATGTTACAAATAAGCTGATTTAAGTGGGAGCTTAGTGAAGTGTTACGTATTACACATTTTGCTATTTTTTTATTCTGAATTCTTTTCACAGATGATAACTAGGAAAATAAGCTTTTCTGTATCACTCCCAAAAGCTGCCTGAATAGAAGTATACAGGCTAGCATATCTTGTTGGCATTCACAATGCGAACTTTTGGGGCACATAGAGCCCAGGTTAAAAGAGATTGCAACTTAGAGGCTTGATGCCTCTCCAGTCTGGCTTCTTGTCCATCGTCCCCATTCATATCCCATTGCACTACCATATCATAGAATACAGAATCACAGAATCATTAAGGTTGGAAAAGACCCCCAAGATCATCAAGTCCAACCTGTGGCCAATCACCACATTGTCAACTGCACCAGAGCCCTGAGTGCCATGTCCAGCCATTTCTTGAACACCTTCAAGGATGGCGGCTATGCCACCACCCTGGGTAGTCCATTCCAATGCTTGAGAATCCTTTCCATGAAGAAATTACTGATGCCTAACCTGAACATATTTCTTCATTTTTTTCTTCCATTACATGGAACGACTCAGTCCTTCCCTTCTCTTCTAGCACACTTGGGGCTGTCGTAGCAGCTGTGCTGGACTCCAGGGCCTCCCAGGCCTGTCCTCTGCTGCACATGGTGTCTTCCTGCAAAGGCCATCTCTTGTGTAGATCCACCCTAAATATATGTTGAGGGTTTGGGTTCTTCGGGGAGTTTTTTTCCATTTGAAAGGAGGACCCTGTGAGGGAAGGGGGTTGTCCAGGAAACATTTAGGGGTAATTCAGAAACAAAAGACATGGCTAAGCACTCTGACATACCACAGTAATGACTCGACCAAGGAAAATAAGAATTTGGGGGTCATGGCTGGGGGAGAGGGGCAAGCGGGTGGGTTTTGGCAGTTTCTGAGGTGGAGGTGGATCAGCCTTTGCCTGAGGGTAGACAGCTCTGGGTTTTTGGGTGCTGGACTTCTCTTGCCCAGGAGGACTCTGCTACAGCTGAGCCTTCCTTGACATTTCTCCTTGCCATTGGCAGACCACTGCTCGCAGGAGCAGCCTCTGGACTTTTTGACAGCTGCCCTTGCTGCAAGAGAAACCCTCACCATCTGCCTGGGCGCCTCAGGGGAAAACCGGGCCTCCATCTCCTCCCTCCCTCCTGAGGGAGCACCTCCCGGCTGCTTACTGGAGCCTCGGCTGCTGCCTGCCATTGCCAGGACACCCTCAGGACACAGGAGAGCCAGGAGAAAACAGAAACACCCCTCACCCTCCACCTTCTCTCTCCTCCCGGGGCCACCATTACCCCC
>VZTG01005240.1:204018-291874 GCA_013397845.1 Melanocharis versteri | reverse complement strand
TTTTTTTGAAAATTCAATTGGGGGAAAAAAAAAAACCAAAACAAAAAAAAGGAAAGAGATACTTGACAGTGTCACTTTGTGCGTATCCCTCGCAGGGGGTGAAATGCGCTGGGCGTAGCGCTGCCGGGGGAGCGGTTCCCAACCTGTCCCGGGGCTGTGGGAAGCGCAGAGGGGCTTGAGCCCACCCTGCGAGCCAGGCAGAGCTGCTGCCGGGGATTTAACCCCTGCTCAGAGCCGACCGGTAACTTCTTTTTGTTTGGTTTTGTTTCGTTTTGGGTTTGTTATTTTGGGTTTTGGTTTTTTTTTGTTTTGGGAGCAATTACTTTGTTGCCTTTAAAAATAGCACTGTAACCACCTTTTTTTATGATTAGCTGTAGTGTAACCTTTGTCCCTTCAAACTATGCAAGCTATGAAATGTAAATTAGGGATCAGTTAAAGATAGTTGATTATATTCAATCAGATGACATTCATGCACTAACTGGAGTATATACAGATAAAGCTATTAGAGTGACTTGTATGCTAACAGCAAGATATAACATACCTACCTATTCTAAAAAAATGACTATTAATATTGTATAACAGGACTGTGGGGGTTGGGAGGGAATGTTATCTTCTTAAAAGGGGATTTAAGATTTTTATAACTGTTTTTTCCATCAAACTTTAATATTTTTGTCAAATTTTTAGGTATTTAATTTGTAAAATAGATTTTACTTTGTACTGGCGTACAGAAAATAGGGGTTGATTTAAACTTTTTTGAAGCCAAGTGATCAAGTACATTTGTAATAAAAAAGTCAATGGATCTATATCAGTCGTACTCACTGTTTTCATTTCTTGTACGTTCTAATGCAGTGGCGCTGTATGTCTCCCAAGGAAAACAAAATTGGGGAGGGGGGTGGAAGGAGAAGGCAAAAATGTCAGCATTGATGCTGCCAATTGATGCAACTTTGCGTGCGCAAGTGGCCCCTGGTCAGTGGAGATTTGGTAGATATGCATTTTTCCTAAAAACACGGTGCACTTTTTCCAGAAGGGTTTATGCAAACCTGACGTTTTTGGCTTGTCTTCACTTCACGCTTCCACCTTGGCGCCCGTAAACTCTAAAGTCGCCCTTTGGGAAGCGCCTTTCCCTGGCACTTCAGAAAAAGCAAAACCGACCAAAGCAAAACTCTGATTTCTTCTAAAGTGGTGAACTACAGCACATGATGTTTTTGCACCCTCACGCGCTGTCTCCCTTCCTCCAAGGTCTGCCACTTGCTTTTCTCTAAGTTCAACAGGTCAAAGATTTTATTTTTGTCTCATTTTTTTTAAGTAAAATTGCCAAGTGTTTTGGATCGAAGACTTCAGCAGATCCACCGAGCTTGGATCCAACACCTTGCAGAGCACTGACATGATTATTTTTTTGGTTGCTTGTTTGCTTTAAACCCAGCCCTCCCCTTCCCTGTCCCAGGGCATATACCAAATCTGATTGACTTGTCTGTGGCAGAAGTTGTGGGAGTCAGCAGGGAGAACGATGACATTAATGTACAAGAATGCTAAAACAGGTTTACATTTTAGGGGCTCTCATCAAGCACGAAAACTCAAAAACATAACTAGAACCAACCAATTTCCTCAGTTTTGCTAGTCCTCCAGGTAGACAGTGAGTCTCTCTTAGGTGAGTTGGAAAGAAGGCAGTGAAGGCAAATTCTTCCACAGCTGTGCAATTTGCTCCTTCAAAAACCTGCTGCTTCCTACTGGATTGGGTGGCTTTTGGAGAGGTAGGGCTCTGCCTGAAGCACTGTGAGTTTCTCTTTTAAAAAGACACTGTCAAGAATTTTTCATTTTTAGAAACCCAGTTTGCAGCTTTTTTTTCTTGCTTTTTCTTTCTTGCTTTTTTTTTTTTTTCCCTTTTGCTTTTTGTCAGGCTTACCCAAACTTTCCCTTTATTGTCTTACTCTCCTCCTTCGTTGGCTGCCTGCTCCTTGTTAACTCAGCTTGTGCAGCTGGAGGGTCACTGTTCCTGGTGGTGTTTGGACTATCTGGAAGAGGAGCTCAGTAGTTTGAAATTCTCACACTGGGCTTTTTTATATCTTTTGCACACTCATTCCTCTCCCTAAAAGTTTTACTCTTCTTGGCTTTCTCCTGTAATGCGTGAAGATAGGTGAAAGGCTCTGAATTTTTGGTGGCAGAACAGAGAAACGGGCTGCACGCAAAGCGTTGTCACAATGTTTTGACAAAACCGACAAGGTAAACAAGCAAGTTCCATTTTTATTCCTGATTCCTTCTGCTGTTGCCATCTCCTTTGCTGCTTGCAACAATGAAAGAGAGTTTCTGCCCAGAGCTTTTTTTTTTTTGTGGTTCCTTTTACTCTGCTCACTTGCACATGATTTAGCTCGCTGGCACCGCAAAACGTGCGTGGGTTGTGAGCATGGCAAGGAGATACGTATATAGAGTTTAAAGCTAGTTAAGGTTAATTTAAATGGACTTCCAAAATTGTAACCTTTTTTAAAAGCTCCTATTACCCAGAGCCTAATCTTTGGGCCTGAAGTTCGTGGCATTTTTTTCTTCTCTGGAGTGGTACGTGTTGTGTTGGGATGGCTGAGGGCGATGGCGCAGGAAGGATGCTCCTCTCGCGTGGCAGCTCTCCGGAAGCTCCGCAGCTGGAGCCGGGCTGCCTGCTCTGCTCTGCTCCCAGCAGAGGCTCCCGTTCGTGCCAGATGGTCCTGGGCCCGCTCTGGGAGTTTCTCTTAGCCTGCCTATCCTCCTTCTTTGCCTGTTCTTTCCAAAGCATTTCGGTTCCTGATGGGACTGTGTGTTAGCAGCGCTGCAGTCTGGGAGAAAGGCAGCTCACATCATGGTCTGCAGCCATCCCACTTCTTGTGAATTACAAGTGGGCCACGAGGCTTTACTGGGCTGTGTGTTGCTTGTTGTTAGTGCAGAACAGCTGCAGACAGCAGGGAGAAGTAAAGGCCAAATCATCCATTTTCAGGGGTTCACGGTGTCACTTCTCCAACAGCATTCTGGATATTTTCCTGCAATTTGGATGGCATAGAAGGGGCTGCTGGAGGAGTACATTGGAAGGGAAAGGATGAGCGGGTTGGTGTTTGGGCAGGTGTGGTGCTGTCGCTACCAAAGGCATCTCCTGAGCCCGCAGACTCAGGCTGGGTGACACGAGTTTGTCCCAGGGGAGGAGCTCCCAGCAGTCACAGCAAAGGCGTTGTCTGTCCGGAGGGTGGGAAAAGGCTTCCGAAGCAGGGTGGGAGATGGATGTGGCAGAGATGGATGGCTGAGGTACACCTGGGCTGCCATGCAAGTGCTCCAGCGTCAGCACAGGCATGGGGGATGGCACTTGGAGAAGCCCATGAGAGCCTGGTGGCAGTGGCTCTTTGCCACAAGCAGCTGAGGGGTGTCAGGCAGCTGATCCCAAGGGATCATAGAGCAGCAGGAGCTGAGCTCCCCAGTGGGGGTAGCTCTGCTGGTGCCCATCGGTGCAGTTTGGTGGCTGAAGCCAGATGAGCATTTTGTGTTTTGGAAGAGTCAAAGCGTCTCACTCCCACCTCTATAAAAGTAGTAACTGGTTGTGTAGCCTGTTTGAGGCAAAATATCACAGAAGAGGGAGAGCTGAAGTCATACAGCAAGAAACGAGGCGTGTTTTCATGGAAAAATGTCAGCTGGAGATTAAGTGAAAAAAGATAAAGATAGAGGACTTTTGGCCCTACTATCTGTCTTTTGAATGTTGAGTGATTAAAACAAGACAGAGTGAATGGCTGGATATCCCCGAACAATGCTTCACTGTCCCTCTGCAGATCAATACTGCTGGCGCTCCTTCACCCGGAGAGGGGATCTGCTCCTGAGCTTTTTGCTCTGGAAGGCACCGTGGTCAGCCAAGATGGAGCCTGCTCAGGCTGGCTGTAGGTTTTGCCTGCATGTGGGTGTTGTCTGGTTTTGGATGACCAGACATCACCTGGGCTGTGGCAGTATCTCTACAGCTCGAGTCGGGCGTGTGGTTTGGTAGGGAAGTTCTGCTGTCACTGTGTAATGTTAATGTACCTTGGAGCAGTCTAAGAGCACAAGGCCTGATATAGTTTGGGTTTAACTAAGACAAGTTTTGCCAACCAGTGGGCATTATGTTTATCAGGCCAAGCTAGAGCTCACAGGAGAGTGAAATATCCAAAACACAGATAACGTAGCTGTCAGGTCCTGAGCAGGGACTGCTTTGCTGTTGAACTTGGCTCTGGCTGTGCTGATGACTCTGGCCATTTCCACATCTGGTCTTGAGGCTCAGGTTCATGACATGTGGTGAACCTGTGCTCCTTCCTGGATCTGCCACCAGCTGGGAGGGTGCTTGGTTCGAATGGGAATCTGCTGGATCTCCCCAGCAGGAACTCGGTCTTTACTCAGACAATTCCTTGGCTTTGCTGGTGATCAGTTGGTTTGCTGTCCATCCTGACATCAGCTTTGCAAAAATACACACTTAGCCCTTTCTGAGTCTTGGGCCACGTAGCAGACTGAAGTACAAAGAGGATTGGCTGCAACACTGGCAGTGGGAGTTTCTGCTGAGTCTCCCTGGCTGTGGCATTGAAGCATTTTTTTCTTGAAACACTATCTTGAAATATGCAGGAGGCAAAAAAAAAAACCAGCTTCATTCTTTCTGTTCGAGATTGGAGAGGTGAGAGGTGTGGATTTACATCTGCAGCAAGGAAGGATATGCCCCTCTTGCCTGGGGAGACCTTGGAGGGAGGTAGCTGCTGTGGGAGCTGATCCAGCGTGTGCCGCTGGGACAGCAAGTGCATGACTTGGAGAGATTTAGACAGCTTTTTGGGAAAAACCTCCTTGTGTTGAAATGTCATCCCAGTCATGATGTTGATTTCAATGGAGAATTGCTTGTGAAAGTGGTTTCAAGCTGCATCTGAAGCCCCGTGACCGTGCTGACCCCCGTGGGTTTGGCTTTGTCACTGAACATGGAGCAGGCACCGTGCAGCGGCCCCGTGGGTGAATGCCTTGGTGCAGGAGATCCTGTCTTACTGACACACCTCACCGGGTTTGGCTGGGAGGTGTCACTGTCGTGCTTGCAGGAAGGTCTGGGAGCTGAGCCCGGGCTCTCAGACATCATCATCATCATCGTGCTCTGGGTTGATGCATGGGCCAGCACTGGCACGGGGTGTTTCGGGGTGGCTGCGGGGGCTCTGCTGTGGGGCAGATCCCCCAGCGTGGTTTGTGCTGAGATGAGGCTGGAGGAGGCTGTGTCCATATCATACAGACCTGGATAGTTTCTGTTGCTGGGAGTTGAGGGTCAGTAAATGAGCAGTGGTCGTTTTTTTCTGTTACTGGTGAACATCTTGATGTGTGACTCGGGCTCAAATTGCCACGTGCCCATCAAGGTTGGGACATCAGGGGTTTGGGGGGTTTTGTTCTCACTCTGAGTAGAAAGGCAGCTGTCAGAGGGGAGGACAGTGGTTGTGCATCGGGCAGGACGTGTCTGTTGGGCTGTCTGGGAGCAGCACTGCCATTTGAAAGGCAGCCACCTTGGTTTGGGTGTCTCTGTCCCCCAGCTTGGGCTTGCTCTAGTGTCTCCCTGGGGAATGCATTTTATTTCTCCATGCTCCGTCCTGGTTGCACAATAGTGAGCACGATGTAGGCTGCTGGCTTTATTTCCAGCAGTCTCCTGAGGTTTGGAACTTGCCTGGGCTCCCCTTTTGCCTGGGCATCTCATATGGGCAGGGGAGCTCAGACCAGCAGCTCCTGGGGAGTGAGTCTGCATCGGCACATCGGTGTCAGCCGGTCCAGGCTGCTCAGAACTCACCTGGGGGTCGAGAGGTGAGCGCTGGGATTTCAGGGACCAGCTCTTCTCTCTGCGTCAGTCCAGCAGAAGCAGGTCCAGCTGGCTCACTTTTGGGCGAGCTGGGAAGGCTTGCCGATCTGTCAGTACTTCAAGAAATGCCAGGGCTAGGAATCATGGAGAAAGGGTTTTGTGAAATCTGGTATTTAAACCTCCCACTCGAGTGATGCTGAGGAGAGCTGGCAATGTAGCATTGGCTTATCAGGAGCTGTGTGGGCAGGTCAGCTTAAAAAAAATGTTGTGTGAGCAGCACCAGAGGTGAAGGAAAGAAGCCGGTGTCTTGTCAGGTACAGAGTTTAAATGGGGTCAGAATTTCTTTTTATTAAAAAGATTGTTTTATTTAAATAATAAATGACAGCAGGTTCACCGTTGCCAGGGGTTGCTGAAGGGCAACCAGGCAGGTCTGAGCGAAGTAGGGACTAAAGGCTTTGAATTATTTTCTGTCATTAATAACTCTGAACTAAGCACTGCAAATTCATGTAAAAGCCATCTCTGCTTTCATGCATGCGAACAGTTTGGTTTGTGGATAGGTCTCCTGTGTTCAGAGGCTCTTTCTATCTTAAAAAAAAAGAAAAAGTTGGCTTCTGAGCTTCACCTGTCAATAAAAGTCCTGGAAAATGAGTCCTTGCAGGCTTCTGCAAGGCCATATGTAACTTATCTTGTCCAATGCAAGTCTCTAATTGGCGGTTTAAAGTAATTAAAAAAAAAAGAATCTGTTAACGGTCAGTCTATTTTTAGTTTAAAGATGGACTTTATATGGTCATAAAGTAAAATTCCTAGCTTAATTATGGGAATCAAAGTACATTGGTTTAATTGCACAAAGAACTGCACACAAGAGTGCAGAGAGGACACGCTTTACGAGTGATTATCTGCTGATGAAATACTATATGGAGCAACAAGTGGGGGCATTCCAGGCTCCAGGAAGCATCCTGAGGCCAGAACTGCTGAGCTGCTGGAGGAGAGATGGCATCAAATCCTCTGCAGATAGTTTGGGTTCGTTCCCACCACAGCACTGGCTGCCTTGCCTTGTATTTGTGGGCACTTGAAACTGGACGGGATTAAAGGAGTGATTTATAACCAAAGCCTTGGCTGAGGAGTTGATTTGTGTTCTGGAGATGCCTCCAGGAGCTGGAGAAGCAGCTGTGGGAGGTTTGAATGGCAGAGGATTTGATGATGGGAAATACAAGCTCCCAATAATTTGGAGATCCATCAGACTATTTGCCTGTTGATTGGACATATAGACCTTGAAAGGTATCTGGGTGCTTGGGGCAAGCCTGAGGCTGTGATTCTTAAAGATGAGATACCTGGGAAGCTGAATTTGGGTGTCCAGGAAGGGGATGGAATTTAGGACGTGGCAACACCTCTTCCTAAAGTCTCAGTGTGTGTGCCTGGGAAAAGGCTGTGGCAGGGAGGTGAAGTGAGGAGCTGAGACTTCACAGCGTTTCCACTTCAGCCCAGGCGTCCCCAGACTGGTGGCACAGGAAGTGGGCAGGGTTTTGGGAGGACAGACTGAGCAGGGCTGGTGGGAGGCTGGGGCTCTCAGGGCCTGGGGAATGCAGAGGTTGGGAGCAGAGCTGTGTGTTCAAGAGGGACTGGGGTGGAGTAAGAACGGGCACATCTGCACAACAGGGGGGAAACAGGAGACAAAAATAGTTGTTGTAAACTGCTTGGTGATGAAAAAAGACCTCGGCACAGCTGGTCTGATTGAAACATGGTGGGGGTGATGGAAATCAATAAGATACTGCATTACCTGCCATTGTAGCAGGTATGTTAGGTCATAAAGGAGGAGCACTACATCTAAAAGGTTGCTGTAAAATCTGAGGAAATTGGAGTACTGACGACCAAACAGCCACATTTATGTTGGATATAAATTCTGTATTTTAATGACATGGAGGTATTAGGAAGTTTTCTATTCCAGACAAGAGGAAAGTTGTGGATTTCATGAGCTTTGGGAAAAATCCAGGCCCATGCATCTTCATAAACCTGTTAGAAAACGTAAGTTCCATTATGACCATGCTATCTAGGCAGATTGTTTGGGAAGGAACTGGCTAACATTTTGGTGAGCAAACATCTTGATTTACTTAAAGGATCATTTCTTGTAACAGCCTGGTCTAGAGTTAGCCTTTGTTTAGGACTAAACCATAAGAACTGATTCAAGATACGATTATTGTTGAGTTGTTAAGCAGCAGTGACCAGCTGGGGGTCACTGAATTGCAGGTTCAGCATTCTCAGGGGCGGAAGGTGCTGGACTAAAAGTGAGTCTCGTGTTATAAAATATTGCAGGGGAGCAGATCAGAAAAATGAAGTCCTTATACTTACCATAGATACCTGGGAAGGTTACAAGCATCCAGCTGAGGCAGAGCTCTGTCACGAAAGAGCAAACAACCCTAAAACTGTCGTTAAAAATAATTATAAAGGAAAGGACTTCTGGAGTTCAGGAAGATTCCATCAAAGGACAGAAGTCCAACTCTTGAGGAGCAGACTGGAAGAACCATGTGGTAGGGCAGGTAACCATGATGGGGAAATGAAGCAGTTTAGGAGGGGCTTTGCAGAGCTGGGGGTCTTGGGGAGCCAATGCTGTCTGAGGGACATCAGAGACAGGGCTGGGGAGAAAATCTGGGGGTGCAGGACTGGAGGCAGAATTCATTTCCTGCACTACTTCATACTGCTGAAGCGACTCCTCCGTGTCATTCTGGAGCACAGGGCATGTTTGAGAGCCTGCTGTCCATCACCTCATTCTTTTGGGTGAGATAAGGAGCCTCCCTCCAAAACTCAAGTGAGGCAGAGATGCTGGAGCAAAGCAGGAAATTCAAGTGGAGGAGCAACAGGTGTATCAAGGGGTTTTAAAAAAGCTTGGGACTGAAACACTAAAGGTACTAGCAAAAACAGGGCTGTCAAAAAACAGCTTAGTATTCTCCATGACAAGATAACGTCCTAACCTCAGGTTATTTTTTTTTAATCAAAGTATTAATCGGGGCACTGGGAATTGCAGATCGGCAACCCTGAACTCCAGTTTGAGAAGGAAAAGCTGAAGTGCTGTAGCTTTTCAGTGTGTGAGAGGTGGAAAGCAACATACTTTCTGCAGAGAAAGGGGGTTGGACCAGGTGATCCCTTCCAACCAAATCCATTCTTTGGTTCTTTGATCAGTCTGGTTTGCTGGGGCACCTACCAGAATGTCCAAACACATTGACAAACAGCAGGATAAAAAATAGCCTTGTAAGAAGAGAAATATCACAGAGTCCTTCTTCGATTGCAGTTGATTTTTGTCACTTGGGCAGCAAAAGATAGACTCAAGTCTAGTAAGAGAAGGTGATTAAAGGCTTCCAAGTCTGGATCTTCAGCCTTTGAGCAAATGAGTTCCATTCAGTGGTTTCATTAGACCCAAAGTTGCTGGCTGGAGAAGGGTTGATTTTCATGGAACTTTTCTGGTGGACACCACTAGGTCCAGGTTGCAAAATCTGTTCTGAGGGGAGAAACAAGCCCAGAATACTGGGTAATATGGCATCTAGATTTCTCCTGTAAAGCAGCACCCCCAGTTCAAATTCTTGCCTTGAGCTGGACTTGCAGATCTGCCAGATCCCAGTGTGCCTCGGCAGCTGATATTGTGGGTATGTTCTGTTTTCTTTTATTTTTACTGAGAAAAAACTCAAAGGTCTTGATTTTGATAATGGGCAGAAAAGGAAGGAGTAGGGACAGAAGTCTGGGCAGCATCTTCCAGCTCTTGTCTAGGTCTGTCCTTGAGGGAGGGTTGTTGACGTGTGTGCACGTGCAGCCCTGTGTCACCTCTCTTCCTAAGAGACCCAGGAGGACCCACAGGTAACTGCTGTCAGCCAGAGCAACCTTTTGCTGCTCTGCCTTAGTTTTAGGCTTCTTAAAAATCTAGGAGTCATGGCAAATACCCTGGCTTCTCCCACCTTCCCTGTCTCCAGTAACTCATGGTACCAAAGAGTGAGTGCTTCGATAAGGCGTTGGAGTTTGCAATAAAAGTAGGATAATTGCAGGCACTGCGAGGTTTTCAGTCAGAGTTTATGTTTTAAGACAAGGAGCAGAGTGGTTGGGTTATACTGGAGAAATGACTCCAGCCTGGCTGTGGCTGGAAAGTTGAGAAGAGCATAAGGTTTGGTGCTGTGAGCACGGGGCCGACCCTGGGACATGTGAGGCCACAGGCAAAAGGGGGGGAAAAAGCAATTTTTAATGCTCCGTCAGTATGCCAGGCTGTGAGTGAATAGTTCATTCAGGAAGAAGAGCTCAGATTCTGGTAGCAGAGCAAATGAAGTGAAGGTGTATAGCCTGCCACAGGAATCCTGCACATTCCAGGAGTAGGTGCAGGTGTGTGGGGCTGCTGAGCAGGAGCTCCTCTGTACCACAGCTCATTGGACCCCCACGGTGTCCCTGTGCTGCTCTCCCTGGTAATCGAGTGGTTGTCACTGGCACAACCTTTGTCCCTACCCCTAGAAATCCATTAGATTGCTCACTTCTAGTTAAATTATACCAGCTGACTTTGAAGTACTCAATATAAAACTGTCGTGGTATGCTTGCATGATAGTTATTTGATGTAAGACAACAATTTCTTGTGCTCTCTCTTTAGGAATTTGGGCTATGAGTTTCACTGGGGTGTGTTGTGTGTACCCAACTGCACAGGATCAGGCCCATCTCTGTTTTAAAATGTATTTCACATCTGCGATTAGAAATGTTCTATAGGAAACAAATTAGGAGATCGAGTTGTCTGTCACAGGATCAGATGATCATAGCGACTTGTGCTCAAGGCTCCGTCCTCGTAGAGACCTGCACGGCTGCTTTGTGTAACTGCTGTCAGAGCTCTGGCGTTCTGGTGATAGTGTTTTTTAATAAATGTACTGAGTATACTCGCCTTTAAAACCTGTTAGGTACCGATAATTATCGCTGGTATTCTGTACATTAGCTCTGTACTAGCATTCACATTGGACTAGGCTTAATAGCGTGAGTGTCAAAGATGACTTGAAAAAGGAAAATTAATTTATACCCTTCTCGTGTGGTTCTACCCCATGTAGTGGGGTGGTTTGTGGAAGTACCAGAAGTGCTACAACTGTCTTCCCCCTTTTACTTGCTGTGATTCTCTGCAGGAGAACATACAGATTTCAGTCTGTTTTTCCATCCTTTGGAGACACTGAGCTATTATCATGGTGAGGTCCATGGAAACACCCAGACAAGTTCACGCAGAGATAAGGCATCTTTTCCATTTGTTTTTTTTTCTTCCGCTGTCCATCCTCCAAGCTTTTTTTTCTTTTTTTTTCAAATGTAAAAAAGTTATTCCCTCATCTGTCGGTGCAACATCCTCTAGGATATTTGTGGTCTTCCAGGAAAGGTAGACAGGACTGGAATAACTAATGCCAAAAATTGCCCATGGCAAGGGAGGGAAATCCTTGTTTTCGAGACAAACCCCATCCAGGCTTTTTTCAGACACCCCGCAGCACACCACAAGGGTATAAATCCCGAGTTTTTCTTTTCCAGGTGATCTTTAAGGCCAAGTAGCAGAGGGCAGGGTTTTGCCCTGCAGCGGGGCTCCGGTGCCGCGTGGCACCCGCGCTGTCCCGCAGGTCAGCGTTTAGGGAGCTCCATGGGGTTGGCTTTCACCGCTCCCTCAATTTGGATCCCCAGGGCAGAAAAATTAGGACTTTCTCAGTTAAAGAGAAAACCAAAAGTGAAGCAAAATCTCTGGAGAGTTGTGTTTTCCCCACAGCAGTGACGGCCCCTCAGCACCCACTTCTGTTCAGTCAGGACCCCCGGGTCAGTCCTGCTGGGTTTTTAGCCATCTTGACCTCATGTTTGCAAATATTATTGGTAATATAATGCTCTATGTACAAATGTCTGTGTGGCTCATGTGTATGTTTCTGTGGTTCAAGTCAGCCACAGACTTCTGGAATTTCATTGTACTTTGGTTAAATGTTGGACTTTTAACTCTTCTACTGTATGGCTTCTTGATTTCTCTTGTCCAATGTGGACCAACTCTATTTTTGGAAATAAATAAGCATGTAAATAAAATGAATGGGTTTATGCCACTTACAAGAAAATGCTTTATTTAAAATATACACTCAGTCTTGTATATTTTATGGTATCTCAGGGAGCAGCCGAGGCTCAGGCCCCAGCAGCCTTGTGCTGAGATACCATATTATGTACAAATTCTCTTCCAAGTGCTTTTGGAAGCAGACTTCCCATCTCCTGAGCCAAACCCCCGTAGGACCAGCCTTGCGGAGGAGGGAGGGGGGAATCCAGAAACACGTTGTTTATGGGGAGTAAAGGAAAGAAACACGACTTTCCTCTCAACACAAGGCTTCTGGTTTGAGGTGTCTGGGTGCCAGAGACACTGCTGGGTGCAGGGATGCCATGGGTCGGTTCTCAGCTCCTGCCTGGGAGCACGTGGAGATCAGGAGCACGATGACATCTATTTTTTTTTAATTATTTTTTTTTAATTCTCCATATAAACCAATATTTACCAGTAATCCTGTGTTTCTGTTTTTGTTTTTTGGCAGACTTTTACCAGTAAATATCGGTTTATTCCTGAAACCAGAAGCCCTAAACATACCTTTGTTTATAAGGTCAGTTGGCATTTTGTCTCTCTCATTCCCCATTCCCCCCCAGTACAACCCAGCAGGTGGTTGAAAGGTACCGAGTTCTCTTTCTAGTTTTCCTGCTCTGCATCTCTGGGAACTGGAGCCCGCAGGACCTAGAGCCTTCTGTTGGTAATGTAGATCCGAGTTTACAAATTATTCTTTTACCATTTTAAATCCTGCTTTTAAGGACAGAGGTGTTCCCGCCTGCCCACCAAGGGAACTGGTAGAAACCCCTAAATTGCTCCTCCTCTCCGAAGCCTACGGGTAGGTCTCTCACTAGCATCTTCAGGCTTGGGGCTGAGAAAATAATTTATCCCAAAATATACACTAAAAACTGCCATTTCGGGTTTACAGTGAGCAGGACTGGGGGAGGGAAGGGTGGGAAAGGAGTTTGAAACTTACTTTTTCCCCCCATTTTTTTTCTAGAAAGCAAATGTGACATGGGGTGGAGGGAGAGAATGTGAATGTGGCCCTTCCTAAACTCGTTGTAAACTCTTCCTCCGAGGCTGGGAGAAAGGGCAAGTGAAAGATCTGGTCCTTAAAAGGACATCGCTGGGTGTCTGAGACCCCAAAAGCAGCTGGCAATTTTTAAGGACTCCAATTGCTTTTGGTTTATCCCAAGACAAATTGACTTGGGAGTGTTGAAGCCTCCTTTTTCCCCACAAGTATTTGCCACCCAAACACTGCACGTTTCGTTAATACCCCAGAAAACAGAGAACCTGATGAGGGATAGAAAATTAGTTGACTGCACGGTCCCGGCCAATTTCTTTTCTCCCAAGCAAACAAAACATTAAAAAAATCCCCTAACCAAAACCCATCCCTGACCCCCACCCCCACCAAAAATAACCTCCTAAAAAAGCAAGTCAAAGAGGATCTCAAATGCCCAGTCTGGTTTTGTTGTACATGGTTGACCAGGGTGTTTTTGGTATAGCTGCAGCCCAACCACGTCCCTTTAAGGAGCACCGTGGCTCGTTTCCTCCTCACGAACCCCGAGCTGAGGGTTGTGCCGTTCCTGAGAGCAGATGGAAGCTCCTGCAGCCTTAGTTGGAATCCAGAATGAGGGGAGCCCTTCCAGCTGTGCACTTTGAGCTGAAAACTACCTTTCCTCCCCTTTTGCAGCCTGGGTGGTTCTGATTGCTGGCAGTTCTGTAATACAACCTTAATCTGAGCAGTTGAGGCTGGTCCTACCTTATCTTCAGACGTCTTGCGGAGGACTCCTGTTACCAGTTTGGTACTCAAAAGCTACACCCCACCATCAGAAGTCACTTTTTGTTTTTTCCAAAGGCAGTGATAGCTCACCCTCTCTAGCTCTAATGGAAAACCTGATAATTGCAATGCAAGTTTCTAATAAATTGTTCATATATTCATAATTCCGTTGCAATCCCAAATTGGAGAAGAGATCTGTTAAAGGTATATATTAGTCTAGATTTTTCTTATTGTAAATACTGTAATTTTATAATACTGTCAATATTTTATTAACTTAGAAATATTTAACAGAGTTTAATCTATGGTAGTTGATTTATTTATAGGTTTATGTTGCAGCCAATTACATTCTAATGTAAGATTAACTTTCAGCATGTAAACTTGGAGTGAATATATCTCTGGAAAGATTAAGAGAGAAAACTCTCACTCTTAATCTGTAGTATTTATCCCCAATTCCCAGTTGGGAATTATTTAACGAAATATTAGCAGGTTTTGAGAGCTCATGAATCTAATAAGTGCAGTTGGATTTGCAAACTTGAATTTTGAGATGTACCTGGCTCTTTGACCCTGTGAACAAGTTCTTTTCACTACCTGACCTCTCTAGCACAGAAGTCTTTATTTTGAGCAAAGGGACACTGTCAGATCAATTTTAGTTTCTTGCTTTTGGCGGGGGGGGGTGGGAAAGAAACGGCAAAACGCAGCCTTGTGGCAGGCGTGTTAATTCCTTTTGGATCGCAAGGGGAACAGCTCCTCTCCGGAGGGTTTGGGTCCCTGGCCGGAGCAGCTCCATCCCTGCAGCCGGGCAGGGGCGGAACTGCGGCCGCTCCAGGGCTCTGGGCACTCCCGGTATTCCCGCAGCCCCAGCCCCGGCCCCGGCCACGGCTGGAGCTCGGGGAGATGGGCAAAAGTGCACAAAGTCTCAAACAAACTCGGCGATTTTTTGACCAAAAAGTGTTTGCTTTTTTGTAAAATGGAAATCTCTCTCTCTCTTTTCACCTGATGGTGTCCCTTTAGCATCATAAAGATGTTCATGTTCTCTGAAAACCGTGAGAAGTGATTTGCTTTTCAAGGCAGGGGAGAATTGGTCTGTCATGTGTTTGCAACGCAACTTGCATAAAAATACCAAAAATATCTTGAGGGTTTTCACAGGCGTTGGTATTTTTTGAGTGTAAAAGTTAATCTTGATTAGAGATGTGCCAATCTTTACTGCTTTCCTGTAGTGTTGTTACACTTAGGCATTTCAGTTCACTTACAAATATATACTGTAACAGTATACTTTGTACAGATTTATTTAAAATTTATTTGAAAACTGAAATAAAGTAGGCAGAAAATAAAGATATTTATTTTTCATTTGACTATGTAAGAAGGTATCATTCTTTTGGTTTTAGTGCACTGGTGTACCAAGCCTCAGAACCACTGCTTTCTCCAGCTCATAGGATGCTTTTCCAGACTGTGGATACGTGTATGTGTACTGCTGTGTTGATAAGTAAATGCCAACGATGGAGTTCGTTGCTTTTATACATCCCAAAGAGAAGTTCTCCACCGTTCACTGTCTGTTTTCTGACCGAAAAGGCGTGTCTTTGTGAACAGTGCTCACGCGAGCTCTGCCATCCCACCCTCACATCAGCTCACACCAATGCCAGGATGGGAGGAGTTGCCTGCGTACCTTCCCCAAAACGCCCCGGGCCGCAGTGGCATCGTCAGGGAGCAGTTCAAACCTGTGTCCTTTGGGCTTTGTGTAAAGCAAATGCAGAACAAGAAAACTCGAGATGTTAAATCCATTAGAAAACCAATTCCTTGTTGTACAGTAGTATGGAGATCTCTAGTCAACCTGCCATTAATAATAGATTCTTATTTTTTGAATGATCTATTTAAAAGAACAGCAAGCATTGTATTTGCTAGTAAATCTGAAGTGTTTACATGGAATTACTAAATAAATTATTTGATCTAAGATGGCTCTTATCAGTGCTGATTTTTAATAATGGAAATTCATTTTGGCAGCTGCCTTTTCAGTTCGTGCTGTTCTTTAAAATCTTCCAAAGCAGGTTTTGGTTTTTTTTTTCACTGCATCCTTGTGGTTCAAATTAGGTTCTGAGGAAGAGGCAGAGCACGCCTCTCCCTGCGAGGCCTGACAGCAGTGCTAGCTCACGTTTTCCAACCCCTTCCATGAGGCTTTCCCTCCACATCCCAAACTGCTGAGAGGGAGCAGGACGCTCTGAGCCCAAAGCCCTGCGGCACTCGCTGCTGCTCACCTGCAGTTCCCACCGGGCTGAGGCTTGGGGCCTGGAGGCACAGGATGGGGTTTTTTTAGCAGAAAGCATTGGGATAGAAGTAAAACATCATCCTGTGAGGTAATGAGTTGTCACGCTCAGTTCCAGCGAGGCTTGGTCCTGCTTCCTGCTGTTCCAAGGCTGCCGGAACGCCCTGCGCTCCCAGCCCTGTCCCCTGCCCAGAGGCTGAAGCAGACGAGGGCTTTGGATCATCAGCTAGGCCAAAGGCAAATTCAGGGGCTCCCACCCCTTCCAAGCCCCAAGAGCTGCTCTGACATTGGGGAGCCGGCTGTGCAGCCCCCAAAGCTCCCTGGAGCTCCGGGGGTGGAGGATGCTGCCCTGCCTTGGGGCTCCGGCCCGGGCTGGAGGGGCGGCAGGAGGGAGAGGCTGGATGCAGAAATCCCTGTACCAGGAGCAGCAGGAAGAGCAGGCAGGCGTTGCAAATGCCGAGTCTGGCCACACCGTGTCCCCCTCTAAGCGCCGCAGACGCTGCTTTTCTCCCGGGCGCTCAAACCTGGGGAAAATGAAACTATCAATAATGCACCTGTCCCCGCATTCCCCGCTCCCAGGCGGGCGCGGACGAGCGCTGAGTCACCCCATGTTTAATTCAACGCTCTCAGCGCCAGAGCCCTGGCTACAAACCCATCCAGTGCTTACATTATGCACTAGCTGAAATTTTTGTTGGACATGGATTTCACGCTTTCGTGTTCAGGGCAGGATTCCCGTCCCACCCCAGGCTCACTCCGCGGGTTGGGGAGGGGTGAGCCCGGAACCCTGCTCCATGTACATGGACAGCGTCTCTCCCAGCCCTCCCCTGCCCCTTCCCTCTCCTCTCACCCTCACTGGTTTTGAAAGGTTTGAGATATCCATCCCTGGGCCTGCAGCACCACCCAAGCTCTCCCTGAGCCTTTCACCGCAGCAGCTCACCCGTTAGACCACACTGTTTCCAGTGGAAATTATCCTGCTCTCATTTACTCCTCTGAATAGTGTATTTACACACATCTCTATCTCCTTTGTGAGCTAGCCCATGGTTATGAGCAGTACATTCCTAGAAATTTGCTTTCTGGTTTGGGGGGAATTGAGCACACTGATGAAATGGCTCCATTTGTCTGAGTAATATCAGGAAACTTATCTGAGCCAGATATCCACTGGCCAGTGGTTGGTGCTTGAGAAGAAGCAGGAAACAGCTGCTCTACACCTTGCCAAGCCATGAAAGGCCCTTATTTTGGAAGAAAATACTTCCTCTTTAGCTTAATTTCCCACTCCAAACCCAGTACTCACTTTATAGCACACAGGAACGACCCTCAGCATTGATCCCACTGCCTCTCAAGTCTCCACTCCTCATTTTAATGCTTAAAGCAAAAACCAAACTGAAACAGCAGACGAAATCACTGGTCACAGAGTTTTGGGGTTAGCAATTGTTCAAATCTGTTTGTAGCGGCTGGGGCAATGCTCCAGTAACTCAGATATGGAGCATCCTGAGCTGGCCTTGCCTCACAGGATGGCTCCCAACCAAAGCAATTCCTTCCATGCTGGTTTGCTTGGCATTGTAGAGAACCTGTGACTTTTCTGGGAATTGGCTAAAGTAGGTTATTCAAGATAAAAAGAAATGCCCCAGGGTGGCATTCCCGACCTAGGGAAACAGAGAAGGTATTTTTGCTGCTTCCACCACTGCTGCTCCCATGGAGAAGTGACTCAAAAGCCAACTGGTAGCTGCCCAATCCTTCCCAGTCCTGCCATGCAGGTGTTGGGAATAGAGACTGCCCTGGATTTCCAGGAATGCGTATTTGCAATGAAGAGGCATAAACATGAACTTGATCTATCTCCTAAGAGCTTCCCTTTCAACCCAGCAGAGCATGGGAACTGTAAAAGGAATACTTGAATTATTTTGTCCTGGATTTGTTTCTCCAAGTGTAAAACATGGAGATGCTGAAAGTGGGGAATTTTATAACTCACCCAACATTCAAGTTGGCCTGGGAATCAAAAGCCGTGGCAAGGACAGAGGGTGATTTCTGCTGGCAGGCAAGGAGGAAGGCAGCGTGACTCTTGGGGAGCCATGGCTCTGCCCCCCCTGGGCAAGCTGGGACACAGACTGGGCCAGCTGCTCCAGAGCCTTCGGAGGCAGCTGCCTGTCCCTGGGCTGCCCTCAGGCACGGGCTGCTGGGGAAACTCTCTCCATGAGGCAGCCAAAGCTCGGTGCCACGGGATGCCTGGAAGAGCTTGATCCTGACAAGGATGCCCTGGGAGACCTGTAAACACGGTGGGGAAGAGGAAGGGGCTGGTTTTGAGCAGCAGAGCCCAGCTCAGCCCTACTGACCCTACAACAGATGCTCGCTTCCCTGCGCCTCCCTTCGCTCTTCCTCCCAGAAGTGTCTCACTGAGCCAGCCTGCATCCATCACAGCCAGAGCAAACATTTCCAGGACTGACCAGAAGGATTGAACTGTACCAAAACTGGAAGCAGGAGATGCCCAAAGTGCCTCTCCCTGCCCTGCCATGTGAGACAGACAGTAACAACGGCTGTAACCTCCAGCACAGCTCACAGCCCTCAAGGATTCCCGATTGAGGCTGCTCATTTTGGTCATGGAATGAACCTGCAGTGCATCTCCCAGGAATGGTCATGGAAAAGCACCTTGCCACGCTTTGTGTGCTGCACTGGCTGAGGGGTGGAGTGACATCCTGACCATCACAAGGGCAGTCGGTGGCCCAGTGCAGCTGCTGGGCTCCTGTAAGCACAGGAGGAACTGCTCCACCCCAGAGTGAGCAATTCCTGCTCTTAGAGGATCCCTAAAGCTTTTATGAGCGAGGGAGGTCAGATTTGCCCACACCAGCTGGTGATGCTCCCCCTCACTTTGCCAGTCAGTGAATCTATCCCAAGATAATCCCATGCAGTTGAAAGATCCTGTTGCTCCTCAAAAGAATCACCTCTAGCAGCAATAGAGAAGTTGTGGCTGCCCCATTCCTGGGAGTGTTCCAGGCTAGGTTGGATGGGGCTTGGAGCAACCTGGCCTAGAGGAAGATGTCCCTGCTCATGGCAGGGAGGTGGAGCAAGATGAGTTTAAGGTCCCTTCCAAACCCAAACCATTCCATGATCCCATGAATAGCAACAGCTTTCCCTCCAGCTGGTGGTTCCCCCCCACCCTGTGAGGGTTTGCCCTGGCTCACAGCAAACACTGATTTCCCCAAAGACTTTGTGACCAGCCCAGTGCTTTGACCAGAGGCTGCAGGAAAGGAGTGTGCACTCAAAACCCCAGAGCCCAGAACTGTGCTGGAGGCACAGCACGAAGGGGCTGCAGGAAAGGAGTGTGCACCCAAAACCCCACAGCCCAGAGCTGTGCTGGAGGCACAGCACGAAGGGGCTGCAAGCACCTCTTCACTGTGCTAAGCCCTCTGAAAGTAACATCATGTGCCGGATGAGCTGAGTCCGTGTGGGGAGCAGCAGGGATGTAGGGAATCCCTGTGCCCAGCTTTGGTGTCCCCTGGCCCTCCTTCTCCTCCCAAGAGCCCGTGGCACTAAGTGCCCCTAATATTGCATTTTCTGTGGTGAATTTCCCTTTGTTTTCATCCTGCAGCTCGAGGATTTCTCAGCAAGCTGCTGCTTCTCTGTGATGGAATTAGTGACAGTGGGGACAGCAATGGTAATTATTCAGTGACCTAGAAATGACCTTTCGATTTTAAAAATCCATGGCTCTACTAAGGGCTGAACATAAAGAAGCTGCTGAAGCACCAACATTTGGGCAATAGCAAAACACCTGGGAAAGGTGATCAAGGAGGGAGCAGCCCCAGGAAGTGTCTCAGGGAGGGAAGGACCCTGTTTGGAACCAGGACACGTGCCCTTGAGCCCGGCTGCTGTCACAGCCAGGGGACTGCCTGTGTGCCATGGTGTCCCTATCCAGGTGCCAGGACTCAAGGATCCCTGGCAGGGCCTGTGCAGCCCCTGGCTGCAAGAGCAGCCCATCCATGGCTTTTTGGGAAGCGGGAGGGATTGCCCAGTCCATCCCCCAAAACAGCTGCGGGCACGTGGCCACTAGATGTGGAACAGCTGGTGGCCACCACCATTTGACAGTCTTAGGGCCACCAAACCTTACTGCCGGTGTGTTGGCACAAAGCTGGCACCACCTGTGGCCCTGGTGGGACAGGCCACGAGGAACAGGCAGGAAAGAGACCTTCTCAACCCCCATGGTCTCTTGGTCTGCTTCCAGACCACCAGCTCGCAGTGCTGCTGACCTGGGAACACGCTGGGCAGGGTGTCCTGAGCTATGCTGGCCTTCTCACAGACTCACTCCCCACAGCACAGCCTTCTGCCCTGTTTTTGGCCATGATGGGGAGTGGGATGCCTGATGAGCTCCTTAGGAGATCTCACCTGCTACCCGAGCCCCTCTGGGGAGGAGGAGATGAACCTCGGAACGGGGAACTGGTGACCTGTGTGTCTCCCAGTTGTTCAGCCCCCCCTGAAAGGGAAATCTCAGTCTCTCCGGGATGGGCCAGGAAGCCAGATGAAGGATAAATTTCTAGTGCTCATTTTCACTTCGTACCACAAATGTGCCCAATGAGGCTTCTCGTAGACTCCTGGGCCAGCACTCTAGCTACCTCTAAGCCTCAGCCCAGTCCTGCCAGGAACATGTGCAGGTCAGGTCCTTGCCAAATGAGCAGAGTGGCCCCCAAACGCCCTTGCAGGTGGTTGGAAAATGTGCAGCCTGAGCCCTGGTGATGGGCAGCCACACACAGACACTGCCTGGGAGCTGGGACTGCTGGACCTGAGTGTGGGGACCCAGATCACCACTGCTGGGTGAAGCTGGATGCACCTCTCAGCTCTTCTGAAAGTCCCACCTGAGGAAGAGGAGGATGAGGAAGGCAGTGCCATGCTGGGTGCCTCTGGTGTAGAGCTGGGTTGGGGCCCCGCTTCAATCAGAAGCATTTTGCCTTTCTCACCTTCCAGTCGTGCCCCCTGAGGTCTTTCTGCCCAGACAGATCCTTGACACAAGATGGGAAGCAGTGATTCAGAAAAATACGAGCCATCTGTGGAGCAACGCCACGGCAGAGCCCACTTCACACGTGTGAGCCCTCGACAGACCTGCTCCTTGGGGAAAAGCAGGGTTAGCTGCAATTCTTTCAATGACACTGCTATTTCGAAAGGAATAATTCATTTAATAATAATAATAACTGCTTCCTGTGCATGCCCAGCACATAGGCTTTGAGCTCAAGGGGAATATTAACAGTAATTAATTACAGCCCCTCTGACAGCAGCCAGTGCCAGGAGGGGACACCCACCAGTGTCAGCCCAGGGCAGCAGGATCTGCCTCTGCCCTGTCTGTCCACACCTGTAATTCCCCAGCCAAGCCTTTGCTCAGCATCTTTTCTTCACCTAAGAGGTCTCCAGGGCTGTCCTGGGGCTCAGGGACTATCCCTCCACGAGGCTGCAGGAAGCCCATTTTCCCAGGGTGGAGCCATATCCCAAAATCTGACCAAGAAGCTTGGCTACAAAGTGCTTCTCCGTCTATTCTAGAAAAGCTGATTTCCTGCTCAAAACGATGCGGTGATTCTCACCTAATGTCCTCACAGGAACGTTTGGCTTAAATAGCTTTGAAATGAGGTAAAAAAAGCTGTTTTTCCACTTGTTTTAATAGGTAATCCTGAGCAAGCCATGTGCAAACCCAGCATTCCTAACCTCAGCACAGGGTGCCCCAGGAAGATATAGAGAGGAAAGGAAAGGTCTGGGTTGGGGGGTAAGAGGAGATGGAGGCAACCCAGGGTTTTGGTTCTCCCAAACATGGAAAAGGGAAGAGATGACCAGCAGGTCCTGCCCTCCAACCCCTGACAACCTGCAGGGTTCCCTGCCCTCACCTCCTGACCTTTGGCAGCTGGATTTGGCTCTCCTAAGGTGCCTGTGTCTTTTCTGACCCTGCCTCCTTCCAGCTTTTCTTTAATCCTTTTCTTTGTTCTGCCTTTTAAATCTTTTTCTCCAATTTCAGCATCTCTAAAGGATGAGTGAAGCCAGCTGCCGAGAGTTCTGCTGTCAAACAGCTATTTACTAAGCACCAAACCACACTGTTGTGAGTATTGAAAAAGTACGTATCAGAGCTTTTCAGGTCTCTAATCCAGCCAAGCACAAAGGATTTGGGGATTTCAGAATTTCCTGGCCAGTCCTGAGCTCTTCTTCCAACCAGACGTACAAAACCATGAGCGCAAAGATCCACCAAAGTTGTGTCCAAACCCAACAACCTCCAAACGAAACCATCACCACGCCTGGTTTCTCAACACCTCCCGACAGGAACAGGGCCTTCCTCTTGCTTCCCAGCTGATTTTGGCTGGCACAGAGGTTTCTCCGTGGTGCACGAAGACCACACGCGCTGCGAAGGCTTCCGCCCATCAAAATGACCCCAGCCCAAATGTGATGCACTTTAAGTCTGCCCAGAGCTTTCACCTCTCCCTGACACGTTGAATGGTTGTGAGATTAAATAAAATGCTGATTTTTTAAAAATAAATCCCAGAGAAAAATACAAATCCATTTACAAGATTTATGTTTGATGCAATCGGGCTCCAAGCCCGGGGAGGTGGAGGTGATAATACTTCCCTGTGCAGCCTATTAGATTAATCAGCTATAAAATACTGTGGGTTTAGTGGACAATTCTCTAGGGATTGCACTGACATTCACAAAAACCAGGTTCTTCTCCCAGAGGGTGGTGGGGCACTCAACAGGCTCCCCAGGGCTGTGGTCACAATCCCAAACCTGACAGAGCTCAAGGAGCTCTGGGACAACGCTCTCAGGCACAGGGTGGCATTGTTGGCGTGTCCTGTGCATCCAGGACTTGGATTTGATGGTCCCTGTGGGTCCCTTCCAACTCAGCATGTTCTGTGATTCTATGATGTGTTATTTTCACGATGGTTTTTTACGTCCTTCCTGGCTGAGGGCTCCTCTCTGCCTCTCCTGGGCTTGCTTCCAGGGAAGCAGGGCATCTCTCCCAGGAGCATCCTGTCCCTCTCACTGCCACCCCAGCTCACTCCTCAAGAGGGTAGGACAGCTTTAACAAATGCGTCTGTGTGCTGAGACCTCTCTTGCACCAGCTCCCAGCAGGGTTTAACACCCCGAGGACCTGCAGAGCCAGGAGCAGGGGCAGGCAGTGCCAGCCACACTGTGCCCACCAGACAGGGCTTGGGATGGCTCTGGGGGGCTGGCAAAGGGCAGAGCTGCCTGGCAGAGCCCCCACAGTCCCGTTCTGCCAGCAGGGGTCAAAGAGACCCCATAATATCACTGTCATATCTGGTTCTGGGGAACAGCCACAGCTGCCTGGGCAGCACACCTGCAGGAAACCAGGGAACCCCCAGGAAAGCTGAGATGCACCAGACACCCCCTAAATTGAAGCCCCTGTGGGCAGGTCCTCCAGGACAGCAGGTTGGAACCCCACAATCACCCTCCAACCTCGCTGCCCAGAGCAGTGGAGGTGCCTCAGGAGGAAAAGAGCCCAGCACGCAGCGTGACGGGGCAAGGACAAGGCAGGGGAAAGCAGAGACAAGGCACTGTCAAAAGAGACACTAATTAGTGCTAATTGCAGATAATCAGCCAAACCTAAGGGCATGAGGGAACCCAGTCCTGGCACAGGCAATAGCCCTGGCTGGAGTGAGGAGAGCATGAGCCAGGCAGGTCGTGGTGGGAGAACCCCATAGATGGGGACCCCACTGCCTCCCCACCTCATCACTCCTCGTCCCATATCCCACCCAGACAGAAGTGCCCACATGCTGCAGCACACAAGGCTCCACAAACTGCTCTCCCATGTCCCCTGGAAGCAATTCCCAAGGATAGAGGGTTCGTATTTCCCATCTTGGCAAATCCTGCTGCAAAGCCCAGGATGGGCCTCTGGCTACTCCAAAGGCAGGAGGATCACCGGGAAAATGATCCCAGGAACTGCTGGGAGATGCCACATCACAAAGCAAGCCTTGTTCCTGCCCTCCCACCACCCTGGGCTCACCCAGCTGAGATTCTCAGTGCACAGGGATCCTCCTGCGAGGCCTTGGGCCCCCTTTTCTCCCTGCAGGGTTAAACCCATTTTCTCCAGATATTTGCAGGAGTCACTAACATTACCAACACAGCATAAGCTTTCTGTTGTCTGCAGTCAGCTTTTCCTCTCTAGAGGCCACCCTCCTTCAGTTCCCCATCACCTACACCTGCAGCACTCCCAGCTCTCACTGCTTTGGCCCCGGGATCCTCATGAAGCTCTTTGTGCTCAGAGCAGATCTCCAAGCACGGCACCAAGACCTGCAGCTGCACCGTGACCCTGGACAAGCCCCCACCTCCCACATCCTACCCTGAGCCCCAGGGAGCCTCTCTGAGACATCCTGGGTCATGCACGGGGTGCTCTCAGCACCAGGATGGAAGTTGTTCTCCTCCATCCTCGTCAAGTGGTTCTCCATCTACGTTACCTGGCTGTCCCCACACCTGCGGTCCACGGCTGCCTTCACTCCTGCAGGATTTATTTGGCCCCCACCCAAATCCTACGCAGTTCCTTCCTTACCCATTCCCCGCGAATTTTCCCAGAACACGCATAATATTTCTATTTCTGCCCAGCTCTGGAATACAAAGCAGGGCACAGATGCACCAGGTGAGCACCACAGCAGGTGCTGAGCCAGGATCCCTGCCAGGGCTGTAACTCTTGTCTCAGCCCTCGCAACGAGGAGCCCACAGGACATGCCTGCAGCGAGCAGGAGGGAGTGTGAACAGCCTTCTTTGCCCTGTGCCAGGCCCTGAGGGCACCACACGGGTCAGGGTCTGGTGATGCACTGCTCACCTTGCTGGACTCGGCAGGGTGCAGACCCCTTGGCAGACCCCTCTGAAAGGGTCTGAAAGAAAAGTTCAATCCTCTGTGCCCTGCTAGTAAACTCCCATTCATGCATGACTTCTCAAATGCCTTTTGAGTGCTTTCCTTTGCTTTCTGTGCCAGCAATGACTCAGGCTTAGATGTGCATTGTCAGGCAATCCGGAGCTGGCGTCTCGCTAGGAAACACCATTCGTTCAGCAAGAGCAATATTTAAGTGCCCTCTGGTGGTAACTCCCTGTGCCGTTGTTGGGATTTCCTCCTCTCCCTTCTGCCCAAAGTCCCCCGCGAATCTTCCCTGGGGCATCTGTGCCGGTGGCCGCACATTCCCTGCTCTGCCGGCCCCCGCTCGCTCACAGGCGCTCCCCATCCCGCTGCTCTGCCAGGTTCTGCAGCAGAATCCCCAGCGTGTCCCCGACTCCATCCCTGCTGCAGGCCAGCACAGCCCTGGAGCCGAGCACTTGGCCCAGTTTGCTGCCCACGTGTCGGCTCGTCCGTCCTGCGCGGCCCCATCCAGCAGCAGCCCCGCCTCGGCTGAGGATGCTCGGGCACCATCGCAGCCCGGTCCTGCCCCACCAGCGCTTGTATTCCAGCCAATTCGATGGAAAATTTGTATGTGTGAGATATCAGGGTGATGCAGTTCCCCTGCCCTGGCCAGGCAGGAGAATGACCCCTAAAGCTGCTCCCCCAGCACGGAAACGCTGCAGTGGCAGTTCAGCCGAGGTACGAGCCCCCAGAGGCGCCGCGGAAAGCCAGTTTTATAACACTGCTTTTCCTGAAACTCCTTCTGCAACTCACTGCTCTATTTAATTGCTATCAAATACCCTACAATGCCATTATATTTTCCTTAGAAAAAAAGCATTGGAAATACCTGTGCAGTAGCTTCAACTGCTGGCAGGGAGAAGGGGAATATGACAGAAAATACCTGCCATGTCCACGGATGGATCAAAATCCAGTCTGGACATTTCCTTAAGCGTGAAACAGGCATTTCGATGATGAAGTTGTGCCACCCCTGGCACATCTACAGTGACTCTTCCTGCTCTGCTCCACGAGAGGGGCAGAAAGAGGAAATGCAAAGCAAAAGTGAGGATAAGGGGGAATATGCTCCCAGTCCGGGATCCTGCAGACCCTAGGCAGATGTCGGAGGTGGGCTGATGGGATGGAGCATCCCGGGGGCTGCCTCCTGCCTCGGGCAGAGGGGCACAGAGGGGCTGCAGCCAGGCACAGCGACCCACCAGCCTCTTCCCTCACCCCCAGGTGTGAGCTGCACAACCCAAGCCCCCGTGCACAGCCCTCCTCTCCCACACCAATCCCCACGGGAAATGTTCTCCCCTCCCCAGCTCAGCCCCCCAGGTGGCAGCGGCCACCCGAGCCTCCACTCAGGAAGGTGCAGAGCTGTCACCTGTGGGTCACACGTTACTGTGGGTTGGTTTGGCAGCAAAAGGAGGAGGGACCCTTCCTGCCTGCCTTTGCTCTGCCAGGAGCTTTCATTCTGCAGGAAGGAATTGGCCGCCTGAAAGCCTCATAAATTAGAGGCGAGGCTGACAATGCTCCATTTCTGTGTGCGCTGCTCCTGGCATTCAGATGAGATGCTCACATGAAATGTGTGTGTGTGTGTGTGAAGTACCAGCCCAGGACTGCAAAATAAAGTTGCCCGAAGCTGACCTCTAATTTGTCTTTCAGCCAGCTCAACAAACTCCCTGTGTCCCACGGGAGTAGCTCAGCTCACAGCAGTTCTGAAAATTCAAAGGAGCTGTGTAGCTGTTTAAATATAGGCTAAAGCAGTTATTTAAGTACTTATCATTTCTTCTGGCCCATACAATAAATCAGCTTATTCTGCAAACTGTGCTGTGCTTACCTTGCTCTTCCCTGGCTGGGCTCAGTCCTGCTGTTCACTGTCCAGGTGTCAGTGATGGAGTCCCAGCTCTCTCACAAGACACGCTGCAGTCCCCTCACCACCTCTGTGGCTCTCCACTGGACTGCCTCCAGTTTCTCCAGTCTCTCTTCATGCTGGGAAGACCAGCACTGGACACAGCACTCCAGGTGTGGCCTTCCACACGGGGAATCACAGACCGATGATTTTCTTGTTCTTCATGTGCCTGGAAATGACATCTAGGATTAGCTGTTCCCATTCCAGGGATGGAGGTGAGGCAGACCAGCCTGTAGTTCCCTGGATCCTCCTTCCTAAAGACAGGGGTGACGTTTGCTTTCCTGCAGGCTTTGGGTCCTTCTCCACCTTATCCAACGGGACTCTTCCAAGCAGATCTATGAAGAGGCTGAAGTCTGCTCCCACGAAGTCCAGGGCTGTGCTCTTGCTTTTCACCCTCCTCCCCTTCAGGATTCTGAAGTCTACAGTCCCTGTCTCTCTCTCGTGACCTTCAGGACGAGGCACCTGGCACTCCACCTCCACCAGCACTCAGCAGCCAGACAGGGTGTTTTTTGCCCAAATCTGTCTAACCAGCTGCAGACCCTCCGTGTTTTCACCTCCTGGAGCCAAATAGCAGCTGTTCCCAGAATCTCACCCTGTGCTGACCAGGACTGAGTCAATGAAGCTGAAGAGACCAAGCATCTTTGCCTTGCTCCCCAAAAATCCAGGCTGCAACAAGGCATCAGGTCTAGCACTCCTGGGAGTCCTGGGACAGAAAAAGGACTGATAAAATCTTGGACTGGCAACAGCAAAGCTGTGCCTGATGGCTGCTCAGGAGCATCGGGGCACAGGGAAGTGGCACGAGGGCTGTTGGCTCCCTCTCAGTGTTGTGTCCTGTCACTTTGGGGACAGTGACAGTGCAGGAGAGCGGTCACAGCGAGCAGGCAGGGTTCTGCTTCCCAACAGCAGCAGCAGTATCTGTCTGGCCTCCACCTTGGAACATCTCTGCGTTTAATTAAAATAATTAAAAACATGGCAGTCCAAGCAGATGAGGGCTGTTCAGAGCCCACAGGCAAGAGCTGGCTGACGCCTGCTGCCGGCCTGGAGAGGGTGAGGAGCAGCTCTCCTCTGCCCTGGTCCCAGGGTGGGTGGCACAGCTGTGTCTGTGCACTGGGGTGGAGGTGATGATGGGGATCCCCAAGGCCCTGGTTTTGCAGAGTTTCTCGTGCAGTTGCTGAGCTCGGAGTGAAGCCGAGCCCGATGGATGCACACGGAGTCCCCGTGCCCAAGCCCTGCCAAGCCCCCGGGAGCTGCTGGCCTTTCCTCCTGGAGCTGGGGCGGCTGGAAAAAGAAAGGGCAGAAGTCAGAAGCGTCCCTGGCACCATATGGACTGGAGGGCTGTGGTCAGCCGCTCCCCAGGACTCGCTGACACCTGATGCTGGTGCAAGGCCACAAAAATTATATCTGTGCCCATTCCCGATGGAGCATCTTTGCTCAGTGCTTTACACTCCTGCCCACTGCAAAGCAGTCTGTACCTTTCTGGAAAGATAAAATAAAGCTATTGAGACACAAACAAAAGATTGACTTTTGCTTTCCAGGGCTCCAGCAATCCAAGGGTGATGCATCTTCGTGTTTGCTGCGCTCTGTTTAGGTTATCTCCAGCAAGGTGCTGCAAGCTGAGGAGGGGACACTCGTGGGACCTGTGTCACTCCCAGGGTCTCCTTTCCCGTGTACCCTTTCTGCCTAGACTACCTGCATCACCTGGGCTCCACATCAGGGCACATCTCCACCGTCCCACATCCCTGGGGTTTGCTGTGGTTGCCTCTGCTCACCCCACATGCCCCTCCCAAAGCACCTATGCTGTCACTGTAAAAATCAGTGCTGCTTTTCCTCCCTCCCTTCACTGTTAAACTGTTTTACATCAGCTACCACTTCTCCCAGCTCCATGTATTTTTTGACGTGGAGCAATGTCTCATAAACCGCTCTAAGGAGCCATTGTAATTCCAGGGAAACGCAATGCTCCTGGAAAGGAGCTTGTAAACCCACTGTTATTTTCTTTCCTAATTGCAATTTCAGTGACTCATCCTTGGTGCCACACTGCAGTGCACAGCCATTGTGTGGATTTTTACCCAATCTTGAGCAGCCACAATTCACTGCTCAAGTTTTCAGGCCACCCAAGCCATTAGGAAAATAAATGTAAAATAAAAACCTGCTGGTACAGTTGGCTGGCAGAGCAGCACAGCCCCTTGGGACAGCAGCAGAAGAGAAAGGCATTCAGGGCTCTCCAAAGCTGCTGTGGCCGATGTGGCTGAGCCAGTGCGAGCTGCTGCCTGAACGTGTGCTCTCTGAACAAGAGCTGATTCTCCTCTCCCCTTTCCCATCCCCTTCTTCTCCCCAGCTCTGTCACAGCCCCATTCCTCATCCCTATCTATAGGCTCTATCTCAACCCTATTCCTTCCCCTCCCCACCTCTATCCCCTTCCCCTTTCCTCCCCATCCTTATCACTCCCCATCTTTATCTCATCTCTTTCCCTACCCCATCTAACCCCACCTCAATCCCCACCCCATCCCTTTCATCCCCATCCCGTTCCCATCCCACTCTTTTCACATCCTCCTCCCTACACCCAACCCCGTTCTGTTCCTATCTCATCCCCATTCCCATCCCATCCCTCTGCTCCTGTTTGTACAGAGCCCCCAGAGCCTCCCAGCCTCCCCACAGCCACCCACCCCCGAGGGGAGAGGTTTCTGGGCACATCTCCTGGGAGGATGACAGCGCTGGGCAGCTCCTGCAGGAGAGGAGGGACGCCCTGGGACATGGACCAGAGCTCAGTCCTGACGTCTCTCAGAGGAGAGAAAGGCTTCCCTGGGAGCTCTTGGCCCTGGCCCTGCTCATGCTGTTGATTCACTGTTCAAGACCACGTTGGCCTGTTTGTACAGGGATCCACAATCCTGGTTTTGCTGGGGCCATTCCCCAGCTTTTTTCCCTTTCTCCCAGCTGAGGTAGAAAGATGCTGACTTTGGCCATGAGTTTGGCAGGACAGCACTGGCACTGCCCTGCTGCTCCCAATGGCCAACCTCAATTCCAGGGCACCAAAGCCTTTTGTCAACCAACACAACATCCAGGGAAGAGCTGTGTTTGCCCCCTCTGTGCCGAGAGAGCTGCTGCCTGCCATCGTGGCAGGCTCTGCCATCAGGTCCTGCCAGATTTGCAACTTGCTGAGCAAAATGAACCCCGTTGGGCTCCCAGAGTCAGGCAGTAGGGGCTCGGTGGGGCTGAGGCAGCTGGAGAGGAGCCTCTCCTCCCTTGAGCTTCTGTGCCCTGCTGTGCATCTCCAAAGCCCACACTGGACACCCAGACTTTGGGCCACAGCACGATGTTACCAGGAAGAAAATCGTGCAGCTAGCTCAGGTTCTCATCAGGTTCAGCATTTTTGGAACGAAGTTGAGCGAGCTGAGGCCTCATTGTCACCTTCCAGTACTTACAAAAAAGGAGAGTGACTTTCTACACAGACACACAGTGATAGGACATGGGGGAATGATTTTAAACTTAGAGAGGAGAGGAGAGATTTAGATTAGATACCGGGAAAAAATTCTCCCCTGTGAGGGTGGTGAGGCCCAGAGAAGCTGTGGCTGCCCCATCCCTGGAAGTGTTCACTGTCACACTGGACAGGGCTTGGAGCAACCTGGTCTAGAGGAAGGTGTTCCTGCCATGGCACGGGGTGGAACGAGATGAGCTTTAATGCTACTCTCAATCCAAACCATTCCACGATTCTGTGATCCCATTCCAGTGGCACATTCTCTGGCTTTGCCACAGAGTGGGCTGGAAAGGAGAGATTGGAGCCTGTGTAACCAAGCTGGCAAACTGTGCCAGCATCTCTGAGGCAGCACAAATGGGAGTAAAGGAGCATCCTGAGCCTGCCTGGGCAGAGTGGCCAAAACTGGGGTGACAGGAGCCAGCCACAGGCTCACCAGCCCTCCCGTGGCAGTGGTGTAGGGGCAACCACAGCTGGCTTTGCTCCTGGGCTGAGGGATGGGAACAGAGAGCTCGCTGGCAGCTCACCTGGCGGAGAACGCACGGCCACAAACCCTCCCTCCCCTGATGTCTGCACCCTGGGAAACTGCAGCACCAAAGGAGAGCTGAGGGGTGGATTTGGAGCAGAGCAGGGGGAGAAGGGGGAGCTCTGCCCCACCGAAGGCTCCAGGATAGCTGTGAGCAGAGCACCAGGCAGCACCAGCACGGCAGGACGGGCTGCAGGAGCGACCCGGCCCCCCTGAATATTCATAACTGTGTCATTAGAGGGTGCCAGTGCATTGCTGCAGAACCGGCCTGTCCCCTCGCCTGTCCCAGCAGGGGCACAGGGGTCCTGCAGGATGCTGTCAGGACTGCGCATCCAAATTCCTTCTTGGGAAGGTTAAATTCCAGAGCCTGCTCAGCTGTGGAGCCACAGGACTGGAGCAGCCGATGCAAAGCTCAGCTGCTACTTACAGTACATCCTAGAGTGATTTCAGCCTTCACCTCCCTCCCTCCATCACCTTTCTGTGCCTGTGCCTTAAGCAGCAGGAGGTTTTTCCAGAGCTGTGATGCTGTTCCCACCAGAAAAGGGGAATTCAAGCGCAGAAGCTGCTGTGCCATATCCCTCCAGCACAGACAAGGCTGGAATTACCTGGGTCCTGCTGCTGGGAGGTGGAAAGCCAGTGTTGGAAACAAAACCTGAACACCTACAAAGACAGAGAAGGGCTTTTCCTGTGCCCTCGAGCTGCTCAGTTGCTGCTGAGGCATCTGGAAATAAGGTCAGTCTGCAGCAGGAGGGTCTGGCTGGGAAGGGGCTGGCACAGCTCTTGGTTACAGGGAGGGATGCCTGCGTGCTGTCCCATGGGATGTACAGCACAGGAATGGGATTCCCAGGTGCAAGGGAAGGGCCCTGCCAGTGGCCAGGGTACAATTCCACAGGGGTCTGATTTCAGCAGGTCCCACCGGTCAGGGCTGGCCGTGGGGCAGTGCCAGCAGAAGGGCTGTAGGTGGATCATGTGGGTACCCTGTGGAGTTTGGGATTGCTTGAGTCCAAATCCCTTGGTTAATGACACACGGAGCTTCCAACATCTGTCACAGGGCTCGAGGCCACTCACACATGCAGTGTAGAGCCCTTGGACAGAGCAAGACTGTTCTCCAGGTACGTGCCATGCCCGGCTCTTCCAGGACCAGGGCCAAAAACCCAGGATCATTCCAGCAAAACCCTGAACAAAATTAAGATCCGAAGAGAACTGCTGTTGAAGAGCCTCATATCCTAGCAATGGTGGAGCATCCCCCCTGCAGAAACGGGGGTGTCCCAGGCCATCCCAAGCACTGATGCCATGGAATATCCCTTTGGTCAGTTGGGATCACCTGTCCTGCCTGTGTCTCCTCCCCACCTCCACCACACCCCCAACTTCCTTGGCAGCGTGGCAGTGTGAGAAGCAGAAAAGGCCTTGGCTCTGTGCAAGCTCTGCTCAGCAAAAACAAAAACATCTCTATATTATCAACCCTGTGTTCAGCACAAATACAAAATACAGCACACAGCAGCCACTGGGAAGAAAAGTAACTCTACCCCAGCCAAACCCAGCACATTCCACCTCATATTCCATGCATTTACACCATTCCAGGTCCCACACTATTCAGTACAACTTCCATACCCACCAACCCCTTCCCATTCTTTGATATAACACACAGATATCATTCCCTTGGTCTGTGGACCACTCTGGAAAATGTTTATAAAGCATCAGCAAAATGCCTGTTGAATTCATTTAGTCCAGGACTTTGAGCTCCATCTGTTCTGGTGGTCACTCAGGACAGCAGAGGGGCTCGGTGGGGGGAGTTATTGGGCACCAAAGGCAGCTCAGGTCAGGTCACTGCTGCCCTGCAACTGCTTCCTGGGAGGCTTCTCCTGCTTTGGGTTGAATGGTGCCTGTTATAGTAATTCCTGAAACACACAACTCAAATCATGGCTTACAACAATTCACAGATCCATTGCAGTCTCCACCCCTACTCCTTTTGGGCCAGGTTATCTGATTTAACACTGTGCTGAACTCCTGCCTTAGTCCCCAGCCTGGCTGCACCGAGGGGCTCCTGCCAGAGTCCCCATCGGTGTGGTCACATCCTGCTCCTCCACGGGCTGCAGGACACAGCTGTCCTGCCATGGGCTGCCCCACTGCCTGCAGGGATCCTTTGCTGCCCCTGCTCCAGCCTGGGGTCCGACCCACAGCAGACAGCCCTCCCCGAATTTCTCCAGCGTGGCTCCTTCCCACGAGCTGCAGTTCTTCATCAGCTGCTCCAGCTTGGATCTCCCGTGGGGTCACAAGCCCTGCAGCAAACCTGCTCCAGCACAGGCCCCACAGAGGCCATTCTCCTTCAGGCATCTCCCTGCTCCAGCGTGGGCTCCTCCACGGCCTGCAGGTGGATCTGTGCTCCACTGTGGGCTCATCCACACGTCTCAGTCCCTTCAGCTCAGGTGCAGGCTGCAGTTCCAGCCTGTCCAGCACAGACACAGCAGCACTGCCCTGGCCACCTGCCAGCCCAGAGCCATCGCCGTGGCTGTTATCAAAGTGCTCCCAGGCACGATCCAGCGAGGTGATAAGCACTACAGTATCAGTGAAAGCAAAAAGCAGCCACTAACTCTAGGCTCTAATAGACAGTCAGGGATGTGACCCCCATGGCAAGCACAGGAGCCTGCTCAGCACCAGCTAAACAGCACTAACAGCTATAAATTCAATGGAGTACATCCCAGCCAGACCGGAGTGCAGGGAGCATCCACGGATTTGAGATACATCCCAAGCCTCTCTTAGCCTGGTACAGCAGGAGGAGAGCAGTGGCTCCGGCTTCCCCTGCAGCAGGCACCTTCTTGAGGGGGTCCTTGAGCCTTGGCCCTTGCCAGGTGATCTGTTCTCTTTCCCTTCACAGTCAGCCTGGCTCTTGATGATGTTTTGTTTTCCCATCCCCAAATGTAACAGCCTTCCTATCTTATCTACCAGCATAAATCTTACTTTACTGGGCGGGAGTGAGAGATAAGCATGAAGCAGGCAGAGATCAAAGGACACCGAGTGTCGCGAAGAGCAGAAAACCCAAGCTCTCAGAATGACCCAGCACCAAAGCCCTGGGACCTTTGAGCAGAAGAGCAGATCAGCTTCAGGACCATCCTGCACGGGGTCAGGGCACAGCGAGCCATGTGACAGCTGTCTGCACTGCTCCAGCACATGGAGCTTCCCAGCCCCGTGAAGAGGGGAGGGCAGAGAGGGAGATGCTGCCAGTAACACTCCATTTCACCTGCAGACAGGACAGCTGAGACCAGGAGGGTTTTTTAAGTCAGTGGGAGGCACAATAGAAGCCATCCTGAGTGAGGAGGGAAGTACAACCACCACTTCTCTCTCACAAAGCCAGTTTTCAGAGTGCAGGGCTTAGGTTCACCCAGGTGAGCTTGGACAGATGTGAAGGGACATTGAATCTGTTCAACAGATCCGTGCCACAGATCACTGTGGATCTGAACTTTCAAACCACGGATTTTGATCAAGCAAGTCAGGAAAATTTCCCACTATTGAAGGTGATGGGTAAGAAAGACCTTCGTCCCAGGCAGGGCTTGGGATTTCAGCACAGAGAGTGCAGATCCAGAGGCTTTATCCTCCCGGGCAGCATTTTCCTTCTGAGGTGTCACATTGCCCCTGGATCTGCTCACAAGGCCCTGAGCGGTGTTTTTGTGGAGGCACTGGCATGTAGTAGGAAGGAAGGCACAGGCTGGTGGGAGTCTGGGGATGGAGCAGGATCTCTCCAGCTGGCACTGTCACAGAGACAAGGACATCTCCTCCCTAATCCCTTCTGCCCTGTAGACACCTCCACCAAAACCAATCACCAACAAAGCCGGCCCTGCCTGCAACCTGCAGCCTCACAGAACCCTCTTGCAGAGGCAGTGGGGTGTTTCACAAGGCTTTTGCAACGGGCTTTACCAAATTACTATGTGGAAAGAGGTGTGAAACCAGCAGGAACGGGGGCAAGCAGCCACCGCAATGGCCTTGCACTCTGCTGTTCCTGTTCACCTGCCCTCCACAGCCTGTTGTGCTGTCCAGGTCCAGCTCCTGCCTCGTCCTTGGCAAGGTCAACTCATTCCCTCTGGCTGGTGTTGTTCAGGCAATCAGAAAGAAAAAAGTAAACAACAAAGACAAAAGCTTTGATTATGGAGCCGCTGAGTTTGCCAGGCACGGGGAGGGCTGGGGGGAGATAAATGTTGCTAAACCAGAGTTTCCAGGCAGCACAGCCCTCCCAGTAAACAGGATTCACACCTCCCTTCCCACATCTGCTAATAACGGTGGGTCATGGCAGGGAACAGGAGAAAGCAAGGGAAAAAAAAGCACCAGGAGAAATGCAAAGGGTGCAAAACCTGGTCTGTCCTCCACAATCTCCGACATCATTTTCAAACAACTCCATTCCTGTATCTCAGGAATTCCCTGCCCTCAGCTGCAGCCACACCACACATCGCAGAGAAGCCTGCGTGGGAGCTCATGTGAACCCATCAGGTCAACATGTGTAACGCCTCCAGGGCCCTCCCACACCTCTCAGGTGGCTTCTGGGGATGTGCTAACACACCTGATGGAAATTGGGTGAAGGTAGCCTCCAAATGTCCTTGCTCAGTGTCCTGCCTCTCCTTTTTCCAGGGGAGAGCTGGCTTGTCTTCTCTTTGTAGGAGCTAAATCCCAGTTTGTTGTAGGGCATTCCCTACCAGCCTCGTTCCCAGGGTAAAGACAAGTGCACCTAGAAATTAATGTGTAATTTCTGCTGGAGGGGTAATGGGAGCGAAAAAGCCTGGCCTGCATTAGTATTTAAAGTACCTGCAAACTGCTAGTAAGGATATGTAATATCAAGTGTCATTTGAAGATTTTAATGAAGCCAAGCAATGTTTTTCAAGCTGTTTCCACAGTTAATGTTTAACAGGACAACGGTGTGTGCCCACTGGCACTGGAGTCAAGGACCAGGACAAGTTCAGTGCTGCCCAGCAGAACGATGTCTATCGCGTCTGCTGCGAGGTCCTGGCTGGACAGTTTTATTTCCAAAGGCATATGGAAATGACATCCTAGGGCAAGGAAACTGCGCGGGAGGGAGTTGTCTGCAGCTCCAGGGCAGTGCAGCAGCAGCCCCAGCTCGTGCCCACGTGTGCAGTGCCTTCCCTCGGCCCCTCCACGCCAGCCCTCCCCTTCCTCACACCCTTCACATGAGCCACATGGACCCACTGGTGTGGCACAAAATGATCCAGAGGATTTGTTTGTTTGGTTGTTTATTTGGTTTGGTTTTTCCCGTTCTGGGGAGCAAACTGCATCCTGGGAGGCTCTGCCAGATGTTGGGGTGCTGCAGCATGTCCAGAGAAGGGAATGCAGCTGGGGCATGGTCTGAAGCACAGGTCTGATGAGGAGCAGTTGAGGGAGCTCGGGGGGCTCAGCCTGCAGAAAAGGAAGCTCAGGGGGGACCTTCTCCCACTCTACAACCCCCTGAAAAGAGATTGTCGCAAGGTGGGAGTTGGCCTCTTCTCCCAGGCAGCAAGTGACAGGAAGAGAGGGAAGGGTTTAGGTTGGATATGGGGGAAAATCTCTTCACCAGAAGGGTGTCCAGGCATTGGAACAGGCTGCCCACAGCAGTGGTGGGGTCACCATCCTGGGAGGGGTTTAACAGACACGTAGGTGTGGCACCTGGGGACATGGTTCCATGGTGGCCTTGGCAGTGCTGGAGGAACGATTGAATTCGATGACCTCAGAGGGTTTTTCCTGCTTAAATGATTCTGTGATTCTGTGTGAGGAGGGCAGCACGGCTGGGGCAGATGAGGCTGGGGCACGATGGGTGTATTGGTGCTTCACTGCCTGCATCCAGGGAACCACAGACTCTGCTGCAAATGCTCTCAAACGTCTCCCACAGCTCCCATCAGCCAGCAGACCTCGTTTGGGATCCACTTCAGGTGCTGGCTGAGTTCTCAGACAGAGCAGGGGTAGCTGTGTATCCTGTTTTTCTCTCGCCCAAGAATATAGCGTGTCATGTAACTAATTTAAATAATTTTTTCCTGGCTGAGCCTCATTAGGGACCCAGCATTAAGCTGGCCTGGTTAGATCTACTAATCGATGTTGTTGGGGAAAAGGAAGCTGCTTCCAGCATGCAGGGCAGCACAGGAGCAGGATCGTGCTGCTCCACTCCCTGGGGACCACCACAGTCCCCAAGCCCACCTCACGCCCCCCGGGCACAGCGTCACTCCACAGGCGGCCACCACTGTCCCCTCGCCGCTGGGCCACCACCGTGAGTCACGGTCATGCGCCAGGGGCAGGGATGGTGACCGAACACTCCAACCTTTGTCCTTGACCTGTTTTATCTGGGCAAACCGGCGACTGCTTTCCCAGGCTCTGTGCTTGGACCTTCTCCTGCGCACGTGTCCCGTTATCGGGAGCAGGCGGCAGCGCCCGTGCAAAGGTCCCGCTCAGCAGCCAGGTGTCCCGTCCAGCCCCCGCAGCGACGGGAGGCGACAGCGGCGTTGTTGGGGGGCCCAGCCCAGCCCCTGCCATGCCCGGGGGTCCCCGGTGGGGCCAAGACTCTCCGGGTGCCCCTGCTGCTGGCCCGGCCCCGAGCAGGATGAGGCTGCGCCCTGAGCCCCGCACGCCCACCCTGACCCCGCTGTCCTTCCTCGGACAGGGACACGGAGAGGGACAGGGGCAGTGACAGCCGCTGGGACAGGAATGGAGACAGGGATAGAGACAGTGGCAGTAGCTGGGACAGGAGGGGGGACGGGGCACGGACAGAGACAAGCGCAGTAGCTGGGACAACGACAGGGACAAAGACAAGGGCAGTAGCTGGGACAGGGACGGGGACGGGACGGGGACAAGGACAGGGCCCGGGGCCACCCAGGTCGCTCCGCTGGCCACGCCCCCTGTATGACCACGCCCCTTGGGCGGAGCCTGGGGCCGTGACGTGTACGCCCCGCCCGGAGGGGGCGTGGCCCGTGTCTCCCGTGACGTCACCGTTCCGCGGGGTGCGCAGCAGGTGCGGGCGGCGGCGCGAGACGCGCAGGGCGCAGGTACCGGGGCTCCGAACGGGGCCGGGGGGGCTGGGCCCGGCCCGGTTCGGCCCGGTTTGGGTCGGTTCGGCTCGGCTCGGCTCGGCTCCGTGCGGGTGGGAGCTGCGGGGGAGCGGGGCCGAGCGCGGGGCCGCGCAGGGCTGCTGAGGACGCGGAGAAGGAGGATGGGGAGGATGAGGAGGAAGGCTCCCCGGGGTGACGGGCCGCACCCGTCCCGTCCCTGGGAGCCCGCGGTGGGTGACGGCCCTGGGGACAGCGCTCCGGAGGGCTCGGGGCAGGAGGGGCCCGGTGAACCCCCCCAGACTCGTCCCCCAGCGGTTCGGTCCCGCCCTGCCTGGCAGCGCCGGCGGTGCGGTTGTTGTCCGAAAGGTGCCCTGAGCAATTCCGGGCTCCCAGCGCTGCCCCGTGCTGCCCGGCCGGGGCTGTTCGTGCTCCCGGAGCGGGTGGGAACGGGGGCTGCTGATGCTGAGGCTTGTTTAGTGTAGAGCGAGAGGTATGGCAGCACTCGGAGTAAAAAATAATGGTGCTGCATCGTGTGTTTAAAAGCCATTATGGTTGTCCTGGATTTATGTTTCCTGTTCCTATAGCTGAGGAGACCTCATTTGGATAATTAAATGTCATGGTGAAATAGGAGAACGAGGGAAGGAGGGTACTTGTGTCCTGTCCTCTGCCACATGGGTCTGCCACCCCTTGCGATGGCACTGGGCAGACCCTTTCTGACCGGGCTGGTGCCGAGATCTGTCCCACTCATCCCAAATTCGTGTTTAGCTTTATCTGAAAGGGAAAAAAGCGGTGCTTTTTGCTTTTTATGCCTGTACTACGAGACGTGTGTGAACAACCTGATTGTAAATAGGGTAAGCCTGGGTAAGGTAGTAAGTGTGGGTGAGTTATAATGACTGTGTGAGCAGCTGCCTTCTCCTTGTGCTGTGTAAATACAGTGATAGGATACAAGGTGTGGGAAGTGCTGCTGTGCTACGAAAGGGGTATTTCTCATCAGTTGCTTAAATAATAAGTGACTCTTCCTAGAAGTTTTTGATGGTGATAATAATAATATTACTATATCAGGTAGACCGAGGAGGAGGCTGAAAACACTGAGACTTTAAAAATTTTACTGATCGTATTTCAGTGCTTTTTGGGGACAGTCAGGGATTAACGTGCATGTTAGATAATAATCTTCTATTGCGCAGAATAGTGGTTTTACCAAGCACAGTAACTTCTGCAGCACGAAGTCTGCGACGCTCTGCCCCTTATTCATGTGCTATAAAGGCCATCTTTGTTAAATACTGATTTGTCATTCCCCGAATGGTGTGAGAGCTGTAACTGATAATCTGCAGAGGCTGGTGGGTGTCCTTGCAGCAGAGGTCGAAGAGGAGACTGTCCTGGAAGGGAGTGGCTCTGTAAGGGTGGGGGCTCTGTGTGTGCTGAGCAGACCCTGCGAGGCGGAGCCCTGCTGTCAGACGGAGCAGAGAGCTCTGCTGTTCTGCTGCCGTGCGTCCCCCCAGCTCCGTGTTGCATTTGAAATTGGCAGTGGGTTTGCTGCTCAGAAAACCAGAGGGGTTCTGTGAGCGAAAGCAGGGATGTTCCTGCTCGTAGCATCGCACTGGGATGACGGAGGATTACCTGGAGGGCTTTGTGTGCCATAAACGGAGGAGTTACCTGTTCTCGGGGTAGTTCTGTGCAGGACTGGATGAATACGTTACCTGATTTTTTTTCTACGAGGGCAGAGCAAGCTTTTGTAACTCTGGATTTTCAAGAAGCAGGTCTGCATCTCTCCTGTCCCCTGTTTGTGATCCCTCTGTGGCACGGCTGGAAGCTTATCAGGGGTCCCTGAAAACTTCTCGTGGGAGCAGGAGCCTTGAATGAGCAGGTTCGCTCATTCCCTGCCGTCGGTATTGATATTTTCTACTCTCTGGGTTGCGTATCCCGTCTTTCTCAACTTCCTGCTTCTGACCTCAAACCCGGTGGCTCAATGAGCAGAAAATAGCACCGTCATTTCTGGGAATAGGGAAAGATAGGAAGGAGCCCGAGTCATTCAAGCAGACGGTCAGTGTTGCCAGGCCTGGCATCCTGCCGGCAGCAGCTTGGCTTCCCGCAGGCAGCCTGGGAGCCTCCGAGCCTGCTCAGCCCAGCCTGGGAGAGGCTGCCTTCCCCAGGGTTTGGGGTGAAGTGCTTGGCCCCACACCCGTGCTGAGGGGCTGGCAAATGCTGGGCTACCCTCACAGCTTTTCCCAGCTGGGATCCCTTTATGTGGAACTGCTGTGCTCCAGTGCCTGCCCGCAGCTGGTGGGGATTGCAGAGGGCTTTGGGGATGGACCTCCTTGGAAATGTCTGGTCTGTTGTATTCCTTATGCCAGGCACCACCACTGCTGAACAAACGCTGCCGTTCCTGTCGCTTGTATATCAGAGAGAGAGATTTCCACACTAGGATTGTAATGTGTTCTTGAGGTGTTATTTGGTCTTACCAGCTATTGAGGGCAGTCCCCTGAAGTGTAGAAGTTTTTCAGCCTCTGACAGGGTAAGGCAAAGGCTTTCTTGGTTTGGTGACCACTGGGAGAAACTGGGAGCAGCCTGTGATGAGCAGACATTAAAGAGGATTCTTGCATGTGCCCTACAGGCAAAGTAAAGCATCATGTTAGAGCCACATGAAGGACATGGAAAAGCAGAAAAAGTGAGAAAACGTGAAGGGGACAGAGAAATCTGAGTCTCATTCCGTTTTCCAGCCTATCGTGGAAATCTCCTTCTGAGTAATGAGATCTGAGCAGTAGAAAATGCCTGTATTTCTGTCTGCACACAGCAACATAGCCATGCCTTGGGAGCTGTGTGTGCTTCTGCTCGAGGTGCTAGAAAATCATCGTGTGCTCTGAGTAGTATCTGCCACTTAATCCACCAGTGTTTCAGAGCTGGGGAAGTTACCCTGAAAGACTGCTGCTGTTCCACAGCTGGAATGCTGCCAGAACACCATCTGAATAACATATGAATGTATTATCTGTGCTTATTAGTTTTCTTGCCAGTCATACTGTTTGCTTCACATTCTCTTCTCAGTTAGACCAACAAAGCTGCTTGCTTTAACTATCATTTGCAGGTTTAATTTTACCTGACAATCAGTTTTCAAGTATTTTTTTTTGTTGTTTTGGTATTTGTTGCAGCTTAAAACAGTCAGTACACCACTTCAACAGCAAACTATTGTCATGTATTTCTGGAATTATCTAAGGCAACACATTTTACAAAGACTTGAACAAGAGCAGTGCATGCAAAAGTGTTCAAAACCTGAAATCAAGACGTTGATGCTTCTCCCTGGAATGATTCCTGTGTAAAGGACTTTGCTTTTTTGTGTGTTTTGCCACAGGCACTGCTGTACCCGGGCAGAGTCTCACCTGGTGTGTCAGCAACAAGTGCTGTGGCTGACACCACCTGAGGGTCTGTGAAGTGACGTTTTCCATCTTTGTAATTGTTGGTTCCTGGTGTTTAAGCACGTGTTTCTAAAACCTTTCATCAGATGTCTGAAAAAGTTGACGGTTTTTTCCCCATAAAGTTGCAGTTCATGTGATAACAGCAGCAGGGCATTGGATTTGAGGGGTTTTTTTTCCACTAATGCTTTTATTGTAGGAACTATGTCAGCTTCATACTTTCCTTCTGCCATGCAGAACGTGTAGGTGGACAATGGGCAGACAGTGGTGTTTCTGAAGAGGTTTGTGTGTTGGTAACAATTGATGAGACACTGAAATTTGTCTGAAGAAGGAAAATCCTGGCATGCAGTCCTGTGTGGGTGTGAGGGTGCATTGGTAAGAGTTCTGTGGAGACAGAGCAGCAAGGACAGATCTGTGGCTGTGAAGCTCCACAAAGGATGTTGCCTCTGAGGCAAAAACTGTCAGCATGACTGCAGCCCTTTAGAGCTGATCAAATCCTGGGTTCTGAAACCAAAATCACCTGGAAATGTGCATATCCATTACGGTCTTGCCAAGAAGGCAGGGCACACGATGGGACTGGGGAGCTGTGGGAGTTTGTAGGAACACCAGCATCAGCCTCAAACATCATCTGCACTTTCCATTTTCACACGTGGGCAGACTTCAGACCTCTGGAGGGCTTGGAGGATAGCAGGAGGAGGGAATACCTGGCTCAGCAAGGCGAAATGCTTGTTCATGCAAACCCCTGTTCAGTGCACAGAGCTGCCTGATCTGGTGGCTTCAGCCACACGAGCAGCAGCAGTTGTTTTGTGCAGGAGATGCCTGGCAGCTACTCAACTAAACACAAGGAAATGCCCCTCTTCCCAAGGACTGTGAGTGCCCTGGAGTCCAGGACACCTCTTAAGGAAATGGGCTTGAACAGAGGAGTGGGGTTTAGCTTTTCCTTTTACGGCACAAAGCTGGGCTTTTTGCTTTTGCCTAGACTTGCATTTTGGAAATTAAAGTAGTTTTGAACAGCTTTGGTCAGAAAAGGTGTGGGCAGCTCTTGTTCCCCCTCAGCTATTACTCTAGGCTGATGGAGCTACCAGGTGAAGTGGGAGGGCAAACCAGGGAGGAAGCTTTTCCTGGAAGCAAACCGAGCAAGAATGGAATCTCTTACAATTTATCCTCAACGTACCTTTCATACAATCACTAAATGGAGCTGACAAATAAGCTGGTAAGAGGGAAACACAGAGCCAGTGCCATTTAAAAGCCACTTGTGCTCTTTTTCATTTGGATACTGTTCATATGAAATGTAATTTAAATGCTAGGCTGGTTGCCAGGAGCTGGATTGTTGATGTTAAATGTACTTTCCATTAGAGCTCTGTATTGGAAAACTACTTCCTAGTGCTGCAGGCATTGGAAGGGGTGGGTTACATCAGGATGCCCCAGTTGTCCTTCTCAGGGTCTGGCTTCTCACTGTGCCCTCCATCTTCATCTGTGCAAAGACCAGCTGAATCAATACCTGCCGTACCCAAAACGTGATTCCTCCTGACTACAGCAGCACGAGGTGCAGTGCTTGTTCTGCTGTCCTAAAAACACGCAACTTCTTGCCTTTAAATTACAGAAATGTACTAATTGCTTTTGGGTCATTGTGGGGTTTTCTTCTGTGTTCCAGACTGCTGATTTCCTTTGGTTTTTTCCTGGTGTTTTTGGTTGGTTGGTTGGTTTGGTTTGGTTTTTTTATTTACTAATCCCCCATTTGTTTTCATAGGGCTGTTTCTTGCACTGTTCCCTAAGCAAGAGAAGGTGTTTTGCTCTGTCTCAGTACCCTGGTTAGATTGTCATCTCACCCCACATGCACAGCTCTTTATTTAATGGATTTGCTTGCACTGGAGATTGCATTTGAAGGATCTGACTTGCAGGCAGCTGATCATAGGGATTGGTATTTCTTTGCAGGTGGATTAGTAGCTGTGAACACCTACTGTGTGAAAAGGCAGATGGTTTTATGCATGCTCTCCTCAGTTTTGCCAAGGTGACAAGGTGCCAACAGGTAGAAGCAGATTCCTACTGCTCTCCAGTCATTTGGGTGATAATTATGGTGGCCATAATTATTCTGACCTCAAGAGATGTTTGGGAGCGCCAGCCTTGTACGTGGCCTTTTGGAGGAGGGAAAAGGGTGAAACTGGGTCATCCTGGCAGGCTCTGAAGGGTCTTTGTCTGGGCACCCCTTGTGCTAACAGAAAAGCGTTCTTCCATCGTGCTTTCCCTTATTCTCCTCATTCGTGGTTGTTTTCCTGCATGATGTTACCTTCTGACCAAAATTCCTCCCTGTCCCAGCCCCCAGGCTGTGCTGCAGGGCTGCACTTGTGGAGTGACACAACAGCAGCCAACAGCCATCTAAATTAGGCTTCCTCTTCCTTTTTTCCTAGTTTTAGAGGTGGCAACTTGTGGATGGTGAGACTTTCCCAGGTTGAAATTGAGGCTCTGTTTTCAGAGACTGGTGGAAGAGCCAGTGAAATGGTGGAAGAGACTGTGAGTTGTCACTGTGGTGAGCTGTACGTGTGCAGTGACAGGCTCTACAGGAGCTATTCCCACTTGGAAGCATCTCGCAGTTGCAATTACGTACAGTGCAGCCTGAGCTCTGTTTTTAGCTTGATGGATGGCAAGAGCTGCCCTGGGAGTGGGCTGGGAAAGGGGTGGGAAGCAGGAGACAGCTGTGGCACTGTGCAGGGAGAGTCTGCCTGCTTCCTCCTAGGCAAATGGTGACACTAAAAGGCACAGCAGTGGCTGGAAAGAATAATCAAGGAATGGTGCAGGCTCTGTTGAAGCAGTCTTCAGCTCAGGAGAGATGCCTGGAGAGAAAAACAGAAAAAGATAATAAATTCATGAGTGTGCTGGAAGAGGAGGATCAGGAGCAGTGACTGACTATTCTATAGCAGCTGCCTTGGTTTGCTGGCCTGGTACAAGGCAGTTAGTGTGAAGCAATCAGAAGTTTTTTCAAAGCCTAGTGGTGAAATTTGTTTCTCTAGGGATTGGTTGCTAAAATGGACAGGTTAAACATACATATATATATATATATATATGCATAGTGTATGCAGAGCATTATAGTTCTGCACTTGCACCTTTTGCTAAGCCTTGGCCAAAGCCAGGTTACAGCTGTAGAGGAGCTGATATTCTCCCATAGGATGGTGGTTCTTGCCTGTTGGTACCTTTGTGTGTTCATGCACATCTGGTGCCACGTGCATTCTCTGTACGACATCGTGCTTCAGCGGCTTCTGGTTTTCAGACCTTTCGAGCAACGGGGCAGCCTTCTGGGGTATGAAAAGCAGCTTGTTTAAAAATGAAACCCTGCTGTTGGGGTAGGGTAAAGAATGTTTACTCAGCAGTGTAGAACAAAGGAGTTTGAAGATAACTTAAGGAACCAATGACGTGCTAATGAACTTGCCCCTTAGCGAAAGTACTGATGCGGTGGGGAGGAGGAATAGGAACGTGGCTTGCCATTCTCTTCAGATGGATTAGCAATTTCTGTGTTGTTAAGCAGCAACAGACAGGGCAAATGCTTAGTGACAGTCAAGGAAATCTCTTTGTTTGCAAGGAAATCTCTTTGTGAGGCTGTGCGGGGACCGTTGATCTCTGTACTGGCTCTTCCTGCTGGACCTCCTGCAGCGCCATGGAAAACAAAGGGCTTCACTGGTGGTTGGCTTTTTTCTTGTGAGCTTTGCCTCTGAGAGGTGCTCACTAGGAAAGCCACAGATACGAGCAACCACCCAGGAGTTGGTCCTGGTTGCAGCCCACACAGAATTACTGGTTGGGGTGAGAACCCACAGCAAAGCTTGGTGATGTGTTTGACTAAGAGCTCAGGTATGTCTCTGAAAAGTATCTGCTTCATGATTCAAAGCCCTGCCATGCAGACACATACCCAGGGGAGTAAATAGGGCTAGGAAGTATGTAAAATTATGTATGAGGTCATGAGGGTGAAGGAAATCTCAGTGTTGTCACACAGCTCGAAAAGGGCAGGTAGGGATTGTGTTTGTGTAGCAACAGCTGGCAGTGAAGCTGGGGGACAAGGAAGGATTCTTTCCAAGAAGTTAGGTTCCACAACTACCACCTGGGTTTGCTGAATGCCTCGATGAATTCTTAGGAGTTTCCTCACTCGTCACAGACAAATCTCCGGTGGCTGCTGAAAATGTTCATGCTGGACACTGTCTTTCATCTTTTGCCTAATCTCGGTTATGTTACTTCACCCTCAACCTGGAATATGCTCTTCTTCATCTCCATCTTTTCCTCTCTTCTGTTGTTCTGCTGTCTCTCAGGCATCTGTACAGCTGTTAGTAGCCTCTGGCCAGTTTTCCCCTCGGTCCTCTCCCACATCAGCAGATGGAATCTCAGTTACTGCCTCCACCCCAAACCTGTCTTCTCTTCAAAAGCTGTTCTGACACGGCTAACACGGAGCTGGTAAACAAAGAGCCCTAGTAGTTCTTTCTTGTTCCCTATGCTGCCACTTCCCTGTTTGCTCAAGCCATTGGATTTTTAACTCCTTCTGACCATTTCGCAGACACTTCATCGCAGACAGCTGCTGATGTGCAGGGTTTTTTTTGTTCATCCCCATGGCTGTTGGTTTTAACCAGGCTCTCTTACCACACTCTTTCCAGGGTTTCTGGGCTTTACCAGGTACATCTGATCCCCACCTCGGCCCTTTCTGCAGAGGTGCTTTGTTACCTGTGTGGTTCCAAAGGGATTCTGGCACGTTCCCACTCTGGGTGGTGGCACAGAGACCAGGCAGCCACAGGACATGGGGCAGGCTCCCTGCTTGGCTACCAGAGGGAGTGAGTGGCCAGTCCTGATGGAGAAGGGTGGCCCCCAGCAGTCCCCTCCCCGTGGCAAGGGAGCAGTGGAATGGCTGAGTTTGTTATCCACTGACTGGATTGGAGTTCACAGCCAGAGGAAGAATCACAGCATGTTAAACCTTGCTTCAGCACTAAAATATCGATGATATTGGATGTAGATAAATCAGTTGATGCATAGGAAGGGACAGGAGGGAAGACTGACCTTCCCTGGAAAGGATGGGCTGAGTTGATCATCCTCTTGGGCAGAAGGACTTTGAAAAACTGAATTAATCCGTGTGAGTCGGCTGGAGCTTGACAGTGCTCATCAAAGCAAGCCAAGCCCAGGGGGTTCTTAAGGTTTATGACCAAAACACGATCTGTTGTTCGCTGCCTTTGAATGCCTTGTGTGTGTGTGTATATAAAAACACATATATTTGTACCCAGGGTGCGAAATTGCACCTTTGAACAGAGAAGGGGGACGTGGATGGAGAGGTTGTCCCCTGCCCAAGGAGCAGACACTGGGCTGGGGCTCTTTGATCTGGAACAGGGCATTCCCACATGCCGCCTCCCTGGTTTGGTGCATCCCTTGTGCAGGGTGGGTGACCTCCTGCAGTCACCCTGGTGGGACAGGAGGCAGTTTTCCACAAACAGCAGTGCCCTGGATCTCCCCGTGCCAGGAGCCAGCATGGCAGCTCTGCATTGGGCCGGGGAGGATGAGCAAACCAGGGGGTTCACAGAGTTGCTTGAGCCAGGTCTGGGCTCCAAACGGTTCCTCTGCCACATAGAGTGTACACACACACTCACTCTGGCCTTGTTCTTCCCTGGAAACTTGCTTTTGGATGTTATTTTGGGACGATTTTCTGGGTTAGATGAGCATTAGCGGCCTAGTGTGTCCCAGTTCTCTAACTGATTGCACTGAAGTGAGTTGTAGGGTTTGCTGCCTGCCTTTCCTTGCCTCCCTGAAGGAAGAATTTCCTCGCTGGAGACTTGATGGGGGTGTTGCATTGCAGTGCAGTGGTTAAAGAGCCTTGAGTTAAGTGTATGTTGTGCTCGTCAGTTTTAAAGTGAGCAGTTAAGTGGTCTGGCTGGCCTAGCAGCGGGGGAAAAAAAAAACAAACCATAAATAAAATTCCTGTAATCCCTGGCATTGGCTGAGCAGTTAAAACTCTTGACAAAGCCATTAAAAGACATCAGCAGCAGGGTACGGCACTGCCTTAACAGTTGGCTGGGACAACTTCTCTGTGAGGAGAGGAGGGGGGACAGACACTGATCACTCTGGTGACCAGTGACAGGACCCGAGGGAAGGGCTGGAGCTGTCAGGGCAGGGTTAGGTTGGATATCAGGGAAAGGTTCTTCCACCGAAGGGTACTGGGGGGCACTGAACAGGCTCTGCAGGGAATGGGCACAGCCCCGAGGCTGCCAGAGCTCCGGGAGCGTTTGCACAGCGCTCCCAGGCACAGGCTGGCATTGTTGGGGTGTCTGTGCAGAGCCAGGCGCTGGGATGGATGATCCTTGTCCGGCTCAGCAGGTTTGCGATTCTGTGCCTGCGCCTGGCTCGCACACCGAGAGCAGCGCTAGGATGAATTCGGGTGGGTGACAGCTGCAGCCTGGGAGCCTCAAGGGCTTCTCGGTGTCCCCCTGGGCGGGACGGCAGCCGTGTCCCCTTGGAGCAGCCCCTGGATCGCAGGCACCGCGCGGGATCAGCGCGGCAGAGCCCCGCGGTGCCGCTCGGCGACCTTCGGGCAGCAGCGCGTAAACAAGCGAGAGCCTTGGGATCCTTCCCCGGGGAGGGACAGCGGGAGCTCTGGGGCTGTAAACAGCTCTCTCCACACTGCCAGGGGCTGCGGCAGCCCAGCACAGCCCCGGGGGCTGGGCTCGCCCGGCCTCTGCCCCGCGCATCGGTGCGAAGGTGAAATTCTTCGGGCTGCGGCAGCCCGAGCTCGCTGGATGTGCGAAGGTGAAATTCTTCGGGCTGCGGCAGCCCCAGCTCGCTGGATGTGCGAAGGTGAAATTCTTCGGGCTGCGGCAGCCCGAGCTCGCTGGATGTGCGAAGGTGAAATTCTTCGGGCTGCGGCAGCCCGGGCTCGCTGGATGTGCGAAGGTGAAATTCTTCGGGCTGCGGCAGCCCCGGCTCGCTGGATGTGCGAAGGTGAAATTCTTCGGGCTGCGGCAGCCCCAGCTCGCTGGATGTGCCCATGGTGTCAGAACCGGCCCGAGGGTGGGAGCGCAGTGCCAGCAGCCAGCCCAGCCCGGCTGCGTGCCCATCCCAGTGCCATCCACAGGGCATCCTGCTGGCCAGCCTCTCCAGCTGCGGGCCGGCGGCAGCGAGCCTCGGTTATTCCCCAAATTGTGCTCCCGGTGTTTCTCCCTGCGGCGTGTGGGAGGAGGTGTGTAGCGAAGGGGAACTGGTGACCCGTCTGCACCCTGTAATAAGGGAAGGAAATAGCAGGGTACGGCTGCTTCGGGCAGGAAGGTTCCTGAACGTGTAGGATATTAATACACACTTCTGTTTCTCAGACAGGGAGAAGCTCCAGCAGCCTAGTGTAAGAAATGGTTTGCTTAGTCATGCTGCTTAGAGGTTCATTAAAGTTGCAATATTGTGACAGTCTTGTCTTCCAATGGCTGTGCCATGAGTAATACGTGACATGGGTTTTATGAGCATCAACTCTCTGAGGTATCTTCAGTGTTGCTTTTTGAATGAGGCTGAGCCCAAGGCCCTAATTCTTTGTGGCTGCTTAATGATTCAGTTGTGTATGACTGGAAAACTACACGGCGTGCTGGGGTACAGTGTCACCAGGAAATTATTCACATCCAGCCTTGCTCCAGAGTGCTGGTCTGGGTGCTTTAACAATTAGCAGAAGCGTAATGGACATTTGTGTTCACTCACTCTCCCGTCAAAGCTATCAAATAAATCTGGAGCAGGCTGCATTTCTCCGTGGTTTTCCTTTCCGATATTGACAGAAACATGAAGTAATCACTTCTAAATCTCTCTTAAAAGCGTTTTAATCATGAGTAGAAGCAGAGGATTTTGCTCTGCTGCTGCAAGACTTAGGTCTCAGGGTGAGTAGCTGATGCATGCCTGGAAAGCAGCGTGTTACTCCTGCTGAGCTAAACTCGTGAAACTGAGAGAAATCACTTCAACTCCATCCCCACCCCTGTGATAGGGTTAAAAATAAATTTGCTGCTTGACTGGCTGTTTTGAAGTCTGTTTCTCACACAGCGCAGGTCCCTGCAGAGAGCAGTCTGAAACGGAACTCACGGGGTCGTGGATGAGCAGACAAAAGCAAACCAGTTCTCCTGTTTGTTTCCTTCTTTTGCAGGACAGACTCTGCATCCCACATGAGCTACGATAATCCTCCGCCGTACCCCGGCCCGGGCCCGACCGCCCCGTACCCGCCCTATGCACAGCAGCCGGGGGGCCCTCCCGGCCCCTACCCCGGCTACCCCCCCGGGCCCTACCAGCCTGGCCAGCCGGGCTACCAAGGATATCCCCAGTACGGGTGGCAGAACACTCCTCCACCACCTCCAGGACCGGTGTACGCAGATGGGCCGAAAAACACAGGTACGGCCGAGCGGCCGCGGCGCGGTGTTGGGGCCCCTGTTTGCCTCACATGAGTGCATGCTGACCTTGGAGTAATGTGTTCACCAGGCCCTAATGGGCTTGGAGGAGATGGAGACTTGTTTGAAGTAGCAGTTTTGTTTACAGCTCGTTTCCCTGCTTTGTTTTGCTGTAGTGTCTCTTGCAGTTCTCTCTCTCCGGCTGTTGGAGAATACTGCTGAACATCCTTAGTGCTGATCCCTCAAGGGAGTCCTTGTGCTGAGGTTGTTACACAGGCTTTAGATTTGCCACAACTCTCATTCCACCCGTCTCTTGGTTGATAAGTTTCAGCCAAAGGCTGCACAGTTAAAGCTTATAATATTCCAATGTACAATTCGTGCTGCATTAATGGGTCTCGGTTTTCTTGAGCCCATCAGTATCTGTCCAAGGGATCTACTCCTTCCTGGGCATTTTGGTTTTTTCTGAGGTTATTACCATTCTGTGGAAAATTTCTGGGGAAGGGAGGGAGGAGGGTGCACCTTCCCTTGGCAGCTGGCTGGTCCATCTGTGTGCCACGTCCCTCAATATGGCACATCGGTATGCTCTGGCACCCACAGCTCTCCTGGGGCTCACTGCAGTGCTTGCTGCAGGCTCAGATTGTCAGAGCAGAGGCAGAAAAGATGATTAAGGGACCAGAGCTTCTCCTCCTTTGAGAAGAAGCTGGGAGAGGTGGGACTGTTCAGTGGGTTTGAACAGTCTGGTGTGGGTCTGTCGGGAGCACCCAAATTTAAGCAGTGAGCAAGGGCAAATCATGAGTTCAGCTTCCTCTGTAACAGTGAGAACCCTGCCTTTGTGGAGGAGGCAGAAGCATGGTGATGCTTCCCACCACTTCCACCACATGGACTCAAAGTGTAATCAGGGTTTTTCCTGGAGTCTTGGGGTGGCTATGAGATGTTTCTTAGTACTGGGCAGGGGAAAACTCCTCTTCTCCAGTGCTGGACATCTTTGGTTGGTGCCAGGGTTGCTTTGCTGCTGTAGCCACACAAAAGGATGTGCTGGCAGAGGCTGAAGGGAGGCAGGGGCTGTGGCTTTGAGACAGTTCTGCTGCCTTGGAAGCTTGAAGGATCTCATATCAAACTGGTTCAGGGAACTGATGGCACTGAGTGTCCTCTGCTCTGCTCACAAACCTGTGGACCAGCACAAAGAATAGCCTGGGAAATTGGAGAGGGCAAGAAGCAAAGTGTTTGAGTGCCTTTTTCTGAGAGCCCGGGCTTGTTCTGCAGGAGGTTTGATTTTGTTAAGCCTAAGCTAACACAGCTTCATCTCTGCAGAAGCAGCACTCTAACCCATGAATCAAAAACCTTCTGGTAAGTCTTGTCCTTGCACTGCCTTCCTGCAGCTGCAGGTGGCCTCTGAACCCACCTTGGGAGCCTCTAATTTGCTCCACTTTTGCTGAAGTGGATGTAAAAAAGTGATAGAATTACAGAATGGTTTGAGTTGGAAGGAACTTAAAGATCAGCCAGTTCCAACCCCCTGCCGTGGGCAGGGACACCTTCCACTATCCCAGGTTGCTCCCAGCCCCATCCAGCCTGGCCTTGAACCCTTCCAGGGATCCAGGGGCAGCCACAGCTTCTCTGGGCAGCCTGTGCCAGGGCCTCCTCACCCTCACAGGGAAGAATTTCTTCCCAATATCCCATCCTACCCTGCCTCCAAGTCCTCCCCAGGGCTGCTTTCCATCCATTCTCCACCCAGCCTGTGTCTGTGCTTGGGATTGCCCCAGCCCTGGTGCAGGAGCTTCTGCTTGGCCCAGCTGGACTTCACAAGGGTCGTATGCCCCCACCTCTTCAGCCTTTCCAGGTCCCTCTGGACCCCACACATTTATTATAAACACACTTATTAATGTCTGCAGAGTGAAGTCAGGGCTATAATTTTGCATTTGTCTGCAAAAGCTTTCTTTTTCATCACTCTCCTTCTGTTAAATGCCCCTTTTTTTCTCCCCTTGCTCCTCTTTGGCCAGTCTGTCAAACTGGAACCTGATCTTTGTCCTCTGACACTGTAAAAGAGCTTTCAAAGGGGCTTTGTTTAAGAACCCCAGGAGTGTCTAATTTAGAGTGGATGCCTCTAAAACAGCTAATTCTTTATAAATCTGTTACACTAATGCTGCGTATCTGTTGGTGTGGCTGAACTTCTAATAGAAAACATTGACATCTAAATTTAATCAAGTCATTGCAGACAGCCTAGCTGGTCTAGGGTGATTTCGTGTGGCTTGTCAGTTCCTGTGGTGTTCCCAAACAATTATCTGGGAAGAGCTCCTGTGTGGATGCTTTCCTTTCAGGGCGGATGTTTTGCTCTTCTAAATGACTTTGTTTAATCTAATGTATTAAGCTACTCCAAGTAGTACATTAGTATTTCTGAGCAAATGTGTGTCCACAGTGAAAGCTAGGAAATTTGCTATGCTTTAAATTTTATGCTTTATGTTATTTTACTGTGTGGGCAAACTGCAGAGCGGGCTCTTATGTTGTAGATCGTAGCCAATGTGCTAATGCTAATGTGTGGAAGTAATTATGTATCATATTTTGGTCTTGAGTGGATCACACAGATGGAAATAATTGCTGTTGAGCTCTCAGAATCTGATGGTAAAGTAGCATTTTATGGTGATGGTGTTTTTTCATCTTAATTTCTAGCCTGTCAGGAATAGCTATGGATGTAGCCTGTCCAACTGGCCCTTGGAGAAGTAAAAAAACCTCACGTGCCCCACTCTCTGTATTAAAGCTGCATCTGAGATGTAACAGGGAAGCAGCTTAACCTGAGTGCTGGCAAGGGTAGGAAAGAAAGCTCTTGCTGTTCAGTGAGCAATGACTGCAACAAACAGATGAGAAAGAGAAGATGTCCCCACCTTTTCAAGATGCCACTGAACAGGGAGACAAACCTAAAGGCTTGTTGGAGGCAGCTGCAGTCCAGAGCAGCTCTGAACAAGGAGAACACGTGTGTTCCCCTCTGGACTGTCTGTGCAGGATTAGCCAGCCACGAGGACGTCTGGGGTGCAGAAATCAGCCTGTGGTTATGTGTTCAGACTTAGTGGTGGTGGCCATATGACTGCCATGTGGGACAGGGAGGCTGCAGCTGGTCCCAGTGTTCCTTGGCCCCTTCTCCCAGAGGGGTTGGAGTACAAGCTTGCACCCCCTCAGAGTCACCCCAGCCACCTCAGGGCTCGAAAGACCTCGAAGCATGTTTTTTCTCCACGTGGAGGAGCAGCAAGCTGCAGACTCGCTGGTGGCTTGCTGAGGTGGCACAGAAGCCCTCATGGTTTTGGTTTTTTGGACGGATGGCTTTTAGGCTTGACCAGCTTACTGATACCAAAGTCTCCAAAGAAACCCCACGTCTCACATCTTGCAAGGGCTGGCAGCTGGCTTGGCTGTTGTTCATTAGAAATCGACCTTTGCCTTTAGATTTGATAATGTGTATGCTGAGCCTGAGGGACGTTATCCTCAAGGGTGTCTGATTCAGCTTCCCAGCGCTGGGAATTGATCTCTGTGTGCAGTTTTCCTGCTGCAGAGGCTGAGGGCTGACTCCGTGTCTGTCCACACGAAGCCCGTGCGGGTGTGAGTTCCTGGAATGGGGGAGAGACGTGCCACACAGTGCTTGGTGTGGCTGGAGGGAACCTGTCTGCACCAGAACAAAGCTGGGAAACACACAGCTTTAGGAATGTTGTTCCTGTGTGCAGCATTGTGTAGGGAGCAGGTTCTTCTTTACAGCAGGGGCTTGCTTAGGAGGAAGAAAATATCTCATTCCAGAAAATATCTTACTTCCCCACCAGTATTTTCATTATTTGTTATCAACTGGCGTAAGGAAACCTCAGTAACTGCTGACTGGTCAGCTGGTACTTTCTTGTCTGTGTAAATTGGAGGTGAAATGTAATGCAGCTGATAATGGTATGCTTTAAAAAGAAGTGGAATGAGCCAAAGTACGAAGTGGAATGAGCCAAAGTACGAAGTGGCATACTCATTTTAAAAGCAGAAGCTGATGTTAGCAATTTGACCAGCTTAATTTCTACCCCCTCCTCCCTGTTGATACGTGCCAAAGTAATGGATGAGGCTGTTCCATGCTGTGCCAAAGGGAACCAGGCTCTGTCAGCAGGCACTGAAAGCAAACAGAGCTCGGTATTGCATCTCAGCCGCTGTACATGCAGGGTGGAAATCTTATTTCTGGGAGTTGATTACTTGTAGCAAAGCTGGCTGTGATAAGAGTAGTAGTCACAGTGATGCTGTCTGCCTCCCAGTGTTTGTCCAGCTGCAGAATGAGCAGGTCACCTAGATACAGGCACTGCCTGCTGCTGGAGAGGGGGGTGGATTTTCCTCTTTACCTGTCTCTCTGTGGAAAGGAGGGGATCAGAATCGTTCTGGCAAGGCTCTCCAGTGCCTTTCAGTGGTTCCCCCCCTTGCTTCCCAAACCACGTGGAGGTGAGCCTTCCCCAGCAGGAGTTAATTTGGAGGACAGGCTTTCTCTCTCTGTCTGTTGACCCTTCGTAGGTAGTCTGTCAGAGCATTTAGTTTAACTGTTCCTGTACCTTCAGGAGCTGCAACTCCAGATGCTGGAGTCCTGCCAAAACAAAAAAAAAGTCTTACTTGGCAGTTGTCCTCTTATCTGCTTCTCATTCTTTAGTGTGCTTTAAAACCCAGTGTTCTCTCCTCCAGGAGTGCTGTATCATCCCTCCCTCTGTCCCTGGCTGCACAAACAGCGAGGGCTGTTGGCTGGCAGACAGTGCAGTCCTGGGGCTGCTGTCTCACCTCACCTTCACTGCTTTCCACCCTCGAGGAGGGAGTAATCTGATAAAAACCTGATGCAAAGAAAATTATTCCCAGTTCGGGTCCGGTGTCTGAAAACAGGCCAAGGCTGGCTCCACTCTGAGCTGGGTTTAAGGAGGCTGCTGTTCCAGTCCTTGTCAGCTGGGCACCAGGCTGGGTGAGGAGCAAATCGTGCTCAGCCTTTTCCCAGCCCTGCACAGGCTGTGGTGCTTGGCCCCGTGGGGCTGCACCAGGAGGATCTCACTGGGGCACATTCCCTTTGCTTTAAACTGGGCTTTGTCCCTCCTCCTGTCAGTCACCCAGAACAGCTTGCAAGACCCTTGTGAGGTGGAGTTTGTGCTGTGTAAATCCCTCCAAACCAGGCCTTGTTTAAATCTAGGACTGATGCTGATTTTCAGTGTAAGCACTGACACAGGCTGAGGACTGTGCTGTTCTTAGCCCTGCAGCTGGCCAGGTTAAAAACATCTCCTTGCTTTAACAGTAAATTAAGATTTTACTGATTTAAAAAAATGTTGGGGGAGGTTCTCAAGATCTGTAGTTTTGGGAGATCTCTCATCTGTTGTAGTCTAGAAGCAGGCTGAAGGGTCTGATGCCCTGAATCATTGTACATTTGAGCTGAGGGAAAGGTTGTTTCTCATATGACATGTCTCCTGTACACTTTCTAACCTGTGTGCTGGGGTTTATAGTGCTTTGGAGAGTTGGCTGATGCCTGCTGAGGTCCTGCAGAGACCTGAGTACTCTCCAGAAGGTGTGCTGACTCCTGTAAGGAGTGCTTGTAGCCTTGCCTTTTAGAGACATCGAATCCTTCCCAGGCACATTGATACACCATAAATGCTGAATAGTATCACTTCCATTATCTCAAGGACCTCTTAATCCCATCCCTGTGTGTTCAGGTGGGGAAACAACATCTTTTCCAGCCCTGAGCTCAGCTGCAAGAAAATCTCCTGTGTGGTTCCTGCTGAGCCCTCACCCGTGCCTGGCGCCCGGGCTGCTGGGTGAGAGGGGAACAGCGCTGGCTCTGGAAAGTGCTCGCTTGGCTCGCCTGCACTGTGATTTCCCTGAAACGTGTGGCCTGTTCAGCTTCCTGAAAGCTGAGACAGCTCTCTAGGGTGAGCGTCAGAGCTGCTCAGACTTACGGGAACAGAAAGGCAGGAATTTTCCGAACCTGCCGAACCCAGGCGTGTGGCCATGGAAGAGAGCAGGTCTGATACCTGCGTGAGTGGTTGTAGATCAGTTGTTTCTGCTTGAGCCCAGGCTGAAATCTGGGCTGGGTCAGCAGTGGCTGCCTGGTGGCAGAGGGGATTTGCAGGTGGAGCTGCCTGCGCTCTGTGGTGTTTTCATTCTGTGGCACTTGGTGGCTCTGGCAGTAGCCATTTGTGTTTGGAGCTGGGAGTTGGGAAACTTGTTCTGAGCATTTTGAAGCTTTGGAAGATTTTTGCTTGGAAGTGGGCTATTGAGTTTCCATCTGGCTCTGGTATCTGTTTCAGGAGTGTACTGAGGTATTTCCTGAAATCTGAGTGTGGTGCTGGTAGAGACTGCACACAGTGAAAGCCTCGGGGCAGGAAGGAGTTGGGGGGCTGGGAAATAACAGGCCTGAAGCTGTTTGGCATGAGCAAATACCCCCAGAGAGGAGAAAGAACAATTAAACACCCTCCTTGCCAAGGGAGTTAGATCTCATCTGTGCCCAGGCTGTGCCCTGGAGGCCTGGTGCACAGAGCAGCTTTGGTGGCAGCTCGTACGAAAGTTTAGTCGCTGTTCCCCAGTCCTGCAATCTCTTCTTCTGCACTTGCTGCCTGTGTGGGGTTTATTTCAGGAGAAGTGGATGTCTGGGAGGCCACGGCTGGGTGTTCCTTCCTCTTGCAGCTCTGGGTCTGCAGATCCTCTAAGAGGGGCTCGGGGATATTTGATTTCCTGTCACTTCTGCATCCCTTGGATGCACTTGTGCCGACGACTTTCCCTTCTCTGGCCTCCATCCTGAACAGAAAAGCTTTCCAAGGACCTGGGTGAGAATGGTTTGAAGGTAAAAGCAGGTGCACGGGCTGACCTGACTTAGCAATCTGCCGTGGGCAGCACAAAATCATTCTAAAGGGTGGCGAGCAGTTTTAAGCAAGACTTCTTGCTCGCTGAAGAAGTGAAAACAAAGCTCTTGGTGCAGAAGTGGCTTGTGATAAAACCCACTTAATTGACAAGTGGGAAGAGGCTTATGGGTCCCTTCTCTGCTGTGCCCTCCCTCCCAAATGAGACTCTGGTATTAACTGATGCTCCTGCTCTGACCAGCTGTTACCATGGCAAACAGCCATCCTGAGACCACGGGAAGGATTTGGGGGCTGCAGCAGCAGTGATTGGTAAACTGTTTACTGCTGCTTTCTCTCACGTGCCCCAGGCCTTGCCTCATAGCCAGGAGAGCAGGTGAGGGGTCTGTGCTGGCACACAGCCAGGCTAAAGGAGAGAAAACATCAGGGCAGTGGGATTTGAGCCCTTCCACCTTAAGAGGGTGCTGGGTGCTGGGCTGTGCTCTCCACTCCTGCTCCCCAGGCACTGAGCCTGCCCCTTGCTGCCTTCTCTGTGCCTGGATGTCATTCCTGTCATACCTGAGCTACCCAGGCAAGGGCCTGGCCCCTGCGATGTGCAGCAGGACTTCTGGGAGAGTTTATGGAGCTCAGGGGCTCTCAGGCACCATCACTACCCTCACGTAGGTAAGGTGGTGCCTTGGCAGTGATGTCTGTGCATGGACCCCAGAGGATAGAGTTATTCTTGTGCTGCAGTCCTTGTAGACCCAGTAAAGCACTGCAATAAGGGGCATTGCAGTCTAAGGTCACAGTTTTAATTTATGCCAAACCGGGTGAAAAGTACAGCTCCTTCCTTTCCCTCGTGCAGCTAATGATTAACGTATCAATTAGGTATGAGAAGAAACAAAATGTGTATGCTTAAGATAAAGTAGGCTGTACATGAAATAAGAAGGTATTGTAGTATTTGTTTTAAAAACAACGTGGGAGTTATTTGCACTGGTTTGTGCAGGCCACTGCTGTGTGATTACAGGGAGTGATACCGTTTTCGGGGTAAGCATGATTCATTGTGCTCTTTAAGGCTGATTAGGAGGTGGGAAGGTCTCTCAGTTTATACCTTCTCCCATCCTGTTTCAGAAAAAAACAATGAAACCACCAAAACTGGAGCCTAGAACTGAATGCTGTCTAGTGCCTCCAAGAGAAACCACCCTTGTTTCTCTTCTTTTTGGGATCACCAGGCTTCTGCTCGTAGTGGCGAGGACCCTTTGTGCTGTAGGAGGTGGTTGGAGTGCCCAACCTTGGCCAAAAGAGAGGCACAGGGCAGCTGATGAGGTCCCCAACAGGGCTCACCACAGAAAACTGGGTGGCTTTAGCTTGGAGGCACTCAGGCACTGAGGAATCTTACAAAAGCCGCGATTCCCTTCACTGGCAGATTTTGGGTTGGGTTTTGTTGGCAAAGGTATCCTGGTAGAAAACCTGATGTCTGTCAGTGGAGTCCTGCTGGCTGCAGTCAGTTGGGAAGCTGTGGTGGGACTTGCATCAGTAATGGGCTGTGCAAGACTTCCCAACTAAATGCTTTTAGGAGGTTTGGATACGGTGTGACACTGCATTTGTGCAGCACCACTGGATGGGCTGGGAGGAGTGGGTGAAGCTGCTACCACGTGCTCTTGATGTCCTCTGGTACTTGTGTGACTCTGTTAGTGCCCTGAAGCCAACGTTCAGGTGTCCAAAATGAGCAGGTTGGTGTAGGGTGTCTCCAGCTCAGTGAGAGGCTGGGCTGGGAGCAGTTCATCCAGCCTGTCTTGGAGCTGGTTTGCAGCTTGCGTGCTTTGGTAGCTGTAGCTGAACAGCTGACCATCCTCCAGCTGTCCTGCTCCTCTCCTGTCCTCTGCAAGCCCCACACCCAGATCAGAAAAGCTGTTTAGCATTAATGCTGTGTATCTGTGGTTAAAATCTCTCTGGAGATTTGTGCGGTGACAGCGACAAAGCTGCAATTCCTGAAGCATCGATGGGGCTTCAAAGAAAGCTTCACAAACTGAGTGAGGGGTGGCTGTCTCTCTTTAGAGCATTGCCCAGATGCTCTCCGAGTGTGGAAGTTTCCAGTGTTGATGGTGTGCACACCCAGACTGCAGCAGTGGTTGCTCCAGCTCCTGTGAGCTGGCAGAGGAGGCAGAGCTGCCCTCGAGACTGGCTCTCCTTGGAGAGGAGCTCTGCAGTGGAAGGCAGCACCTTCTCAAATGTGTATTTCAGGTGTTGTCTTTGGGGCATTCCTTGGACTTGGAAGGTGAGTGGGTTTGTTAAAGTACCACAGCCACCTGCCATGGGGGAAAACTACAGCTTTTTTTCGGAGGGTTTCTGCAGAAAGGTGCTTTTGGCACAATGTGCTGCTGGTTTAAATGGCTCTCAGCTTTTAGCAGAAGTGAGGGAACAAACATGTTAGAAACAAACATTTGTTTCTAACAAAAAGGCTCACCCTAAACCCGTGGTGAGTCCTGGCGTGGCTGCTGTCCCTTGCCCTGTCCCAGTCCTGTCCCCAGCTGTTAGTGGGCAGCTGTGCCTGTCCTTTGGCCGGCTCTGGGCAGTCCCTTCCAGCACAAGCCACAGCAGCAGTGCTGGAGGGACAGGGACAGGGACAGGGATGATGCCCACGGACACTGTGACCCACTTGTGGGGAGAGGCAGCGTCCAACACGAGTCAGCTGAGCAGCTGTGGTGAGAGCTCTCGGCTCCCTGTGCACAGACCCGAGCTTGGGAAAGCCATTTCGTTTAATATTTCAGCAGGAGTTTCATAACAGCACTTTGTTCATGCCTTGAACATGGTTTTGTCGGCGTGTCCCTGACACTTGGCTGTCGCTTGAAACTTCTAATGGATTAATCATAAATACTTCAGGCAAACGCTTCTTGCATCCCTGCAGTCCTGCACAGCAGATTGTAACTGGCAAGGGGCAGCCTCCTTCTGCTGTGTGGATCTGGATGTCTCAGGGCACTGGGGCTTTCAGTTTTGGAGATGGCAGCGCTGTGGCAGCAGCCACCCAGCTCCCCATGGATCAGAGGTGGGACAGCTTGAACGGCAGCCTGGCAGCTGGTTGGAAGCCAGGGCTGTGTCAGGGCTCCAGCACAGGGGTGTCACCATTTGCACAGGACTCTTGGAGCATTTGGTGTGTGTTTTGCCTCCGTTGATTGTAACAGGACCTTCTTAGGGTGAACAAACGCACCGAAGAGCTGCTTTTTTAGAGCTCCTGGATCTTCCAGGAAAAAAAAGGCCAGACCAAGCCCCTGGGTCACCTCTCCATGGAGAACAGGCAGTGGACAGAGCTGCTGACACACTGCTGTCTAAGGTCAGGGCTCACAAGCCTCCGTGTTCTTTGCAAGTCTTCCAGGCGTGGCTTTGAGTGCACGTTTAGGGCTGTGGGCAGAGAGGGCCTGACCAAAGTCCTGTCTGCCACGGGACATATTCCACTTGGGATAGGATGGGATGGGTCTGTTGTCCACCCTTTCAGAGGGATGAAAGGGGCAGCCAGGGCACCAGGCTCACAAGTCGTGGACCTTGTTCTGCGCTCCTTGCAGGAGTGGCAGGGGCTGGCCCTGGGCACAGCCCTGCCCTGGGCTCTGGGCAGGAGGTCGTGCAGCCTCCCCCTGGCAGCAGCACAGGGAGCCAGGTTTCCATCGGTTCCTGCTCTGCTGCTGCTGGGAGGTGCCAGCCTGGGCTCCGCAGGGGCGGGCAGGGACAGCAGCTCCTGAGGGAGGAGAGTGTGTGGCACCTCTCCTGCTCCAGCACAGCCTGTCACAGCGCTGCCACCTCCTCCTGGGGCTGAAGGGAGAAGGGTGGCTCCATCCTGACATTCCTGGGGCACGGGCTGCAAGCGCTGTGGCTGAATGGTCGGGGGGAAAGGGGACAGCAGTGCTGAGCTGGTGCCGTGCAGGGGCTCCCCTGGAGCTGGGCTGTGCCTGGGCAGAGGAGGCCTCTTCTCCCTTATTCCCCTTGATGAGAGGGAGATTTCCTGGGGCTCGGGCACAGGCTGTCCCCCAGCACAGAAATTTGGGGGGTACTGGACTCCCCCTCTCTGCCTCACTTGGTGGTGTCAGGGTTTTGGCATCGTGTAAGCTGGAGCACATCCTCTGCCTGTTGAAGTAGTGACTGGGGAACGGTTTCCTGAGCACAAACAAGCCCGTGGGAGGGCCAGGCTGATGCCATGAGGAGGAACCAAAGATAAGCTGCTCCTCTGTCCTAATGGGCCTCAGGACCTGGCACAAAGAGCAGGCAGCACACTGGCCTCAAGTAGGAGACCCTGCCTGGAGAGCTCCACCCAAAGCTGGGGCTCCCTCCTGTGTGCTCAAGCGGGTGGCAGGGTGCAGTAAATGCCAGCAGGCTGCCAGGAGCCTCTGGGCAGAGGTGGTTTCTGTCCATGAGGTGATACCTGGAGCGTCCTGGCACCTGCCCCTTGGCCAGGGAGGTGTCACTGCACTGCCACCTCCTAGCCTGTGCCTCGGGTGCTGAGCTGGCAGAACTGGGAGTCCCCTCAGGTGCAGGAGGGACACAGAGCTGGAGCAGGGGCTGGTCCCTGCCCTGTCACCCTGGGGAAGGAGGCAGTTCTATGTGTGGTAGGGCTGGAGCAATATTGGGGAACAGCTCCTCATTCAAGCGTGCTGAACAGTGCCAGTCCAAAGAGCCAGGCTGCAGACGTGCTGGAAGCTGGCACCTCCTGGAAAGCCGACCTGGGGGCCGGGCCACGCCTGGCTCTTGTCCCCTTCCGCGCGTGTTGTGACCGTGCCCGGCGGTGCCGCTGCCCCGTGACTCACCAGCCGCTCTGTGCCCGCAGTGTACGTCGTGGAGGAGCGGCGGAGGGACGACACGGGCGAGAGCGCCTGCCTGACGGCGTGCTGGACCGCGCTCTGCTGCTGCTGCCTCTGGGACATGCTGACCTGACGCCGCTGCCGCCCCGCCGCTCACCGAGTGCTATGCAGGCTCCCCACTCCTGTCCCGACTTCTTTCTGTTACTGTAATCAACGCTCTGCTTTGCACAGCCAAGAGTTCCCGTCTGTCCGTCCTAGCGCCTTGTCGGGGTGGGGGGTGCACTCCTTTATTTTAGTAAAGGAAGGAAAAAAAAAAATCCCTTTTTAACATTTCTAAGACTTTTGTTGTAACTTTGAAGAATGTGCTAATGGTGTATTTCAGCCAAAGGCATTCTGATGAAATGTATATTTACCAGTTGAGATTTTCCTAGCCCTAGAGACGAAGACGTACGCAATAATTAAAGCCAACAGTTGATTTTCTTCACTAGGTCCCGGCTGTTTCAGTAAATCTGTCTGCAGGGTGGGCACTGACTCTGTAGGTGGGAGTCCTTGGTTTGGCACCTCCAACACCCTCATCCCACACGGGGCAGCACAGTCGGGTTTTTATCCTTATTTTTTTTCCCTTCTGGCATCAGGGCCCTCTCCAGCAGCTCCTGGGACAGCAGAGCTGGGAGAAGCACAGGCTGAGCTGCTGTGTGTGTGCACCAACAGCTCCTGGGGCAGGGCTGGTCCCAAGCTGTGATCCATCATCCCGTGCTGCAGAGCAGAGGCTTGCGGGAGGTAAATTAATGGGTAAGAAGAGAAAAGCCATGGATTAATCTAGCGCTGAGGATTTAGAGCTGAAGCTGTTCCATGGCACGCCTGGCTAGAAAAGGGATAAAAAGCTTTTGTTTGCAGGAAAGTGGGGAAAACCTGCTGCTGGTTCCATGGGGGGTGTGTCCCACCCTGCTGCTCCCCCAGCCTTGGGAGCAAAGCCCACCCTGGGTTCCTGACACACACCGGCTTTGCGTGGCGCTGCCTGGAGAGCACCCAGGGATCTCGGATTTCACCTGCTGTCCCGTGGTTGTGCAGCCCCAGTGCTCTGTACAGCTCCACTCTGGGCTCAGCAGTGCACTTTGGGGATCTGGTTTGGGGTGATGCGTTTGGGGTTGATGAGAGTCCCATGCAATCCCCTGTCCCCAGGAGCCTTCTGCTGGTGGCTGCCCCTCTGCAGCTGTAAGCTCAGGTCTGTGACCTGGTTCACAGAGATCCCTGCCCTGGGAATGGGCACTGTCATCGTCACTTGTCACCCCCCTGGCAGCTGTGAGGAATCAGGAGTGGAGTCCCTGGCTCACCCTCCTTGGTAGGGGGAAGGAAGCGGGTTGGGAGCTTGGGGGCAGCGAAGGGCCAGCCCAGAGTGTGACAGCGCCCGTGTGCCTGTGCGATGACAGCCCGGGGGAGGGCGGCAGCCGGAGCTGGAAACTCCCGGCTCCGAGATCCCGGGAGCCTCTGGAAGGCGCTGGGGAGAGCGGCGGGGCCGGGCCGCTGCGCTGCCCACAACGGCCCCACGGTGGCGCCGTCCGGCCGCGCACCGCCGGCCCTGCCGGGACAGCGGGAACGGAGCGGGACAGCGGGAATGGGCCGCGACAGCGGGAATGGACCGGGGCAGAGAGAATGGACCGGGACAGAGGGAACAGAGTGGGACAGGGGGAACAGACCGGGACAGCGGGAAGGGACCGGGACAGTGGGAATGGACCGGGACAGCGGGAACGGAGCGGGACAGCGGGAATGGGCCGCGACAGCGGGAATGGACCGGGGCAGAGAGAATGGACCGGGACAGAGGGAACAGAGTGGGACAGGGGGAACAGACCGGGACAGCGGGAAGGGACCGGGACAGTGGGAATGGACCGGGACAGCGGGAACAGACTGGGACAGCGGGAATGGACCGAAACGGAGTGGGACAGTGGAAATGGAACGGGACAGCGGGAATGGACCGGGAGAGAGGGAACGGAGCAGGAACNGGGAATGGAGCCGGACAGAGGGAATGGACCGGGACAGGGGGAACGGAGCGAGACAGAAGGAAAGGACCGGGAATGGACCGGGACAGCGGGAACGGACCGGGACAGTGGGAATGGAGCGGGACAGTGGGAATGGACTGGGACAGAAAGAATGGACCGGGACAGCGGGAACGGAGCGGGACAGCGGGAATGGGCCGCGACAGCGGGAATGGACCGGGGCAGAGAGAATGGACCGGGACAGAGGGAACAGAGTGGGACAGGGGGAACAGACCGGGACAGCGGGAAGGGACCGGGACAGTGGGAATGGACCGGGACAGCGGGAACAGACTGGGACAGCGGGAATGGACCGAAACGGAGTGGGACAGTGGAAATGGAACGGGACAGCGGGAATGGACCGGGAGAGAGGGAAGGGAGCGGGAACGGACCGGGACAGAGGGAACGGAGCGGAACAATGGGAATGGACCGGGACAGAGGGAACGGAGCGGAACAATGGGAATGGACCGGGACAGCGGGACTGGAGCAAGATAGAGGGAACAGAGCGGGACAGAGGGAATGACCCGAGGAAGTAATAATGACCCGGGACAGCAGGAATGACCTCCTGGCACGGGCTGGCTGGGCCTGAGCCGGTTACCATGCCCCGGGCCTGTGCCTGTGTCCATGTCCATGGAGGTGTCTGAGCCTGTGCCAGCCCTGCCCACCTCCCTCTTCCCTCACCACCTCTCCCTAGCAGCAGGCAGTGGGTGTCCACAGGACGAGGGTACAGCAGGGATTCCCTGCAGGCCCCTCACCCCAACTCCTCCCACCACCCCATTTCTCCATCACACCTGCGCAGGGAGAGCAGCCAGAGCCACGAGCTGTGTGCCACAGCAGTGTTTTATTGAGGGGGTGGGGTGGGAGGTCAGGCAATGGGGATCAGCCCAGAGCACCCAGGGGTGCCACTACTGCGCTCTGCGGGCCATCAGCATCTCCCGGATATTGTCTTCTGCTTCCTTCACGCTCCGCTCCAGGTACGACTTCTTCTGCTGCAAGGCAGAAACCAGAGGAAAGTCAGGATCCCCCCAGCCCTGCCAGCACACGCCTGGGTACCAGGGCCCAAAGCCACCCAGGCAGGTTAATGTTTATGCAGACTTTGAATTTTGTACCCCTGAACCTTTCTCAGAGCTCCCGGGGCTGTTGCAACAGCGGCACTGCAAAAAGCGGGAGCCACGAACCTCAGCGAGGAAGGAAATCAAATCAGATCCTATAACTCTTGGAGCCTAGAGAGGGACTGACATGCCAAGGCCTCCTAATGGAGACACAGCAAAACCCTCTCCTTGGGCGCAAAAGGTTCTTTTTCCCAGCTGGGCCATTTTCTAACCCTATATCCTCCTTTCTATCAGAAATTCCCTGGCATCATCACCAAATACGTGTTTCCTTAATCATCTGTAATTAGGCTGGGCTTGGCAGGGAAGCAGCCCCAAGCCGTGCATCCCAAGATAGGAATTCAGCATGCAGCGTTTTTTCCTGCTAGTCTGGGTGCTCCTCTGTGGCTGGAAAAATCAGCGCTTGGCTCTTTTGACTATTTTCTCTGGGTTTCCAAACAACAGACACAACAGTGTCCTCCGGTGTTGCTGTGAGCACAGGCTCCCGTGCTGCCCATGTAGAGCCCTGCTCTGGGCCATGCCAGCTCCCAATAAGCACTGGCAGGATTGCTACTGAATTCCTGGAGTCCAGCCCTCAGCCCAGAGCATCCTGCCAGAGGCTCTACCAGTCACCTTCCCACTGCCAGGAGCCCAGTATAGCAGCAGTGGCCCCCAAAGCCCACCCAAACCAAGGACAGGTGAAGGGCAAGAGCTGCTAATGCTGCCCTGAGAGCCTCACTCTGACTTCTGTGAGCCCACAGGACTTGTAAAGCTGAATATCCACTAGCCCATGGAGCAGTCCTGCTGCCACCACTGCCTCTCTGTCCCCTTGCTGTGGCACAGCTGCACACTCAGCTGGCATGCCCATGCCATGAGGACATCTCTCCCAGCCCTGCTTCTAAAAGCTGAAGGGTTTGTATTTAAATACTAAAGGCTGCTCCTGACAGCCAGGGCCCGGGTTATTGTCCTTCTCATGGTCCCCAGGCACGTGGGGTCCCTTTCGATTACAGGAACTGCTTTTGAGGAAACCACAGGGAGAAGAAGAGCAGCCACAGGTTCCCACTGCCAGTGACTCAGTGACACACGAGCAGGACTCTGTCACCGCTGCGCTGTCCCCACACTGCCTGCACAGACGTCGAGGGATTTCACACACAGGGAACTGACTCTGAGTGCAGCAAGAGGAGACAGGCCCAAAAAACCCTTGTGGCTCTGAGCTTCACCTCGCTCTGCTGACCACAGGAGAGTGGCAGCAGAAGAGCTGATTTCTAGGGGGTCATTTTTTACTAAAGCTTTTTCTCGACACCATTAAATTAGTGCATGAAATGGTCCTGCCCTCCTGTCCTTTCCCCTGCCCATCTCCTGCTCCCACCAGGCAGCAGGAGACAGTTCCAGAGAGCAGCTCTTCACAGGGAGGCAGGACTCTCTTCCAGCGGGACTGGGAGAGCCCAGGAGCTGGCAGGCTGCAGCCATGGCTCCATGTTCCTCTCAGTTGAATTTCAGACATCCCATCAGGAAGCCTTGCTGGTGCCCGTGTGGGCCCCACTTCCATGAGGACAAGGGACCCTGACACAGCAGAGGAGCATCCACCTGGCCCACGTGGACCCACAGTGCCCACCCCTGCACAGTGACGTGCTCTGCCCTCCCCATGCAAAGGGCCTGGGTTTAATGCCATTTCTGCACTTAAGCAGCACCTGCAGCCCCAGGCAGGGCAGGATTCAGGGAATTTTTCTTTCCCTCAACCACTCCCCTTGGTCACCTAGTTTTTGAGGCACAAGAATCTGGGCTGGTCTCAGTACTTTTACTCCCTCCCAGCAGCAGTTTCCAGGGAGTCCCATCCCTGGGCTCCAGGAGCATCCTTTGAGCATCAAGGGGAGCCCTGCACCCGCAGCTGGGGGGCTGCAAACTCCCCGAGCTGTGCTGCAGCCAGGCAGTGCCGGAGCCAGCACAGGGGCTGGCTTCCACTCCAGCCCACAGCCCGGATCACGGGCGAGCGAGGAGCAGACGGGCGCCACATTTTCCGAGACACGTGGCAGAAGCGAGGTGTTTCTTCCCCGGGAAGGGGGAACTGCAGCCCGGGTTCTGCTTCGGTAATCACCGGAGAAGGAGCAGGAGCCTGCGTGCAAACCCCTCCTCGCCGCGATTACCGGGGTCTAGACAGGAAACTCCGTCTCTCCCAGGGAGCAGCGCCGAGCGAGCGGCTGACACACGCTCTGCCTACTCACACCAGAGCCCAGAGACACGACAGCGCAGCTCTGAAGTCATGCTGGAGGCTGTTCCGGTCCAGCCAGACCTGCCAGGCTGGTGGGATCTGTTCCCTGAACACCACCTTGCACCCCAAACCCCACCTCCAGCTTCCAACTCACGGCTTTCATTTGCACTCGCAGCCCTGGTTAACCCTATATCCTCTGAGCCCCTGGTTTGGGCCAGCCTGTGGCTGCTGGGCTTCTCCTCAGCACCCGCTGAGCTGATGCATTTCCCTGGGAAAATGTGTTTGCTGCTCCAGGTGATCATCCTCTGCTACCTGTGCCATGGCAAGTGCAGCCTGTGGGAATTCCCAGGGCAGTGTCAAAACTGCGCTGCTGGTTTTGGTCCCTCGTGAAACCAAAAGTGGCTGCTGCTCTCTGAAGCCTCTGGTTTCACCTCTAGAGCTGTAGCTCCAGTGCTCACCAGTCAGGAGCCCAAGGGGACACAGCAGCAGTCCAAGGGGACGTGGCAGCACACTGGCCCTGCTGGCTTTGGTGGCTGCATGACCTGCAGCTGCTGACCCAGAGCTCCCACTCACTCACCACACCAGTGCCCTAAACAGCTCCTGTGGGCCTCTGCTGGGTGCCCAAGCTGGCCCCAGGTGCCACTGCCTGAGCCACAGAGCTCCAGGGAAGAACAGAAAAAGGAGACTGGCTTTGAGAAGGCAGCAGGGGGAAGTTGCCACATGACACTGAGCTCCCAGAAAAGCCCCAGCTTCCGGCTGACAGGCAGGGCCAGGCTGCCCAGGACGCTGGGCAGTGACCCTGGCGTGCTGCTGTCCCCCCGCAGTCTCGCCAGGAGTGTGGCAAGGCAGTGACAAGGAAACCCGGAGGGCACGACAGGAAGCAGCTGCTGTGTCAGCCAAGGGCTCCAACTGCAGCGAGGGGCCAGTTCCTCCTCCTGGTTCACAACTCCCACAGCCACTTGCTAGAGAATTATTTTACGAAACTCTCTTTGTGGGGTGTTACTGAAACTTATTTCAGAGAAACAGCCTCTGACCAATACTGCCAGGCCCTGCCAGCCCCCGCCATTCCCAAAGGCCAGTGCATTCCCATGACCCAGGCACAGATCACTCACTCAGGGAGGGATGACCCAGGGCTGCAGGTCCCATCAGCACTGGAGAAGCTTCTCCCCCACAGAGCAAGGATGGGGAGCTGGAGGCTGCATGGAAGAGGGCACGTGGGAAGGTAGCAGGATTTGCAGCTACAGGTTTCCAGGTGGACAGCACGCTTCACATGCACTCCAAAACTGAGCCAGCTGACCTGCTCCAGCCCGGGACAGGCTCCTGCATCCTCACTTCTTCCTGCCACAGGCCACCCACCAGTTCTCATCCACTCTCTCCTCTGTGTGGAGACAGAGGTGACAGGGGTGACAGCCCCCTGATCCCCCTCCTGCCCCACACAGAAAGGGCTCTGACACCTGCACTGGGACACAAGATCGACCCACAGCCCCACGAGATCTGGGCCACCTGCAGAACACTGGCAGGGTGCAAACCCACAGAGGATGCCCCCCAAAAGCCAGTGCAGTCAATGCCTCCCAGCCTGCAGTTTCCTAATTCCTTTAAGCTAATACCACTCCCAACAACAGTTCCTTCCCCAGGCAGGAAGGGCTGCAGCACTTGGGAGCAAGACAAACCACAGCCCTGATGATCTGTCTCAAAACGCCCCAAAGGAAGTGTTCTCACCTAAATCTGCTTTCTGGAAACAGAATTGCCATGCTAATAGCTGTCTGGCACAAGGATGGAGGGCAAGAAGATCCCTCCTTGGGCAGCAGAGCCAATCCCACCAGCTGGGCCTCCCAGCACATCCTGGGGGCTCAGAAACTGCACTTTGCACCTCTCCTACCCCTGAGTATACATGTGTCACCAACCTGGCCCATATTCTCCCCAGCTCTCAGGAGCCTTCACCTCCAAGGTTTCCTGCAGCCTTCCTAAAACAGGTGTGTGGGGCAAGGGGTGCACTCGTGTGTGGTTCAGTACAGCTATATAGACTAAAAACACCGCCTCCCACATCATCAGAGGTGCAGCCAAAAATGGGACTGACCACTCAGGCAGCCCCATGCGACAGGCAACGCACATCCATCTCCCAGGAGCCCTTCCCAGGAGGAATGGTGGCTGTACAGCTGACAGCTCCACAGGGAAGGCCCCACCAGCCCCAGCCCTGCCTGCAAAGAGGAGAAGGAAGGGCAGGGCACTGATAGGCAACGGGCCTGGTGGAATGCAAAGCCCACTGCTAGCACCTGTGGGGGGCTGCAGGCAATGGCTTCGGGGGTTCCACCAGCCCCAGCTGCCCCTGTGTTTTGCTGGTGTAGGAAGTGCAGACTCCTGGAAGCACCAGCTTGGCCGGCCCCAGGCAGGGGCTGTGCGGGCAGCACCACGAGCCAGCCCTTGCTGTGCACACTCCTGACCAAGGGGTGCTGGCATGGCCAGCCTGCGCCCTGGCACAGGTGGCTGCAGCCAAACAACGTGGTAGGACTCACCCCAGCCACCACCCTGTTCCTCGGCTCTCCCTTGCCCTTCACTCCCCATCACAAGCAGTGCCTGCTCCCTGACCAACTCCACGCTGTTTGCTTTTGGCAGCAGCTGTGGAAAGACTAGATTGAATGCAAATACAATTACAGCTCACGCCCCAAAGAAGAAAAGGAGCTGTGGTTAGCAGAAGTGGCCCGTGGCCTTTTGACACGGCAGGAAGTCACCTCCTGCTGCAGCCTCCCACCTCGGCTCCCCTTGCATCACGCTGCTGGAGAGGCCAGAGCTTCTCAAGATGACGCACCCGGACCTGGCATTCCTGGCAGATTAAAGAGCCAGCATCCACAGATTCCACAGCAAGAAAAAACTATTAATCAGCTTTTCTTGGATGGGCTTTTGATGATCAAAGCACTGTCTTCCCCCCAGCACTGTGATTCAGCCGCCGCTGCCTTCAGGGAGAGCGGGTTGGCCGCCACCAGCCCTGCGTGTGGCAGGGCCTTGGCTCAAGCCAGTGGTTCAGTGGAACAGGGCACAGCATTCTCACCCACTCCAAGAGCCCAAACAGCCCCGTGCTCCCAGGGGGAACAGACAGGGCAGCCCTGCCCATCCCAACTGCCATACCCTCCCCCCCTTCACAGGTGAGTTGAGTTTCCTGTGTCAAGTCATGGTTTAGCATTCAACATCAACTTTTTGCTCTTCAAATTCCAATTCTCTCACGTCACCTCCGCAAATGAAAGAAAGCTTCAACCTCTGACCTGCAAACACAGATTTGCTTAAGCCCAAACAAAAATGTCTCCATGGAAATTTAAGGATCTAGTATTGGAACATGCCTATTCATTTCAGCCTGTTCTTCTATCTCCCTTTTTTGTTTTTTAAACTGTTTTTCTATGAACTCATTTTACACCCAACTTGTGAGGACAAAACAAGCTGGCAGGTCCCTTCCCAGAGAATACCTCCCTTCCCATGGCTCTCAGCATGCTTGGCTACCAGCCACCAGATTCTGGCATCCCACTCTCACGCTCAGAAGGCTTCCGTTGAGGAACGCTGCAGTCTTCAGGCATGATGCAGTGCCTCAAACAGGAGCCCTGAGACAACTCATCTTGTGACACCACCTCAGCAAACCTGCGGCTAGCCAAGAGCTTCTGTATCCCCCAAAGTTAACTCAAACCATTTCTGGCGTTCCCTGAGGGCTCTGTGGGAAAGTGATCAGCAGATCCCGAGCTCGAGTTGGGAGCACGTGGTTGGCTGGAGAAGGATCTTCCCTGAGAGGACAGCAAACTGTGCTGCCCAGGGACTGGGGGCCGGCAGCAGCAGCCCGAGCTGCCCTCAGTCTTGGGGCCACTGCTGATGTTCAGGGGCTGGCAGTGCCCAAACTCCCTGTGGAGAGCAGCACTCCGAGCCCTGGCACGCACACCCTGGGCAAGCCAAACATTTTGGTCAGGCTAAGCTCATGCAAGATGATGTGCTGACACGTGCTCTGTTTAACGGGATTGCACTTGAAACAGGAAGGAGGTGGACCTGCTGAACAGCACCCAGCTGCTCCTGCTCCAGGAGAAGCCGAAATAGTGGACACCAGCAATGGGGTGGGGTAGGTCTGCAGGCAGCCCTACGCCCTGGTGGGTCCACCCAGCACTGGTCCTCACCCAGCTCAACACTGTGGCACATGTACACACTGGGAATTACCACTCTACAGCAACCACCAAATATTTAGATACACTTCAAGGCTTTCCAAGCAGAGTTATTGCCTCAGGAAGTTGCCCAGAGTTTGCTCAAGAATGAATGAGCTGGAATAGGAAGGGAGCCCAGCTGGTTTCTGACGACAGCTGCTGACAGAAGCGTGATGCCATATACCTAAGAGGAGAAGTGATGATTCAGACCTGTGTGTTTTTCCTCATCTCATCCTTCCACAAGGTAACGGGGACCCGCAGTCACTTCAGAACTACCCGGGTTAAAGTGCAGAAGAGAAAACATCAAGCACACAACTGCATCTGCCAACTCAGGAGAATCCTTAAAAGCACCTGCCTAAAGAACTGCTGGTGCAAATCGTGTACTGATCCTACCACAGCACAACCAGCTGGGCTTCCCCCATCATTACTGAAGCACCTCGAGGAACATACTCTGAAAAAGCTAAGCTGGAAAAGCCCCCATTAACTTCCAGACTCGGTACCTTCAAGAGAAGAGGCAAGGAAAGGGGCAGAAAGCCAGCTTGCCTGCCAGCCTTTCTGCCCAACCCCAGCCCCGTGGCAGCAGCACTTTACAGGGACCCACTGTCCAAGCCACAGGACAGCACTTCCAGCAGAGATGGAGACAGATGCTCTTGGTGAGTGGGAAATGACGGATTATTCCAGTGAACTCCTGCACCCTAGCCTGGTGTGAACTACTACAAAAGCAAGTCGATGAGAACCTTTCAGTAGGTGGCAGCAGAAATGTATTATCAACCCAAAGGATTCCTTTAGGGACACCCCTTCTTGGCACAATTCCCCACTTAGAGCAGTTTCCAGGAGCACATTGCTCCAGGTCAGATACTGTGCCCTAACCAGGTTATGACAGCAGAGTCAGGTCAAACAGAGAACCTGGGGAGGGGAAACTCACCCAGATTCTGAAAACCCCCACGTTCTGTTTCGGCGGAAGCGTCCCTCACCAAACTGCCTCTTGCAAAACATGGTAAGTTCCCTAACCCAGTGCCTCAGTTTCTGTGGTCCCGCAGAGCTGGTGTGGCTCATCGGGATTCCTGCTGGCAGCAGGACTTTTGCAAAACCACACCACACCTTTCAGCTCTTGCAGTCCTGGCCAAACAAGGCCGCTTTTAGAAAGAAAAATCATTTCCATAAATTTCAATGACAAATCAGCAACAAAAAGATGATGTCAACTCCAAGCCAGGCAGCATCTCCCCCCAGTTCTGTCAGCCCTGAACTCAGGGCAGCCACATGCCCACCACCAAGGCATTAGGGACAGAGCAGGGGGTGACCTGGGCAGTGGGGACAGCAGGAAGCGTGACGTGAGGGCTGCCCCGCATACCTGGCAGCAAGGTGTGGCTTTTGTTCAGCTGACTCAGGGCTGGGTCAGGGCTCCAACAGGCAGCAGCACGCTTTCCAAATAATCGTTTCCTGTTCTCCCCAGGCGAGATGGAGGAGGAGATGGAAGCAGGATGGAGGTTTATCGGCCACAGATAATCCCCCTCCCCAGAGCTGCTTGGCACAAAGGCAGCCAGGAGCCACTGCAGGGGCCTGGTGACTAAGGCAAGGACAGCACTGCTGGGTTTGTGACTAATTATTACTCATGCAAGGAGGAATTTGGAGAGGGACTCGCATCCAGCTCAGCTCATTGCTTTGGATACTTGTGCAGCCATAAGCACAAAGGAGCTTTGACAATGAATCAGACCCTGCTCTAAAAAGACAGACTTATCAACCAACTTGGTGTTAAAATGATTTCAGTGTAACCAGAAAAGCAGCTTAATGCTAATCAGAGGAAACAAGCAATGTTTTCAGCCTCAAATGACTAAATGTAGGTTCCTGGATGGACAAAACCATTTAGACACAGCAGCAGAAGTGGGTTTTTATTCATGCATAATGCGTTTCACTTTCCTCTGAATTACAAAGGAATGTAAGTGTACTAGCAAGAGTTGCTTGGAAAGTTTTCTCTGTTAGGTTGTTGGGGTTTTTTTATACAAGAGTAATCCCCCTCCCCCTCAAAAAAATCTAAAACAAGTTCTGAGATGCCTTTACTTTGAAAGCATGTCTATAACTAGCCTCTAAAGGACTTAAAAGGAAGCAAACAACCCCCACGTTAATTATTCTCTTGCTTTTAAAATCTACAATTATCCACCTAAAAATAAAGGTAGGAACAATGAAAGCAAAGTCATCAAATTCCAGTTCTTCCTTCATAAAGCCTTTGCCCTCTCAGCTGGTTTGTGTGCTTACTTTGCAGACTGCAGTACAGGGAAGACTAACAAAGAATTACTAATTAAACAACTGCTTGCAAAAATCTGGGAGTTCGACAACTTCTTGCAGTGAATGATTGCTCCAAATGAAAGATCCAGCCTTGCCACTGCATACCCACACACATGTGATGATACAAATACACGTCATTGCACTCAAATCAGCATCACCCACAACCACCCTTCGTAAAAACACAGTGTGACATCAGTTTTTATAAGCCATCCCAGGCCTAAGGTGGCAGATGACCCCTCCAGAGAGCTGGGAATCCCCTTTCCCCTTTGAAATGTGAGAATTTCTTCTCCCTGTGCCCCTAAGATTCCAACATCATGTTTTGCAACCAGTGACTTGTGCACTATTTAACACATGACAAGCTTCTTACACAATTTTCAAAGCAGAACATACTGTTATTTGATCCTTATCTAACAAATCTAACATAGGACTAAGAGCCAGCTTTCAAACAGACCCACCTCCTTCCCTGCAGATACTGAGGAGCACTTGCTGCCTTTAGAATCTGCAAGGTGCTGGCTGCACACAGCTGATTTCCATCTGTCTGCGATGAAAGGTGACAGTCACATAACAGAGAAACACCCATGAAGTTCAGCTGTAAGAATACAATCCCTTTGCCACCCTCATTTTTGACAAACAAGACAGACCTTGAGGCTTTAAACATTGAAAAGCAAGCGAAATGAATGATTCCTCACAGCTGTGAAGGCCTGCTCTTCATGTAACCATCAGCAGAGTCAGTTTAGGGAACAGAAAGAATTAGAGCAGCATTAGCTATGCCCCAATTCCTCCAGTATTTACCTTAAATTGTGTGGCCCCAGTCCAATGTCAGAGGGCCCCTCCACAAAGCAGGATTTTGTGCTGATAGCGTTAGCTCTGTGTCCACTACACTCTCAACCTCCTCAATGCTTTGCCATTTTAAAGCCTATTTTTCTCATTGCTCAGAGTATCTTTCATTTCAAAAATCAGGAATGAGAACACAGGTTCTCCTCCCTGTAAGACAGACAGACCTATAGGAAAAAAAAATGAGCTTTGGCTACTCCCTTCTTCAAAACAAGGCTCTCATGGAGGGCAGACTGCTGGTAACAGCTCTGCCCATGCAGGCTGCGCTCTGCTCTCCCACAGGAGTGCCTGTGGATGCTCCACAGCTGACAGGCAGGCAGCTGGACCACCCATGTCCTCAAAAAGCAAGCTAAGCCTCCAGCTTAGCAGCCTGAAACACAGGAGCAGCCCTCAGTGAGGGCACAGACTCAGACGTGGGATGACACCAGCCAAGAGAGTCGGGATGAAACACATTTCCCAGGAACGTCACCAAGTCCAAACATCGTGTCCAGAAGGACCTGCCCAGACACCCACAGCTGCCTCAGACTCCCAAAGCCATGCAAGATGCTGGGTATTGCCTGGCCTGGTCCCCACCGAGGGTCTGATGATGTCCTGCAGCTCATCCTCACACTAACATCCATCATTTGTGGAGATCTCTCAGCCTCCTCCTAAAATATCCATGCAAGCCCAAATACTAATCCTACACGGTAAATCCACTTCCATACTCCACCTGTCCCCACATTAGGTGTCCTGCCTCCCTCTACAGCAAGCAGAGGGACTGACCTTGCCTATCCACACACAGAGAAACAAGGGACAACTTCAGTGACAACGTGTGTTTAAAATCCTGCCCCCACTACGTGCGCACATGCCAGCAGCGGAATGAGGGAACAGCACCCTCATCCAAAGTAGAATCTGCTCCAGGCTAATGCACAGAGGATTATTCTTGAGGCTTCCCCTCTCCAAAGCAAACAGGAGCATTCCTTATTTCCCCCTGTTGAGTTAAAAAGCCCACCACACATTCCTGGGCACTGGCCTACCCCAAGCAAACCGTGCGATGAGAACTTCTGCGCTGTAAATCCCTGCAAGAAATGGGTCTAACTCGGGAACAGCCTAACAATTGCTACCTTCTGATGAGCGCTTCGTGGCCTGCAAAGAGCACCACAAATCTCAAGAGACTTGTTTTCACATCGTTAAAGCCACCCACAGAATTGGCCTCCGTGCTGAGGGTTTCAGTAAAAACGAAGGAGAGCTGCCACCGGAGCACGTCGGAGGCCAGGGCCACACTGGGCAGGTCCATCCCAGCCATACCTGCCCCAGGCTCGGGCTTCTCCCCAGCCACACCTCACCTGCCGGAATCTTTGTTCCCACAGGGGAAGAAAACACTGCTGTGGCAACTGTCAGAGCCAACTCATCACGGCAGGGGCACCAGCACTCCGCCTCAGGGCTGCAGCAAAGCCATTTCAAAGCTCCCAGAAAAAGAGGATTAGAGAAATGGAAGCCGTAGCACGAGCAAGATTGTGCTCAGGCAACACCACTGAAGAGGTCGGTGGTCACCTGAAGGTGTTTCAGTGTTTTCATTTTGTAACTTCAGCTTTGCAAATATCTGCCTTTTTTTTTTTTTTTTGCTGAGGCTTTAAACGAGGAGCACAGCGGTGTTTGAGGGCACAGTGTTCCTTCTTCCACCAGGAAGGAGAGCAAAGATTTTCTGCATGGGATAGGGAAATTGGACATGGTGTTTCAGGGATCACATGAAGGATTTCTGAATTAGAAATCAAGCCTTTAGGTACAGCTTTCTTGATTATATTTTCTACTCCGGGCAGCCAGAGAAGAAACCAACCAACCCTTTATCTCTGCAGCAGTAAACTTTCAGTCTCCCACAGGCATGTGGAAGAATTGCCTGGGAAACAAGCACACAGCAATGTTGTGGTCAGAGTTTAAAACCAAAATCCAATTCAACCAGAAAGCTGCAGGTTGCTTTTGCCCTTTTCCCGAAGGAGCTAAATTCAGTGGCACACAGCAGACGGAGCTGCCCAGCAGAGCCTCCCCCTTATTTGTTATTTTTAGCAATTTAGTCTGACAACGCCTGACAACTAAACAAGCTGAATATAGCAGGAGAGAAGGGGACTATCAGATATTATCAGAGAAAGCACACAGTGATAATCACTTTCTCCACCCCTAATGAAGAATCAATTTTCCATGTCTTTATAACATCATAGAGTTTGTTCTTTTTAAAATGCCACATTTAAAAACAGAATCCATCTAGCCCTACAATGGAAACGGATAACATTTCCTGAAACAAAGCATTGTTCCACCCCTCACATATCATGTTTCCTTAAAAACAAGGGAAGAAAAACATTACTTGGTTTTTCTCCTAATACTGCACAAACATTGCTGAGCTAAAAAGAGTCTGTGCTCATCCCTTTAGAATGCTTTCAAAATAGATTTAACACATACCCCTTGTGCCGTGAAACACAACAAGAATTTGATAGTATCAGGACTGGAAAAATCCAATGGCTCCTGCTGAGCAGGACGTGTCCCATGCTGGTGTGTGAGGGAGCTGATGGCACCAACCTCTGGAGGTTTGGGTAAAACCCGCTGGCACAGCCTGCCAGCAGGCACAGCTTTGTGCCAGCAAGCCTGGGCAGTCTGTTTGGATTCCAAAGGATTAGATACAAGCTGTGAAGTTCAGAATGCCACACAGGTGCACATGGAGTTGACAGGCTGAGAATATTGGGGCTGTTCAGCCTGGAGATGGGAAGGTTGTGTGGAAACCTCACAGCACCTTCCAGGACCTGAAAGGGCCTACAGGGAAGTCAGAGAGATACTCTTCATCAGGAACTCTTCATCAGGGGTGACACGACAAGGAACAATGGGTTCAAACTGAAAGAGGGGAAATTTAAATGGGAAATTAGAAAGGAATTCTTTACTACGAGGATGGTGAGGACCTGGCACAGGTTGCCCAGAGAAGCTGTGGCTGCCTCATCCCTGGAGCAACCTGCTCTAGGGAAGGTGTCCCTGCCCATGGCAGGGGGTGGAATGAGATGATCTTTAAGGTCCCTTCCAACCCAAACCCTTCTATGATTCAAAAGATATACTTATATATTCATGTCCATACACAGCTTTAACAACCAGGGTAAAGCTACCCTTGGTTTTCTTCAGAATAACTTCTGCAGAATAACTAACTGCCCCCTCATCCACACCCAGACCCCTTGGTGCTTTCAGAACACAGCTCCTCTCACCAGGCATAATGCGTGTTCCAGCCAAGCCTTATTTTCCCCAGCCCTTTACAAGGACAGGTCTGGCTGTCCTTGCTGCAAGGAGGCCCAAACCAGCAGTATCCCATCAATTTTGTGATGCTGCCTTGAAAAATACAATGCATTGCTTCAACAGTGGAGAAACCCATGAGAGGGAAGCGAGGGAAAGGGAATGACTGCAATCATGTACTGCAGTGGAGAGTGTCAGAGGGAAAAAAAGGACAAAACTCCTCACAGTTTTCAAAGTTCACTGGCAGCTGTAAATGTCAGCAAAACCAGCTCAAACCTCTGAAGCAAGTTAAAGACACATTTTCAGGAACAGACAGCTGAAAATCTCCTTGCAATGCAGCTGGATGGATTTCCACAAAAGCTCAGCAGTGAACCCAGCCCTCTGCAAACTCCTCTGCAAACAGCACCAAGGTAGACGGGAGAGCATTTCTCAGATTCAGGCATGTATCAAAAAATACACATTTCACAATCCCTTGGCAATAATGTCATCATAGCAAAGCACAATTGCCTCAAGCTCAGCTACACGTGTAATGAGATCAGCCACACCATAGGGTACTGGGGGATTACTCTGACCAGCCTGATTCAGCTGGCAGAGTGAGAAACGTGAGTAAGTCATAAGGTAGTTAACAATGTAAAATATAAACCCAAGCTTTAAACCCCTTCCAGTTTTAATAATGAACGGAGAGATGTTTAACCTTTCTTGGTTTGATATTTATTTTACAACGATGCGGTGGAAGCACAAGGTCACAAAGTTTCACATTCTTTCCTGCTTCGGTCACAACTTGTTTTCAGGACAGCAAAATCCCCTGCTCCTGTGCTAAGTGCTCTCTGAGTCGGACTCAGGTATTTCCCCTGAAATCTCAGTTTCCAGCAGTTGTCAGCCCAAGTGCTTGTCCTCTTCCAAGGGGAATCCCAGGCCTAAGGAAAACCCTCTTCACAAAACAGCCACAGCCAACTGGAAGGAGATCAGTTAAAAGATGGACTCGAATGTTTACTTAAAACAAACCTTTGAATGTGTTGGCAATCTGAGCCCTACTATTCATGATTAAAAAGAAAAACCAACCCAAGTGGCAACCACCTTTCCACTCCAAACACCTTTTGAGACAGTCACTGTTGCTGGAAACTTCAACTCAATGACCATAACCAGAGATTCAGCAATGAAGCAGAAAAAACCCATTTGTGAAGCAGCCAGTTCTGAGGCTTTGTGTAAGAACAACAGAGTTATAATTTGTGGGAAATTCCACCCATTCTGCTGAACTCAGTGATCGGGAAGTTCAGGAGGTAAGATAATTCCCCACCAGGAACAGGAAGAAGCCCAGATGGCACAGCTGAAGGGCACAGTAGCCAAGAAGCTGACCACAGCCCACTGGAGCTGGCAGCGAGGGGCAGTTTATAAACAGGCTGTCAGCCACAATCCACCTGCCTCCAAACCCAAAGGTGCTGCCAGCCACATTCCACCTGCCTCCAAACCCAGAGGTGCTCCCAGCCACATTCCATCTGCCTCCAAACCCAGAGGTGCTGCCATGAAGTCCTCCAACCCCAACCCCAGCTGCAGGGCTGTCTTTGCACAAAGCCACTGGCATCTGGGATGGCTCCAAAGGAGCAAGGATACAACTGCTTTTACCACATAACCATAAAAATGATTATGCCTTGCATGCACACCCCCTTAGATACACAGCCTGTCCACGGAGCACTTGTTTGACCTGTGCAGAAAGAGTTCTCGTGGGCAGAAACACAAACCCCCTCAGTGTCTGGCAACACTCCAGGCAACACAACATCAGGGGTTGGGCTTGCTCCAAAGCCCCTCAGACAGGCTGAGTTTAAATAAGGGATTAAAAAAAATACAGACTAAACTTCTGCTTTAGTGTAAGTAGGAGACAACAGAGATGGAACTGCACAGGTCTGAGTGGGTTTGAACACAGACTTCCTATTCCTGCTTGTCCCTACTTATTTGGTCTCCACATCACTTTCTCCAAAACAATAACAGATGAGAAAAGCAGCTTGACACAACTTGGTCTTTGCTTTCTCTGTCATTCCCCAAAGACCAAGAAACAGAGGTTTGTATAAATGATATTTTAGGAGCATTATGAAAAAACCCACACTAACAGCCTTGGAAAAGTACATTTTGCACTTCTTCTCAGAAGAACTGTAAGCTGTACACGCAGCCACAAGCAGATAGTCAAGATTCACTAGATAGCCTGTTTGAACACTGGAACTTGCGCAGACACTGCTTTTTATTTCCTAGATATCCTTCTCTGCCTTGAATACTCCAACCAGATAAACACAAGAACACAGAAGTGCTCTGACCACACTGTCAAAACAAAGTCCCATCTCCCCACAGATCCGCTCTTCAAAAGCAGTCCCAAGCAGATGCTTAAGGGCAGAGTGTAAGGACAGGGCAGGCCTATACGGTACTTCCTCCTCATACTTTCCCACCCTCCAGACATTTTTAGCTCAGGGACTTCCTGAGCAGGATGCCATTTCTACATATTTGGTAATTCTCGATGGATTTCTTTTCCATGAATTTGTGCAATTGTTCTGAGCCAGTGTAACCTTTAAATACCCACAGCACTGGTGAAGTCTAACATCACTTATCTGCTGCAAATTATAACCACACAAACATCCTTTTGCTTGTTTTAGACCTTGCTCTTACTAATTTCATTTGAATCCCTCACTCCCAGTTTTGATATCGGGGCACAGAGCGAAACAATCAATCCCTACTGGTTTGTAGATCTAGGAAAGGAACCAGGTGCCCCTGGAGTTATTTGTAGGTTACTTGTAGCAGTCTCTCTGTTTCATCTAGTTAGAATCCTTCAGAACGAAAACTACCAGACAAAAACAAGAGATGTAGCAAACAGCATCTTGTTGACCTGTAATGTTTTACTTTCATCATCATTACTTGCCAAAAACTTACCTCCAACTCCTTAATTTTCTCTTCGGCTATTCTCTGTTTTTCTAAGAGCTGATTATGAATCACTCCTTTAGGCTGAAGGATAAACCTACAAGTGAAAAAGAAGAGACAGAAAACGTTGGATGCTTTTTACACCAGTGTTCACCAGCGGCGCTCCAAGTTAAACTAGAGCCACCCCTCCTAAGTGTTCATCCTCACACCCATGTTCTGGAGAGAAACAGGAGAAATTGCTCTGACAGCTCCCAGAGCCCACCAGGCTGGCCCCAAAGGCTCACCAGCCTCACCCGTGTTCTGGGAGGATGAACATGGGCACACAGAGATCTCCGTCCATCATTCAGTGTCCTTGAATGATCTGGAAGCAGTTCTGGCACACGGCCAGCAAGGGGAGTCTGTCAGCACCTTCCCTTCAAAGAGATTTAAATCAGTTGATGGCACAAGGAAGACTCTTGACAGGTAAGAGCTGTTTATTAAGGGTTTAGTGCTCTCAAGGTAAACAAACCCACACAATAAAACCAAAGCTTTCCACAGGGAAAGGCTGAGGGAGTTGGGGTTGGACAACCTGGAGAAGAACAGGCTCCAGGGAGACCTTCCTGCAGCTTTTCAATGCATAAAAGGGGCTTATATGAAAGAGAGAGAGGCTTTTTACCAGGGTCTGTCATACCAGGCAAGGGGCAACAGTTTTAAACTGCAACAGGCCAGGGTTAGGCTGGACACAGAGGAGAAATGTTTTACACTGAGAGTGGTGAGGAGCTGGCACAGGTCGTCCAGAGAAACTGTGGCTGCCCCATCCCTGGAAGTGTCCAAGGCCAGGCTGGACAAGGCTTGGAGCAACCTGGGATAGTGGAAGGTGTCCCTGCCCATGGCAGGGGTTGGACTGGATGGGCTGTGAAGAACCTTTCCAACCCACACCCTTCTGTGATTTGACAAAACAGAGACAGGTGCTTCCAGCAGAAGCTATGGAACTTCCACAGCTCCCACTTCTCGAGCCCTGGCTTTAACCCAACCCCTCACTGACCTCCAAATTTCTACACTTTCACCAGCCAAAGGGTTTTTCTGTGGGGTGGGAAGTGGCTGCTTTTGACTGAAACTGTGGCCACTGGTTTCCACTTGTTCTGTTTTCAATTGCCAAAGGGATTTGAAAGATGCACCCGTAACATCTGAGTCCTGCTTGCCCACAAGCAGAAAGGTGCCTGCCTCGCTCAGAGAAGCCCCTGAAGGAGCACCAGCATTCAAAGCAGATCTCCAGCACGTGGCACTGGCATCCCACAAAGAGGTAAAGGACAACTAAGTTCAAACGAATTTTAGGAACCCTCAATGGTTGTTTTTCATCCTTCCAGACATAAAGAATGTACAAACTGCAGATTCACCCCCTTCCCTACTTAGAAAGTCCCCCAGGGGATTTAGAGGGAGCCTCCATGGGTCATACCAATGAGGTCAAGGTCTCCTCTAGCACCAACTAGGGTCAATGTCTTCCTGCCAGGTGACAACAGCTCATGCTTCAACAGTTAAAATGAGCAGCTTTAGACAGGGCATAATGGGAGTGCATTCCCCGTCTGCTACAGAAAAACCTGAAATCAGTTTGCAGAGTCATCTCCCACGACAAATGACATTATTAACGTGTTTGCTCAGAGTCTGGTAAACACAAACACGGATCTGCCGCTTGGCTGGAAACCCAGTGCCCTCTGCATCAGCAAGCCAGCCAAAAGGAAAAGTACCTGCCACACGCATTCCTGAAACACATGGGAGGAAAACCGTGGATAATTATAATAGGTTTCCAATTAAAACTCTCTTTGGGGCTGCTATTAACTGCATGTAGAAGCGCCTCCTCCTCCTCCCACTTCTTTCCCTGTTCCGCTTCACCTCCTCTTCTCCACAGGAACTCCCGCTACATCTTTTATGTTGCAATTTTCTCAAATCTCTCTCATTTTTTCTGTCTTGGCTCATGCTTATTGCTGGCATCATCCCTGCTCTCTGTCTGCTCCTGTTCTTAGCCACACAGCTCACTCAGACTCTCTTTGTCCCCTCAGTCCCCACTTCCCACTGGGAGGTGTCCCCACCATTGACTTGCACACAGTGGTGATGGTTTGGGGTCCTGGCATACACCAGACTGCTGAAATAACAACACAGATGATTCGTAAAAATCAAGTTCAAGACCGCCCTTCTAGGAAAGAAGTTCTTTTCATTGCTATTAGATACAGAGCCTGGATCCAGCCAGCAAAGAGGTACTTTTCAGGACCACCAGCAAACACATCATTCTGATGTTCTTACCTCAGGCATACAACACCAGAATAAAAAACATCAGTCTTCACACACACCCCCTGTAGACTCAAATTTTGCCTTGCTTCTGCAGTAGCTGCCATTAGTGAAAACCAAAGCTGCAAGATGCCTTCTGTACACAAAGCCATCAGTCCCTTCCCACGTCACTGCTTCCCTGAGCCTGCCTGGGTATGTGAACGTTTCCTGAATGATTTCCTTTTTTTGTGGGTGCAGCAAAGAAGAATACAATCCCTTCTCATTTGCTTCCCCAAATTGTACAGGAAGATTGATCATTTTGGTTTCCCTGACGTCCCTGGTCTAAAAAACAAAGTTCAAGAGCAACACAGCTTGAGCAATTTTCCCCATGCTGCAGCTGGGAAGGTCCCAGCTGGGTGACAGGCACTGGGCGATCCCGGCTGGCTCGGAACTGCTACAGGCACCAAAACCTCCAACAAACAACCGGCTGACTTCACTTTTATTCTGCAAATGTCAACAGCAGTCATCAGGGAAAATATCCTCCCTCCCACCCTCCTGCAATGCTCTGGCAGACATGCGACAGCAAATTAAAATTGGATGGCTGAAATTAGCACTGACGAGACTTATGCGGGCAGCTGGGCACAAATACAACCACCCCGATTTTGCCTGCTATAAAACAGTGGGCTGGAACCTGTGTCCGTTCACACACTTGCTCACAAGCAGATCAGACATCCCTGACTCGGCCAGCAGCATCCTGCAGGTCTTCACCAGTGCTGCTCAAAGCCACCCGTTTGAGCTCCCTGCCACAAGACCACGGAGCTCTCAGACTCAAGTGCACAGGTGCTGCCCTGGAAGCTGCCAAAGGCCACATCTTTGAAAGCTGAACTATAAATCCACATCCACAGTTAACTGTTTAAATCTGGGGCTTTGCTTTCCAACACAAGCAGGACTCAAAAAACGCATCAGTTTTTTAGCGTCTAGTTTGGGATACACGTATTATGGAGATTTTGGCCAAAGTTTTTACCTAAGGAAATAATGTGGTTTATGGCAGCACTTGGAAAAAGCAGAAGTTTGTTCTGCTCGTTAGGTAAGAAGTGCTGCAGGGCACTTATAACAAACCAGAATTTAAATTTAATCTAAATTTCATTTTTCCAATTACCCTAAGTAATACATCAGCTTGATGACTTTTAGTTTTTTCCTCACCAAGCTGGAGAAACAGGGCAGTGTCATTCTGCTGCCTGGTTTCGGTTAGATGCAGTTATTTTATGTACAGATTTTCAAGCTCATGAAGGAGGCACAGTACGTTCCAATGACTTAGTTCTTCCCTGAGTGAGTTTGTGAACAAGCCTTTCAAACACATAAACTTAATTCAGTGCCTGAAGGTTCACCACCAGCTGAGAGCTGGCCCCACGTGAGACTCACTGAGCCGAGGAGCCCCTTTCTGCTCAGTGGTGCAGAGCCCGGCAGGTGACACAGCTAATGCTGACCCAAGAGCTGCTTTCACAGCTCTGCCGGAGTCCATGAGAGGTTCCAAGCCCCCAGAGTTTGTGTGTTGAACTAGGATGGAGTTTAAGCACTGCTAATCCACAGAAGACAAGCAGCAAACCAAATCTTCTCCCAGATACAAGAGTTCTACCGTATCTGCCTTCTCTCAGTGAAGCGTCACAGCGCTCACTAATAGACCTGTCAAACATGACACCTACACTATCAAACATGAAACAGTGATTCAGAAACACGTTCAGCACCACAGGGGCAATTACAAAGCTTAGTAACAATCACCTCTTCACACAGGAACTTTTCCACTGTTGTTAAATTAACACCAGGAATATCTGGGTCAGAAGTGACAAGTTCACGCCATCTCACCTGGTCACCCATTTCAAAGGGAATGGCTCGTAAAAATAGAGCAGGACTTGCTAACAATTTTTCCAGCATCCACAGATAATGGTGAAAACTCAAAACAAACCAAAGACAATTAGAAGCGAAAGCTGCAGAGGAGGGGGGTCCCTGAGGACAGCAGTGTTCAGCCAAACCTGGGCTGCCAACAAGAACAGCTCTGTGGAGCAGAGCCAAGGGGTTGCCCATCGACTGCACCTACATGCTCAGCCTCCCAGTGACTGCTGTTCTCAAGTGCAGCACAAGAACAAAAATAGAGCACAAGGGAACTGAAAGAGAAACCTCGCTCTAAATATTCACACTTGTTTCTATTTTCCTCCCTTTGCTAGCTCCACACCAGGAATTTTGTTCCCCTAAGGCAGAGAAAGTGGTTTACATACAGTATCTGAGGCTCACTGCTTGTTTCTTTCTGAAGGGATCTCTTACCCCTTCACAATTCTAATTTTCTATTATAATTTTCATTTGATCAGTGTTCATATTGCATTCCCTGATGCTCTGGCCCAAATGGCCTTCAGACTCTTGCCAGGTCAGCAGTGCTGCCCACTTCATCATCTGTCTGCTCCTTTGTGTCACACATACACACCCACAAAGTGATGATCGTCCAGTGTAAGTAATTCCATAACTCAGCCTGTTTGCACCAAAATGTACTGTTTACTTGACTTTGAGACATAATATTAGATACTGAAAGATTCTACTCTTAATGAATGAGGTTATGGAGATGTTTGTTCAGCACATGCCACTCTTCATTATGACATACAAGTCATTAAAGTTATTAAAGGTGGAGTCACACTGATGCTCATAGTTCAGGTTTTCCATGAAGAATCCCTACTTTCAATTACTTGCAACTGCAACAAACTTCAGCTTTTACAGCTGGAGCTTTCAGTGGCAGGCAGATGTCCTGGGCATGAGCAGCCTCTCCTCTGCCCTTGGAGTTAGGAAACATGGTCCCAGTGTTTTTCCTGCCCAGCTTGCCTGTGCAAGAGGCTGTTTGTGTTCAGGTATTAAAACCAGGAGGGAAGGAGCCCCACAACAGGCCACAGGACCCCCTCACAGCCAGTCTGCAAAGAAGCCCTTCCTGCTTGGCTCCACGAAGATCCCTGCAAGAATCAGTGCAGGGTACCAGGGGAAGCCTCAGTTTTCCCCTGCCAAGATGGGTACACGGCTCTCTGCCTAATTCCAGAGAGACAATTTTACAGGCACCTATGTCCAGCGTTATTTTGGCAGAACAATGATGAATGGCAGATCTGTAAGTCCATTCACCTGGCTCCCAGCTCACACAAAGAGTCACTGTAACTTCATCTACATGGTTCTCATTCCATTTGGGAAACTCTCTACAAAAACTGAAAAGAAAACAAACAACTTTGCACAAAGCCGCAACACTATTTTAACATGTTTACTGTATTTCTAAACAACCTAACAAGTTATGGTATATCACAGCAGTGTTTATGTGGAATGTCCTGCTCCTTGAAACCAAATGCTTGCATTAGACCACTCCGTGAGAAAAGTTTGGCTAAGCCCAGTCATGTCCTTATCTATTTAAAGACGCTTTTTAATTCTGAACTTGCACTGCTGTCAAGCTTTGAGCAGACTCAGTAGGGGATTACTGCATTTTAAGTACTGTTCAAAGCCAATGGAAGAAAGGCTTCCAAGGAGCTGATCCCAAGCAATCTAGCTTGATTGAACCAGATCCAGCTGTGCAGAACTGCCAGCACCCAGTAGTCCCCTTCTACTCTCCCAGGATTTGCTGGTGCTTCTGTAAATGATTCTCTGTGCAGCTCATACCAGGCACAGCTTGTACCCCTCCAAATTCCAGTTTTAGTCACCCTAGATAAATTACCCAGTTCCAAACAAGACAAGGAAGCAATATTAAAACAAAAAAGAAAAATCATCACTAATTATAGCCTGTGCTGCCACCCTTCATGTCTAAGGGTTTCACATTTTTTCAGCCTGATTTTGAATTTCCCATCAACAGATCATATGCCTTAACTAGAGCTGGTTCAGAACAGATGGAGTTTGAACAGATGAGTTGAAGCTTTTCCTATGTTTGCATTTATTTTAGTGGTCAGTCGTCTCACTGGGTCACCTCGATATAGCTGACCCTAACTATTCCCCCCCTGCATACCTCAAAGCAAAACAAATCCCGCAGCTTACGTTGGGAGGATTATACATGAACACATTCCAAGGAGCAGCAGTTTATCGTTCACATGTCATTTTACTGCTGCCCTCGGAGAGGTGGGTGAGCACCAGGAGCTGCTTGGGCTGGAGGCATCCGCAGTGGGCAGCAGAACCTGTGCAAAGCCAGCCTGACACACCGGAGCACGCCGAGCCCGGGATTAGCGGCGCTGGCCGCCGGCCAAACCGCGTCTTATGTAGGCCCCAACAAGGGTAACTTTTACTCAGATGAACGCTGCTAAGCCATAAACCTATTTACTCTAAGGAGCTAAAGGATTTGAGCAAAGAATTCCGCGCCGTTCGCTTCCTCAAACCTCGGCACGGGCTGGCCCGACGCGCTCAGCCCCGCGGAGGGGTTTGGGCTGCACTTCAGGCCGTGTTTACATTGAGCTTTCACTTTTTTGGGGGGCATCTCTCAATAGCTACAGCATATTACATTACCTCAAGCCAAGATAGTAACACAGCTTGCAAACAGCAGTTTCTGCATTGCCAGACACTTAACTAGATGGTAGATTTATACCATTGTTCATGTTTGGTTCTTTAAAAAAAGACATCAGGAATATACCTCTAAGTGTGGATTAAATATAGCACAACCCAAAAAAATAAAATAGTACTGTGGTCTGCTTTTAATGAACATCATAAATTCTTTTTGATGGCTCAATCGACATAAATGGAATTTAAAAAAAAAATGCAAGCAAATGCCTCCTCTCTATCATACAGGAATTCATAACATTTGAGATTAAATCCATGTGGGAAAACACTGCAAGAACAACAGCAGTTCATGCAATTGAAATTCCTATGAGTGGTTCTTCCTCACTATATTCCTGATTTAGTGGTTTTGTCTTCTAATTTTGCTTTCACATAATTTGTTAGTATGTAGCAATGATGAGCTGTGGCTTATTTAAGCCAGGGGAACTCAGATGACTACAACATGCCAACCAACACATGCACCTCAAATAGATTTTTTGCAGTCTAGGTTGTACCAGATTTGAAAGTTGCAAGAAGCAGAAAACAGAAGCAATTTTTCCAATAATAGGAAGTCAAGATCCATTTCTAAAATCTGCTCTATTTTTAAGAATTCCCCGCAAATTCCTATGGAAGAATGCTTAACAAAAAAAAAGAATTAAAACTACAACACCACATGGATATGCACCAAGAAAAACATAAACAGGCAAACGCTGGTGTAAGCAGCCTGGTAAATCAGTCCTAAAGACATTTGTATTTTAATTTTTTCTTATTGATAAATATTCCATGATCAGAAAGGTGAACTTTGCAGTAGCAAATGAAGTGATATGAAGATACTGCTATACTCTGACAGGCAAACTTATGCCCCTCTCAGCAGGAGCCCTTCCCTAAGAACCTGTAGGGAAAACTAGCAAAATCAGGATCCATCTTTTTTGAAAAGCAAATCCATCCGCAGCTGCAAGAGAGGAAAAGAGAAAAAAGAAAAAAGCTTTCTGCCTTGCCCGGGAGGAAACCTTTGAAATGCAAAGTGAGGAGGAAGACCCAGCTTGTGGATAAGTAGCACAGACTTGGCTTCTGCACATCCCAAATCCTGCTACAACAAAGCATCAAAGCACTACAAGAAAACATCACAGCAGTGGATGCAAAGATAACCGAGCCAAAAAGAATTCAAGCATAACACTAATAGACAGATATTTCTGGACTCTAGAGTTAAATTAGCTAGCACTAAAACAACCACACTGCTGTGTCCTAATCAGCAAGAACAAACTTCTTAGAATCAGCATCTGTGGACCAAGAAAGGCTGGACGTTGTTTTTGAAAATAGTTTCTTCTCAGAAAGCCTGATTTTTTTTTTTTT